>JBAMAX010001551.1:0-152892 GCA_037043745.1 Chymomyza amoena
AAAACGTCTGTTATTTTTGTTATTCTATAAAATCTATATTCACATAGCTTTTAAACTCATTTATGTACAATTGTGTAATAAGACTCGTCTTAAAATGAATTTTTGTGCTTTATTTTGGTATAGTATATTTTAATTCTTATAATTATATCTGATTTAAAGCACTTCTTTTAAAGCTATATATTATTATGCATTTATCAATCTTATGCTGAAACTGAGAGAAAACAGTCCAACTCAAAAATTGGCCGAGGCACTTACGATGATATTGTGAAAAATTTGATAAGAACTTGGGAACTTCCAATCATGTATTTAAAACAGGCAGGTTACTTGCCACAGAATTATAAAGATACTTCTAAAATCAAGCCAAATTTGGATGCCTTAATAATACGCATAGAGAGGGCTGAAACGCAGGGGAAACGCATACGTCATAGACCCGCCAAAGAAAACATTCCGTACAAAATGACGATGCGTGGGAGACGAAATGATGACGGAGAGCGTGCACATTTGAAAGAGAAAAGAGAAGATTTTGATGAGCTGTTGCAACGTTTGATACAGAAATGGAAACCTTCTGAAGATAAATTGGTAGAGCATGCCCAGAAACAAGATATGTCCTTAGAATCAAAGATGCACGCAAGTGCACACACTGCCACAAGTGGCGGCAAAGTGCTGCATAAAGATTCCTTGGAACCGCTTAGGTATATGCAAAAAACTGTATATAGTGATCAGAGTGCAAATCCCAGCGTTGTGGTCAGTCCAAAAGCAGTTGCAGCCACGAACATTAGTCCACTAGATTTTCCAAACGGGCAACTTAAGAATACGGATAAGAATCGGATACAAAATGCATTGGAGAGTTCACGAATCGATACGCAGCAGAAAGCTGTTCACAAGGGAATTGAGTCACCAAAATATTTAAACTGGGATATGCAGAATAAACGACTTTTTGCCTCGCCTGTAGAAAGGGATGCGTATCTAGATCATATAATCAAGGTTTTTGCTCAGAAACGTGTGAATGAAAAACTCCAACGTAGAATTGAAAATCCTCTTAGTCATTAAATAATTTTTACTATATTTCAATAAACTCATTACGTTTGAGAGAACTTTCTTTCTGCTGCATTTAGTTTCATGATTCACCTTTGTCGAAAGACGTCACGGTTATGACTACCAGACGGCGGACGTATTTTCGGGCTATGTTTACCATATGAAAAATCACAGGATTACAGAGTATTCTGCGTAAACATGCGAAGCGAAATAAAAGTATTGGCGGCATGTGTGTGCTTACGTTATTTGTTGGGGGTTTGTACTAATTTGTAGGATTTATAGATGTTTGGGTAGACGAAAATAGCAATATGAAATTTTTGGAAATAGTAAATATCAGGTAGGCCGTCAGCTTCAAAGAAAACCGAATTATCTGACTCACTGATGAAGAGAACAAAAGAATAATAATTTATAAATCCATGTAATTATGT
The DNA here is from genome assembly GCA_037043745.1 of Chymomyza amoena. Taxonomy (NCBI): domain Eukaryota; kingdom Metazoa; phylum Arthropoda; class Insecta; order Diptera; family Drosophilidae; genus Chymomyza; species Chymomyza amoena. The sequence goes on from JBAMAX010001551.1 coordinate 1,464, forward strand.
GTTTACATATGTGTGAGTTTACATTTGGCGTTAAGGTTATGTTCAAATACGTAACGTCCTGCATATGTTAAGGATAGTTTTGGGATTGATTGATTTGCACCATTTTTAAATATCAATCAGTAATTGTTTAGGCATTTTATACAAATAAAATAAAAACAAAAATATTAAAATTAAAAGAAATTGTAGCACCTAGGTGCACTTACTCAGGTAGGATAATCCTGCCGAACTACCAATTAGTAATTTCGTTAATAATATAAATACACAAAGTATATTAACTTGACGTCTGTTACTTAATTATTGATTTATATAGAGCGTAGCAGGTGGCGTAGTGGTACTTGACTCTAAAACCGAACGTCGATGGTTCGATTTCCGGCAGTAGCACTGGTGCATTTGCCTAGAAAGTCGACTATAAACTATAGGTCCCTGTTCTGTTCGAACAGTTATTAATAGAGATCCCCATGCCCTTCCTAGGAGTCAGTCAAGGAATTACATATATTATATCCATTATACTCTCCAGTGCTTCGGTAAGTCAGGTCCATATGGCTCTTTTCATATATACACAGCCTAGCCTCTGTACTTTCTTGATATGATTCTGGACAGAGGTAACCTACAATCGGTCTCCCCATGCGATAGCTTTATAGGTGAGAATCGGTCAAATAATAGCCAGCGTATAATCTTACGTGATCCTCCAGAAGATCTTCCAGCTTTACTTTTAAACATGTACAGCGCTCTAAGAACTGTGCGCGTAATGGAGGTAGGTTTCTTTTCTCCCTCTCTCGCTTTTTCCTGTTCCCAAAAGAATATTGGATTGAATCGATCGTTATACAGAGGCATTGCCCTTAACTAACATGTGATCAAAATTCTAAAACGTCATTTAGAGCCATTTTAGCTATGCGTCGATATACATTAAAAATAATCGTTCAATTGTGAAATCGTAAGAAATGTCCTCTCCGGCGGAGATAATAATCAAAATTGGGATGCTTAGAACCCACACGTTATATATAAAATACTACTACACGACCAGAAAGTCACTGTTTGGTCAGGAGTATGCTCCATAACCATCATCGGCCCCTATTTCCCAACGATCAAGTTCTTTTAGTGCAAGTTCCCAGGATACGGTATCTCAAAAAATCGTGAGTTTAAGTAGCCTCCTCGATTTTCGGACTTAATGCTAATGGACTTTTCCTAAAGTAAAGTTAATGCCAACCAGCCGAAGAACTCAAAAAAAAAAATATATATACGAACTGAAAGTGCTGCCCAGTATTATGCAGGATGCCTGCTTTTTTGCTTTTGGAATGGAAATATTCTACAATAAATGGCAAAGAATATTATAATTAAATCTTGTTAATTTGTAAAATCGGAAAAATGTAATGAAAAAGTTTGAAGTAAAGTATTTCAGAGTTTCAAATTATGTTAGAAAAGTTAGAAAGAAAAATATAGACAATTTCATGGATCCGGTTGATTAGAATGTTTCTCGAAATAGAAACGGAAAACGGGTTGAACTAAATAGTTCAATTAAAAAAAAATTAACTGTTTTCATTTTTGATAAGGCCCTTGAAAAAGCGCTCCTGTTTTAACGATAACATTTTCTTTAAAAAATATTAAATTTTCTTTTTTTTAAGTTATTTTGTACGCGTCTTTTTATTTATTCTTTCTGTTAATTGATGGTTGATAAAAAAAATATTGAACCCCTCCCAAAATGTGACTCAATCTGCTTATACTGTAAAAGGTTTTTTCGTAATGAAGTAGCTAAATTAAATAGTAAATAAATTTGGTTTATTTATACAACACAAAATACAAAACTTACAAGAAATAACATACGAATCAAATGTTCTGATATGATTTCATTAAGGAATTAATGGACATTGTTGTGATAAGCAATTATTATATCATTACCCGGTAATTTTATTACTTCAAAAACGATTGAATGATAAAATCGTGCATTAAGAGAGATGTCATTCGATAAACTTATTCTTCTAACTACACTTTAAGAGTTACGTTTTTAATATCCTTGTAACCTGTATTAAAACGCACTGGAAACTGCATTACATTAAACATATTTATTTTAATTCATAAACATATAGTTAATAATTATTATTAGAGTAAGAGTTCACAGAGGAGACTGTGCACAAAACTAAAATTCAATAATACATTAGCTATATGGCATATCGCTTTAATATCATAAATTGGTCTAGAATTCAACTATACATAGATATATATATATATAGTATGTTTATTAATATGTATTTATACGGGATTTCTCGTAATTTTTTGGATAGTGAGATCGCTAATGTAAAATTTACTTTAGTTATGATTATTTTGCATCGAAGCAGATCCCTTTCGTGACACCATTGGCGACTTGCGTGGCGAACGTAGTTGTTGTTGCTGCTGCTGTACATTTACATAGCTACTCTCATTCTCTGGAGAAGACGAGGAGCCAGCACCAGAATTGCGGCGCGAGTTGGTGGGACGCACGTTAGTGTCCAAGTGTCGGAACCTATTAAGGGGATTCATGGAAATATTAAGATTATTAGTTATTATTGAATGATATTTACCGCAAAGAAACGTTGCTGCTTTTATCTTCGTTGTTGCTGTTGAAGAGAAATGCTAAGGGCCAGGATATCCAAGAGTTGTGATCCACAGAACTCTGCGTACGTATTATGGGATTGCTGCCACGACTAACCACTGGTGAAGTTATATCCAAGGATAGCTTAGGTGTGCCCGCCTTATTAATGGCCGGATTGTAGATCTTTGGATCACTGACCATGCGCACAAAGAACGAACGTTTTGTCGCCAAAGTATCCGCTTTTTTCTTATTAATAATCTCGGTCAGCTCATTCATGCTGCTCCTTCTCCAGCAGCTCATTGGCAAAGTCCACTATAATATCCCAGGCATAATCAATATCCTCAGCAGTGGCGTTCTGTGCCACCGCACAAAATCTTATGATATAACGCTCATTAACACTGGCTGGTACCATATGAAGTTTTCCAGATTCATTAATAATGCTCAACAATTTCTCATTCAATTTGTCGGAGCCTTTGAGGCGAAAACAAACCAATCCAAGCTATTTGTGATTTAAAGCAAACAAAAGGTAAATACATTTCAATTTAAAAAATAAAAAATATTACGCATACGCCGTGTACATAATTTATATGGCTTGAAATTGATTTGATTTTGGCACGCTTATTTAACAATTGTTGTTAAGACATGCTGCTGGAACGGAACGTCTAGGCCACAAACAAACAACTGTCAATTCGTTGAAGTGGCTCTTGCAGTGCGTCAAGAAATTGAATCATGAAATGATTTTGGCTGCCAATTATAATGCCAAAACACTTCAAACAACAATGTTCGCCCGATTTTAGTTTTTCATTTTAAAACCATGTGGGTTAAAATACATGAAGAAGCGGTCGGTCAATTTAATTTTTAATCGTTCTCCGCGATTTTTATTTATTCTGTAGAAACCTAGAAATTTTTCAACTTGTACATAACCAAACAAGTTTTTGGTAGTGTTTTTTTGATTCAATTCGAAATAGAAATATTTCCAAAAAAATCACCGTCATAGAACAGTCATTTGTGAAAAATAAGTTTCTACAAATAATTTGAAGATTATACTCAAGTTAGGGATAAATAAAATAAACCTTCGAATAACACTGTCCAACAGTGAAAAAGAACTTTTCAAGTGACCTAGTGTACGTTGTAGGTCTTGACGAGTAGATCACGATAGCGTTTTTCAAAATTGTCTAACACCCCCAAAATCGGAAGTTATCGCTTAAAAACCGTTTTTCGGGCATGCGATCACTCCCACTATCACAACGTCGCCATTTTTCAACCGATTTTCGATTGCTTTACGGTTTTGGAAAGAAGAAGATTCAAGCTTTAAGATGATATACACTTGTTTATACTTTATACAAAGCAACTTCGTGATTTTTTAAAAGTTATCTAAGATTTACACTTTTTTTATTCGATTTTCAACATTTGAAGTCATTTTTATATAACATTTTGTTAAAACACCTTAACTTTTTTACATTTAATCTTAAAGAAATATTAATTTCGAGTAAGAAAAGTTATGGTTTATTAAAATCGGTCGATAAATGCTTAAGTTATGACGCTTATTGTAAACAAGAAAATTCAATTTTCATCGACAAAAAAAAATGTTTTAGATGGATAATTCGTTTGTTCATGAAGATATCGTAACCAAATTTGGTATAATGCTTAAGAACAATAAAATCCTACAAGTGCCAAATTTGGTCGCAATATTTTAGAAAACAAACGAAATACAACAAATTTTGTTAAAAAATCGATTTTTTGACCGATAATTCCTATGGGAGCTATATGATATAGTCTACCGATTTTGTTGAAATTTGGCACATTGCCTAAGTGCTCTAAAAAATTTCAAAACGCCAAATTTGAAGAAAATCGGTTGACTATATCATATAGCTCCCATAGGAATTATCGGTCAAAAAATCGATTTTTTGACAAAATTTGTTGTATTTCGTTTGTTTTCAAAAATATTGCGACCAAATTTGGCACTTGTAGGTTTTTAGTTATGTTCTTAAGCATTATACCAAATTTGGTTACGATATCTTCATGAACAAACGAATTATCCATCTAAAACATTTTTTTTTTGTCGATGAAAATTGAATTTTCTTGTTTACAATAAGCGTCGTAACTTAAGCATTTATCGACCGATTTTAATAAACCATAACTTTTCTTACTCGAAATTAATATTTCTTTAAGATTAAATGTAAAAAAGTTAAGGTGTTTTAACAAAATGTTATATAAAAATGGCGGACGTAAAGTCGGGCGCGGACGACTTTAGGATACCCTGTACCACTAGCTTGTAATAAAAGTCCGATTTCTTCACAAAAAACCAAAAACAGAAGAATTTTTAAGCAAAAATTTTTTTTTTGACCGATCGTTCCTATGGGAGCTATATGATATAGTCAACCGATTTCAATAAAATTTGACACAGTGCTTAAATACCTTAAAAAAGATATGAACGCCAAAGTTATTTCAAATATCTTTACAAACAAACAAAACACATCGAATTTTGTATAAAAAACGTGTTTTTGGACCGATTGGTCCTATGGGAGCTATATGATCTAGTCAAACGATTTGGATTATTAATTTGGTACAGTGCTTAGGAACTATAAAATACTCACGAATGTCAAATTTGGTCCCAATATCTTAACAAACAAACGAAACACAACAAATTTTGTTAAAAAATCGATGTTTTGGAAGATCGGACCTATGGAAGCTATATGATATAGTCCACCGATTTTGTTCAAATTTGGCACATTGCTTAAGTGGTCTAAAAAATTTCCAAACGCCAAATCTGGTTAAGATATCTTTATTAAAAAACGAAATATAGCCAATTTTTCTTTAAAAAGTTATTTTGGCCGATCGGTCCTATGGGAGCTATATGATATAGTCAACCGATTTTGATCAAATTTGGTACAGTGATTGGGAACTATAAAAACTTTCGATTGCCAAATTTCGTTACGATATCTTCATAAACAAACGAATTATTCATCTAAAACGCTTTTTTTTTTTCGAGGTCGTCTCAAACACCCCCATGGGAGCTATATAATTTATCCCCGATATCAAAAAAATAAAATAAACTTGCCTCCTATGGAATAATATGGGATCTAATGTGAAAGTTTGGTAACTCTAGCTCTTACCAATCTCTGAGATCTAGGCGTTCACACGGACGGACGGACGGACAGACGGACAGACGGACGGACAGACGGACAGACGGACAGACGGACAGACGGACATGGGTATATCGACTTCTCTATTCACCCTGATCATATTTTAGGTAACTTTGGGGTGTCTCCGACGTCTCCTTCTATATGTTACATACATTTTCGGCTTGCACAAACTTAATATACCCTTGGACCATACGGTACAGGGTATAAAAATGGCGGACGTAAAGTCGGGCGCGGACGACTTTAGGATACCCTGTACCACTAGCTTGTAATAAAGTCCGATTTCTTCACAAAAAACCTAAACAACAAAAGAATTTTTAAGCAAAAATTTTTTTTGACCGATCGTTCCTATGGGAGCTGTATGATATAGTCAACCGATTTCAATAAAATTTGACACAGTGCTTAAATACCTTAAAAAAGATATGAATGCCAAATTTATTTCAAATATCTTTACAAACAAACCAAATACATCGAATTTTGTATAAAACGTGTTTTTGGACCGATTGGTCCTATGGGAGCTATATGATCTAGTCAAACGATTTGGATTAAATTTAGTACAGTGCTTAGGAACTATAAAATACTCACGAATGTCAAATTTGGTCCCAATATCTTAACAAACAAACGAAATACAACAAATTTTGTTAAAAAATCGATTTTTTGGAAGATCGGACCTATGGGAGCTATATGATATAGTCAACCGATTTTGTTCAAATTTGGCACATTGCTTAAGTGGTCTAAAAAATTTCCAAATGCCAAATCTGGTTAGGATATCTTTATTAAAAAACGAAATATAGCGAATTTTTCTTTAAAAAAGTTATTTTGGCCGATCGGTCCTATGGGAGCTATATGATATAGTCAACCGATTTCGATCAAATTTGGTACAGTGATTGGGAACTATAAAAAACTTTCGAGTACCAAATTTGGTTACGATATCTTCATAAACAAACGAATTATTCATCTAAAACGCTTTTTTTTTGTCGAGGTCGTCTCAAACACCCCCATGGGAGCTATATAATTTATCCCCGATATCAAAAAAATAAAATAAACTTGCCTCCTATGGAATAATATGGGATCTAATGTGAAAGTTTGGTAACTCTAGCTCTTACCATCTCTGAGATCTAGGCGTTCACACGGACGGACGGACGGACAGACGGACAGACGGACGGACAGACGGACAGACGGACAGACGGACAGACGGACATGGGTATATCGACTTCTCTATTCACCCTGATCATATTGTAGGTAACTTTGGGGTGTCTCCGACGTCTCCTTCTATATGTTACATACATTTTCGGCTTGCACAAACTTAATATACCCTTAGTACCATACGGTACAGGGTATAAAAATGACTTCAAAGTGTGAAAATCGAATAAAAAAAGTGTAAATCTTAGATAACTTTTAAAAAATCACGAAGTTGCTTTGTATAAAGTATAAACAAGTGTATATCATCTTAAAGCTTGAATCTTCTTCTTTCCAAAACCGTAAAGCAATCGAAAATCGGTTGAAAAATGGCGACGTTGTGATAGTGGGAGTGATCGCATACCCGAAAAACGGTTTTTAAGCGATAACTTCCAATTTTGGGGGTGTTAGACAATTTTGAAAAACGCTATCGTGATCTACTCGTCAAGACCTACAACGTACACTAGGTCACTTGAAAAGTTCTTTGATTTTTTTCAATTCTGTAGGACAGTGTAATTAAAAAAAGTCCCCCAAAAAGGAAAAAAAATTTGTCATTTTCGTGTTCCTCGAGCCCAAAGCACTTTTTTCGAAAGTTTACTGGATGACCTAAATTTGTAAGCTAGTGTAACTTAAAGTAAAATATGACTACACCGATATATATTATTGGGTTGTTCACTAAGTAATTTCGCTTTTTTTATTGCAATGTAAACACGATTTTTTTTTATTGTGTAAAACATTTTTTGAAATTATATATTCTCCATTTTGATTCAATACCTTTTGCCATCTTTCGGGCAAGAGATTGATTTCACACTCATAAAATTTTTGATCCTTGCAGACAAAAAACGGGTCCTAATGGTTTTTGACGTCTTGATTTGAGGTAAAGGTTCTCCCATCCAAAAAATTTTGCAGAGACCGGAACAAGTAATAGCCCGAATTTGCTAATTCTGGAGAATATGCTGGATGTGGTAGCACATCGCATTGAAGCTGCAAAAGCTTTTGGCGAGTCATCAATCTTGTATGAGGTCTCAAATTTCCTGGTGGAACACTACACCTTTTCTATTGATTAATTCTGGCCTCGTCCGTTTGAGTGCATCAATCAATATGTCCAGCTGATCACAATACACTTCAGATTTAGTCGTGGTGTTGTCGGTCAAAAACTCAAAATAAACGATTCCTAAGAAATCCCACCAAATAGACAACATAACCTTTTGTGACTGTGACTATCGGCCATCGAAGTGGTTTGAGCTGGTTCATCTTTTTAAGGCCATAATCTCTTGCGATTTAGATTCTAAACAACCTAACAGTAACAATGCGCTTCAAAAATGGATCACTGTTTTGACGTTTGATAAGCAAATCACAGTTGTTGGTGCGACGAAGTAAATTTCGTTCTGTAAGAACATGAGGAACCCATATGTCAAGCTTCGAAATTAATCCTAGACGTTTCATGTGCTTGTCAACGGTCGAGTTGGACAAATTTAATATTTCAGCAATCTCTCGAGTTGTTATTGGACGATTTGCATCACCCAACGATTTGGTTTTATCCACATCGGCTTTAAGAGTCCTTCCAGGACGGGATGTATGCTCAAGATAGAAAATGCCGGAACTAAATTTTACAAACCAACCAACCACATCGCATAGTTTTCGCCTTGCATGAACTGCTTTTTTACCCTTTTGATAGTAAAACAGTAAAATATGCTGAAAATTTTGTTTTCGATCTTCCATCTTCGATAGGGCGCCAAACAAAAACTATTCCAAAAAATTTATCAAAATTTTGTACAAAAAAGCCCTGCTATGTCAGCTGTTTGAATATATAAAAGTTAAGCGGTTAAATAACTTCACATTGCGAAAAAATTGAATAAGATCAGCTTTTGTCATCAAACGAAATTACTTAGTGAACGACCCAATATAAGTAGCCCGCTTCGCGAATTTCTACCCACTTGTATTTTTTGGGACTCTTTGCGTTAGTTTTTTGGCATTTAGCGTGGTGGCCAGCACGTTTCGTCTTTATATGAGCCATAGCACATAATGTGTTTTAATTTTAAAACTGGGCATAGTAATATACATATATGTAGTACATAATTTAATATTTGCGTCATTGTCAACTATTTTTAAACCAATTTGGAGCATTATTTCCGTAAAGCTTTGTACGAAAACCCTTCAACTAAGGTGCTTTGAACTCTATATTCAGCAGACAATACTTTCAAATTTTGATTAATTACCAAATCAGATCAATTGTCTTTGTAAATCCCAAAATGTAACTCACCTTGACTTGATTACAAATCTCGAATCGATTATCTTTGAGCACCAGCTCCTCAAAGCGTTTGGCCAATTTAATATGATGACGTATATATTGTTGCAGACCGGATATGCCATAAGAACGCAGCACAAACCTTATGTAAAAGCATAATTGAAACTTTGTACTTAAGTTCGTCGTATTCTTCTATGATGAGTACGAGTGACAATTAACATAATTTAATATTATTTGGTTTTTCTGTTTACAACTAAATAACAAGCAAATAATAATAAGAGTTGTACACTTCAAAATGTACCTACAAGTGCCATACAAAGTACACTCAAATGTCCAAATTTTGCTGATGTTGTTTATTGTTGTTGTTTTTTTGGACCACTAGTAAATCAAAGAAATTATTTGAGAAAAGCAAATAAACTCATTTGCACATTTGAGGCGCGAAAGCGACTTGACGATTGATGAGTTTTTATACCCTAGATGGACCTAAATGAGAATTTGGGTATATCCATTCTGAACCGAACTTGAAATTCGAATTACACTTTTTTTGTCTATTTCCTGATCAGCGGAAATTCTCAAATTAGATGCGATGAAGTTTGGGTGAAGCGTTCCTTCATCCTCTTCTGCTATAATTACATTACCTTATTTACATGAACGATAGTTTGGAGAATAAACACAACCTGCTATCACTTAAGTAATTTTTTAGAGGGCATTTCAAAGTCAGGTTATCTAGTGCTAGTTATTTTATTTTTTTTTTGGCGCTTTTTGTTTGCCCATGCCACAAGATACATACCAGAGTTTCAGCGAACGAAAACGACGACTGAGTGGAACTCCCCAATGACGATAGTCAATAGCCGCATCCGAGTAGCCATGCTTGAGATACAGCGGATCCACAACAAGTGCTGATGTCAGACGGATACGATCGCGCACCCACAAAGTGGAACAGTCAAAGTTGGTCAGTAGCCATTTGTTGGGATTTGTGTTAAATGAATCAGCGTATTCGATGCCCTGTTTTTTTTGGTCAATACGTAATGAGATATTTGCATGCCCAAGTACTAGCTGAGCATATAAGACTTACCTTCAGCAATGGCTTAAGTTCGGGGCATATGAAACTATTGCCAGCATAGGCCGCATCCACATGCAGCCAAACGCATGGAAACTTTTGCAATTCATGTCCAATCTCGGGCAGATTGTCGAAGGCGCAAGAGCCTGTAGTGCCCAAAGTAGTAGATACAAAGAACGGCACCAAGCCCTGTAGCTCGTCCTCCTCCATGGCCTCACTAATGGTTTGGCCACGCAAGCTGGCATGCTCATCTGGCTCCAAAATACGTAGCTTGACAAAGCATATCATAGCAGCCTTTTCCACGCAACTGTGAGCCTCTTTGGAGCAATATGCCATTAGCTTGGACAGCAAGTGGCCTTCCTCAACAAATGGATGTTGAGCCTTTAGACGCTTCAAGGCTTGTGCACGCGCAGCCAACATGGTGACCAACACACACTCTGATGCAGATGTCTAAACGCATAGGCCATCATTTTTAGAGTATACTTATATTTGGGTGACTTTTTTCGTTTTACCTGTATAACACCTCCACCGGTGCTGCCCTCTTTAAGCGCCAAAAAATGATCGGGCAATCCAATGGCCTTGCCAAGCCAATCTAGAACGATGGTCTCTAGTTCGGTGCATGCTGGACTGGCGGCCCAGGAGAAGCCAATGCAGCCTATGCCATCCCCCAGCATATCTCCCAATATTGAAGGAAATGAATTTCCTGCCGGAAAGTATGCATGAAATCTAGGATGCTGCCAATGGGTCACACCAGGCATTATTTTATCCTCCACATCGTGCATAATATGGTCCCAATCTTCAGGCTCTTGTGGTGCTTCAGCTAATTGGAGCAACGTTTAAGAATACATACATTCTCAAAATGGTTCCCCCAATGTTTCGCTTGTGTTACTTACTTGGCAAGAGATGCCTCAGATATCCGGGCTCTACGCTGGGAGTCACGCGCCTTTCATTTAAAGTTTCCAAATAATTGCAAATGTACTCGACCATTTCCATGCCACGTTTTCGAAATTCGGTGCTATCCATATTTGAATTTTTCGCTTCTTCTTCTCTCTTTTTCTATTATGTGATTTAATTGTTTATTTATAGATGTATAATTGCTTTTCGTATTGGATTTATCAATGAATCAATTTGTGGGTGTTATATTTAAATTGCATTTAGTGTAATAAAGAAAAAGTATTTTCTAAATAAACATGGTGTCATTAGAAAATTTGTTATAATAGAAATCAGCACTTAAAAAGAATACTCTTGGGGAAAATGTTTATTATTGTAGCTTTAAAAGAGTTCAGCTGGATAAGGACAAAAAATCTGTCCCAACGATTTTTAAATACTAATGATCCAAGACAATTCGAAGACCAAAAACATTTTTTTTTTTTTAATTAATTGTGATAAAACTACTGAATTATTTAAAATCAACTTCTTATTTTAGGTTAGCAAGGAATACAATGTAAAAATTAAAAAAAAAATGTTTCTTCATCTTTTAACCAGAATTTTTTGTTGAAAAAAAAAATAATAATTTCGTATATACCCTGTTTCTATTGGTACAACGGGTATACGAGATTTGTGCAATGTAGGTAACGGACAGAAGGAGGCGTGGCAGACCCCAAGTCCTTTATACCAAAATGCTTAATCATAACCTCGGGAAGTGATTGAGCCTTATTCGTCCGTCTGTATGAACTCCTAGATCTCGGAGACTGTAAAAGCTAGAGACACGAAACTTTACCAGCTGGAGCGCATATTTCCTGAGCAGATGAAGTTTGTTGAATTATGTCAGTATCTTCAGTATCAGTTCAATTTTCAAGGATTTTAGCCACATCGTTTAATATCCTGATCGGAAACTTAACACATCAATATTTATAGCCACAAATGTACAAATTTTACCTCTTCTTGCCTATAAACTATATCAATATTTGACTATAAGTAATTTTGGTAATAAGTGACCCAGATAAAATTTTTGGTAAGCTAAGTCGTGTGAATCTTATAAACAAATCCACTTCCAAATTTTCTTAATCGAATGCCGTGTTCACTCCTACACCCCTCAACATATCAACTTCAAACTTACTCCGTAACCTTAAAATAACTTATTTTACGTAACTTTTATCAAAATCGGTACAAATTAAATAAACTTGTAGAAAAAAGTTTAAAAAAGAATGATCCAAATGGAAAGTTCTTAGAAGGAATAAAATTTTGTTTGAATAAGTAAATGGAACAGGGTATTACACCACTATCGCTTCGACTGCATTACATTTGAGTTTGGTTTTTAAAAGGTCCGCCCCATGATTTTGCAAACCGCCGTTCGCACCCAATACTTGAGAATAGTGTCTGTATGTAGACAGAGTAGAACTAGAACTATGTTACAGTAGTTCTATATTCTTTGGTATCAGTCACATGTTGAATCTGAATTCTTATCTTAGCCTTATCTTCTTTTGCTGAAAGACTTCTCCTAATTAATCTTCCTTCCTTAGAAAATAGGAGTACTGCTCTTAATTCTGTTTGTTATCATCAGGTTAATTTCTGGTTGCAAAATTACTTCAACAACTTTGGCTCAAATCTCTCCTTATATAATTTTGTTCTATTGCACATTTCTCTAAATTGAGAAATTTATTGAAAACAGTCAAGAAATGCTTGTAGAGGGCGGAAATTTAGCGGATTTGTTAAAACTTAGGCCTTGTTTAGGCCTTTTTTCTTTCGTTTGTCTAACAACAAAATACACTTTTTGCAGATAGTTTTTGGACTATAACTTTTGTTATAACTGTTCGATTTTGTTGTTTACATATTCCATATTTTTCACGTCTATTAGACATATTACAGAAATCCTTTGAAACTACAGGTACAGTGTATAACCATGGCGCTTTTCTCTTGGTTTTCACAATCTTCATTGAATTTTGAGCAACCTGCACTGGGTTGTGGTATTTATATTTTAGTCTATTAGAGCTTTTAAAATATCCTTATACAGAATGTATGGGACCTAAAAAGGCTTTGATTAAAACAACATTTCAGTTGAAAAACGTAGTCCATCATCATCAGACGATAAATTTTATTTATAATTTAAAAAATCTGTAGTGTTTCAAAATTTTAGTAATCACTAAATGTGCTCATTATAGTTTCAATTTCTATTTCATAGATTGTAATTCTTTTTTTCGATTTTAATTTTATTTTTATATTTTATACCCTGGGTACAGGGAACAAAGGGTATTCTAGATTTGTGCAATGTATGTAACGGACAATAGCAGGCGTGGCAGACCCCAAGACCCTCTATACCAAAGTGTTTAAAGCATCGGTTAGGGATGAACATCTAGATTTCGTAGACTATAAAGGATGAACGCATCAAACTACATATACCACCTAATGCGCATACTTCCTCAGAAGATGAAGTTTGTTGTAAGTATCATATCGATATCATCTCCCCCGTTTTCACGTAGTAGAGTTTCGCGGTTTTTAGCTACACCGATTAATATTTTAATCTGAACAAACGACAAACGCAAAATAAGTTATTATCGAAAATGTACATACTACTCCCCCCTTGCCGACAACAAATGACCAAGAATGTTGGAAAGCTGATTCATGTGGCTCTAATGAGCAGATCTCACATTTAAATTTTATCCATGTGGGCCAGACACCTCAAAATATGTTCTTCAAACTTACCCCATATTCTTAAAATAACTTCTTTAAAGTAACTTTCGATTTTCATCAAAATCGGTAAAAATTTACAGAACTTATTCATGCATTTGAATAGACTTATTTTGAGAAAAAAGACACAGGATATTACACGTCGGGCATCGCCTCGACTATATTTAATTAACAAAAAAATTTGTTTTGGTATTTTTTGTGTTTTAATAATCATAATTTATACATAGTTAATTTATTGTTTATAGTTGTATTAATTGGCAGTTTAATTATTATTAACTGAAGTTGTTCTCTAAAATGTTTGTTACAGATTTTATTAAATTTTAAATTATTATTATTTATATATTTGCTCTCAGAGCTATTAATTTATTTCTTTTTCACTTAAGAGTTTTAAAATAGTTTTTTGCAAAAATTTTTAATTTTTTTATTTATTTTTATATTTTGTTGCTCAGTGACCATTTTCATTTCTTGTTTATTTGCCGTGATAGCCACAGGAATTTGGCTGGGCAAGACCGGAAATTGGTTACCTGCTGGACAGAATGTGCCCTCAAGTATTTTGTGAATTTTTGTAGATATTAAAATTATTTTGTATACTTGTTGCACGCAGTGTATTTGAATTTATTTTTACGACGGCATTGTATATGTTTAAATTTCTTTTGGGGCGCACAAGGCGTAAACAATTTTAAATTTTATTTTGTTTGTAATTAAATTAACTTTTGTGTGGGTTTAATTTTATGTATAGTTTGCAATTTATTTAAGTAACACATAACTTGATAAATTTTTAATTTTACTTTTATTTATTTTTTTTCAATTTAAAGTGTATTGTCTAGGCAATACTAGGACTTACTTTTATAAGAAGTAAAAGTCGGTTTCAATTTCTTTGCGCGCTCGAGCACCGTCCGTAACGGCTTGTAAAACCCAAATGATCCTGCGTTTGAGGTTTAACCCAAGAGCTAAGCTCGGTTGCTATTGCGGCCCACTGACTTGGTATGTACAATGCATATACTTGAACCGCTAGGGATGCAGAAGAAATAAAAAAGGATAAGGAATAAGGCTAGTGGTGGCAAATAAATGAAATATTTGCAGCGCTTCATTCATAGCTGTGCTGTTGCTGTCAATGCGTATACGTAATATTCTGAAATGGGTGGTTTGTGTGTGTGTGTATGTGCGAGTGCGTGTGTGTGTGTGCGTGAAAATATGCAAAGTCTTGGGGTATACTATGGAGTATATATGTTTATGCTTCTACATGCGTCTTTATGACAGCTATTCTGAGGAGTTCTAACACTTCATGTGATAAGAAGGCCTTCATATAATAATAGGCTATAAATTAAGCATGCGCCATGGTTAATTTTATTGTACTTGGCTGAGTTTATCCAATTTTCAAACTTAATATGCTCAATTGGAGTAAAAAAAAAATGTTTGAAATCAAATTATGACTATTGAGTGTTATAAATAAAATAAAATTAAGCAATGTGAAGCCTTGTCACAAACATTCAATACACACGGATACGCATACGGATACGGACAGGGACACGGACACAGGCATTCGAGTATATAGTGCCATAGCTATTTGCTCCCCTACTTTGTTGGCGCTTTTCTTTTATTAATAACTTCCACACAAAATTGAATTATTGTTCAAATCGTACTTGATAGGAATGACGATGATAATAATGATGATGCTGACGACAACAAGGACCATGATGTGGAGAACGCGTCCTTACGATGACGTTGTCAATGAGGCAGTGAGCGCATGCCATAAGGAATGTCTACGCATTCCCTAAAACATTCCACAAAACGCCATTTACCTCCAACCATTTTGGCTCATCTTTTTTTTTCTCATTGCTGATTTCTGCTGCATTCAGACACACAATTGTCTGGCTTTGGTGTATCTATATGTACTAGTCTGAGTGTATATTGGTTATGTCCTGTACATAAACATCGAACATGTTGTGTGTCTATGTTAAACGACCACAACGACACAAATTATGTACACCATTTTTTCTAGTTTTCATAATTTTGTATATATATACCCTGAAAGCTCTTAAATGGCTTCTATTCTGTTTTTGTGTAAACTTAAGATAATGTCGCCACTATAAAAAAACATCAGACGGCTTTAAAAGTATTTAATTTCCTTAATAGCAACATATAAACCAGAATGCGTTTCAGATAGCTTACCCATTACACCCTGAGGGCAAAGGGTAAGGCACCCAGAAGGAAATCGAGAAAGGCTTCACAAGGTATCAACCAAAATGATCTGAATGACAACGGAGTTAATGCTTTTTAAAGACCATTAGCATAAGCTCCTCGCTGATGATATCAGATTTTTTGCGCAAATATCAACGTTTCCGTCATGATTAGACTCACAGGAAATAAAATAGGCATGGAGATTTAAGAAGAGAGGGGAAAATTTTTGATTTTAGCATTTATTCTTGTTGTTTATACCCTGTACCTATAGGTACAAAGGGCACACTAAAAGGAGGCGTGGCATACCCCAAGACCTTTATACTTAAATGCTTACCATAATGTTGGGTAGAGATTGAGCCATGTCCGACTGTCCGTTCCGAATGTAAAAAATGAACGTTAATGTACCCTAATGAACAAATCCACAAATTTGCATGATGGCATGCAGATCCACCATCATCCGCGATCGATTTACCGTGTTTTCTCCTACACTTCTCATATACTTTAAATTGATTTATTGAAGTAACTCTCGATTTTCATCAAAATCATTACAAATTTACACAAAAAAATTATGTTCCAATTGTAAAATTCTTTCAATTTTTTTCAAGACAAACACTTTGTTTTTGAAAGTTTATAAACAAGGCGCAATATATTTAAATTCTGAGAATCTCAACATGAAAACTTTATTCTTGTAGTGATCATAATAAATTTTAACGATGAACAAAAAAAAATACTATTTAAAGAGTATCTATCTTCCAATGTAAACTGTCTGTCGACCTTTCTTTCTTATTTTATATGTCAAAAGTTCGTTAATAAACTTTCGTTGCTGCTGTTGAATTCATTCTCCCCAATGCGCCCACACGATATGTTCAACAAGTTGCAGGCGTTGCCTCTTACAGGGCCGTTTCATAGCTGGAATGAAGTTTCATCATCATCCACATCCTTGGGCTGCTGCGGTCTTCCATCCACACGCACAAGTGCCCGACACCAGCAGAATTTTATCTAATGGAAAAATAGTGCTGCAGCCGCGTCCTTATTTAATTGCTCTAGAAATGTTTTTTTTTATTGACTTTTACTTGAACTCTTTGCTGCAAAAATGTGTACCCTATATAGATGGTATAAGAGCATTTCCACAGAATTAAAAAATGGGTTAAATTTTGATTAGATATTGATTTTAGAGTTTTTCTTATTTAATTTGCATCAATAATGGGTCTGAAAACTGAAGAGATTTTCGTTTTTCTTGTTTTTACAGATTTTTGAGTGAAATTCGGTCTAATTTTAGTTTTCTGAATTTATTTTTTTTAAATATATGAGAAACATTAAATTCACAGATCCTACCTTTTGCAACACATATAAAGCCATAAAAAGAACATAAAAAAAACAAGGAAAAAATTATATTTTTTCTTTACTTTTTTGCACTTATGAATGAAATACATTCAGCTAATTCATGAAAATATATAATATCAGCATATAGGAAAAAAACGCTTCCAGCTGACGATGATGATTTCTTTTCTTATAAATATGTGTGATACATATTATATACATATATACCATATAATACATATTATTATTTTCAAAACCCAGATTCATATCAAATCGTCTCGGTACGGCATTGACAAAACAAGTATTATTTCTTGATTATCTGATTCTTTTTGAACTAAAGAACTTTTTGGCGTAAACTCAAAATAAACAAATTTTGCAAGTTATAATTCCCAATTACTGTCACCAGTGCTTTACATTGCCAAAAAACATATCAAAATAATGTTTACATCAATTCTCTTTTTTCCTCCAGAAGAATTCTTAGGGCTTACCTAAATAACATACATATTATGCAATGGCCTTTTCGATCTACGCTTTCAACTACAAAAAAATCCATTCTAACCAAAGTGGGAACAAAATTCCATTTGGCAAGTTATTGACCAATTAGGAGCTACTTGTTAGATTGACTACAATCTGTTCGCACTTGTAAATAGATACTCGGCAATATACAATATTATTTATTTATTTCAGCTGTTTTGGTTTTATAAAACTTTTAACACATTTAAGACAATATTCAATAATTATATTAAGTAGTAGTCTTAAAAAATAAGATGATAGTGCTGAGTGTTTAAGGCACTTTTAAGTTAACGTAATATCAGAAAATACTGCGTGATAATTCAAATCGAAATAAAATAGTAAATAATATAGGTGAGCACAAAATCAATTTTGTAGCTGTAACAAAAATTTGTTGATTGTTTGTTATATAACATATACATATTTATTCTACTGAAAAAATATAATTCTAAAGAATTTTTTTTTTTTGCTATGGCGAAGCCGTTTTTCAAAAATCCACCTGGCAAAATACTAAAACAGGAGATGTAAGGGCCATCCATAGTAGTGCTAATGAAGTCCCTGGGACCCAAAAGTACAATAATAACTTAAAAAGTATGGCTCTTAGGTCAGCTGTCTAAATTTTTTGGGTAGTACACGCATTTTTTTTTTAATTTTCTTCTTTTTGTTATTTTTTATATTACCAATTTTAAAATTTTTTTTATATATTATAATTTTTAATTTTTCTTAAATTAAATTTCATGGGGCTTTTTTAATTTATTAAGTAAAAATAAAATTTTTCAATTACCGACATGTTTCCTAGAAAGCAAAATTTGTTGAATATCGGCAAAAAATGGTACCCGATGTTTGATAATTTACACTCAAGATATACAGTACTAACAAAAAAAAAATCAAAATCAGGGCGTAACCTGCCGCCTATGTTACTTTTACTCTAAAGAAGTTTATAGTATAGGTAATCCTCCTACAGCGCGGAGAATAGGTTCTCAAAAAATGCCGCGTTGTAAGAAATCGTGTTGTAGAGGATATTAACTCCATACAAATATCAGAGTTTGGTTTCAAACTAAAAAATTTAATAATAATAAATTTCGATTGATAAGACTTCTTTCATTTAAACAAAAACAAAATAAAATAAAATTTCAATTCTAAGTAACATTCAAGTTGAAATAACTTAAATAAATAAATTAAAGCAAAAATAGAACCTTAACTTCCTACTCCTCCTCTTCAGTTAGTATGATTTGTCTCGAAAGTTTTGTTCGTATTTGTTCAAAATCTGAGCTTGATCCACGAACAAATTCGGGCATTCTTTCATCGATTACACTGTTCTACAAAATAAAAAATATCAAAACACTTTTCAAGTGACCTAGTGTACGTTGTAGGTCTTGACGAGTACATCACGATAGTGTGTTTCAAAATCGTGTAACACCCCGAAATTCTCAAGTTATTGCTCAAAACCCGTTTTTCGTGTACTGCGATCACTCCAACAATCACAACGTAGTCATTTTTCAACTGATTTTCGATTGCTTTACGGTTTTGGAAAGAAGAGGTTCAAGCTTTAAGATGATATACATTTGTTTATACTTCATACAAAGCAACTACGAGATTTTTTTAAAAGTTATCTTAGACTTACACTTTTTTTCCCCGATTTTCACATTTTGACGTCTTTTTTATATAACATTTTGTTAAAAAACCTTCACTTTTTTACATTTGATCTTGAAGAAATATCAATGCCGAGTAAAAAAGTCATGGTTTATCAAATAGGATAGCTATAGTATATAGTCAACCGATTTTGATCAAATGTGGTACAGTGCTTGGGAACTATAAAAAACTTTTGAATACCAAATTTGGTTCTGATATCTTCATGAACAAACGAATTATCCATCTAAAACTTTTTTTTGTCGATGAAAGATTAATTTTCTCATTTACAATAAGCGTCGTTACTTAAAAATTTATCGACCGATTTTGATAAACCATGACTTTTTTACTTTGAATAAATCTTCTAATGAAGTTTGTTTGCTTCTAACATATTTCGTAAATCTTTTTAAATTTCTTGATAGGGAGTTAAGATGATTTGAAGATTTCGTTTAAATATTTCTGCTCTATCTCTTAAAGGAAAGGATCGTTCTCCAAAATGTATTTATCCAACTGCTTTGCTATATTTAAAACTTTCTCGATACTTTTTAGAGAAAAGTTTTTATTTTCTACATCGGAAAGATCGTCAAAGCTATCACCAACCGATTCTTCATTTGTCATTGACACTAAATCTGCTTCGATTATTACGACGTACGTCCTTTTTTCGGTAATAGTGCTTTCCAACAAGTTTTTAGTGTTGAACGAAGAGTTTCTTTAAGTAACGTATCAACAATTTCAACGTAATTTAAAATTTAGAATTGTTTCCAGACTTCTTTGCTGGCCCCATCTTCTCTAATATTTACTCAGGATTTGCGTATGTAGTATGCTTTGAACTGATTTGTTGAAAATATATTTAACATGCAAGCCAGCAACAAAAATTCATTGTGAGGGTTTCGTAAAAAGCGCGTTGTAGGAGTAGCGTTGTAAGAAAATTTCCGCATTGATGATATATATGATTTTGTCATGCACAGCATCTCAGCCCACAGGTAACAGACAATTATTTTTTATTGAATACATACCTTTAAATTTTTTTTCTAACCAAAATATGGGACGATATTGGCATATTTAAAGTTTTTTTTTTTAATTTAAAGTTTACTATTGGAAATTGCTAGAACAACATAATGCAAAAATGCTATCGGAAAAGAAAAAAAATATCTTTCATCATTCATGAGGAATGCTTCATCTACAATCAATAAACAAAACCTTATTATTTTAGTTATATATTGGAAGGATCTGACAAAACGAACATATATTTTTAAAAGTGGCAATAGTATTACTGAAAAAAAATCGATTTTAAGAAGTAAACCCAATTCTGCTGCTTTTCACGATTTTCATAAAATTTGCACAATTTTATTCGATTTAGGGCGATAAAAAAGCTGTTTGTAAATTAAAAAAAAAAAATTTTATATTGTTTTATTATCGATTAATAAAACATAAACAGAATTAGATTTATATATTAACAGGATTTTCATCCCTAAAAAATTTAACACGTGCTCGGATATTAATGCAATTTTTTATAAAATGAACTCTAGTTTATATAATTTAAGAAATATATATAAATGTATATCCCCTTAAAGGATATTTAGAGTACCTGTTTTTTTAAATAATAAACAGCATTGAAGCGCATTGCAGCTGTCTTCTAAGCTTGTTCTTAATACAAATTTTTACACCCCTCGAGATACTTTACATTTAAATTGTTGTACTGCGGGCATCTTGGCTCATAAACCAAGCGGCAATTATTCAATTTGCACAGACTGTTATGGCAATAACTGTGCGGGACACTTAATAGTGTCTTTGGCTTTGGCTTTAGTGATATGCAGTGTTTGGATTTTTTCTTTTTTACTTTTATGGAACCCGAGGTGGTGGTTTGTCCTAACAACCAAATCGGGTTCAAGTCCGCTTTTAGCCTGCAACCAAAAGAAATTGCACAACTAATGGAGCATGATATTTTTAACTTATAGTCTCAACAAATGTCAAAATGATGCACTACAGAAAGGCCGAGAATGTGGAACAAGAGTTGAGTAAAAATGATTTACCCTTTGACGACTGCATGCCAAAGACACAACACGATTTTCTATGGATGCATGTAAGATATGGTAACAAGATAAAGCCCGCTTATTGCAACTGATGCTCAATTTTAATTGAAAAGGTCAAAGGCGGTACCAAAGTGAGCAATGTTGTAAGTTATGCCCAAGACGCACTTAACAAAGGCGAATACCGCACCATTGTATGGAGCGGTTCTGGCGGTGGCGTTGTCAAGACCATATCCTGCGCTGAGGTGCTTAAACGAAGTCACGCGCTCTACCAGGTGACGCGCATGGCTTATACCAGGTGAGCATAAGTGGCACAGTTCAATAGTTCTATGTGTTGTTATGATTATGTTATACAATTATCTGGGCCAATAGCGTGGAGGAGCATTGGAAACCACAAATGGATGGCCTCGAGGAAATCATTGTTAGACGACAAATACCCAGTTTGCATATTTTAATGAGCCTAGATGAGCTGTCCGAAAGCATTGAAGGGTGAGTAATGACTTTTTTTCTTTATATTAAAGGTAGGGTTACAAACGCTTCTTTTTTAAAAAGATTCTAAGAGCTGGATGAGAGCTAAGCAAATGCTATCACAGCTTCGGAAAGTACATAATCTACTTGCTTAGCTTTATCCATTGACATAATACAGTACCTTCCGATTAAACTCAGTTCCATTAAGAAGCTAAATTAGAGCTACGTTTGCATATAATGGAATATTAAAAAGGTGCAAACCAATGCTGTGTTTTGCATCTAGAACATGTGTGGATACTTCCAAAGTGTTTATACCAAAATGTTTAGAATGTTGAAATCGATTTTGATTGAGCGGTTTTTGATTTCATGTTTTTTTTTGAAAGGATGTTGCAAAAAGAAAACGTATCATAATTTATTTATATAATCTCAGGCAGGGTACTTTTTATACCCTAGGGTCGAAGGGTATACTAGATTTGTGCAACGTATTTAACGGACAGAAGGAGGCGTGGCAGAGCCTTCTTGCCAATAAACTGCGTCAATGTTTGACTCTGTAGAATACAGAAAGCAAGGGTGACTTTTGAAGAAGACTTTGTAAAATGCGTACTTGAATCTACACCATTGTAAGGTTCAGAAAGCTGGTTGATTAACCCCACAATAACGCGTAAACTGTCAAGTTTCACGAATAGATGCTTAAGAAATATCCTACGAATCTGGCGGACAAGTATTATCCTAAACGATGATCCGTTACAACGTGAAGGCCAACAAAACATCAACAAACAAAATAGAAGGCGATAATACCTTAGAAAATCAATCGATATCCGTGTTTTCGCCCACTCCACTCAACATATAATTTTGAAACTGCACTTTATATTTTTACACTCTCAAGCACCGCCTTGACTGTATTTTATTTTTTACATAAAAGTATGCAAAATATTTATTCCATCTTATTTTATATAAACTGATAAAAACTTTTGCTTTCAGCTTGCAAAAACCAAATACAACAACCAGTTTCTATGATCGGAAGCAGTCATCACCTCAGAAGCAACAGTCCCAGCAGCAGTCGCGGAATTCTAACAGGCAAAGAAAACGCGCTCGGTCTGGACGACGTTCAAACAATCCTCAGCAGCAGCGGCAGCAGGGGCAAGACGAAGTAGCGACGGCAGCAGCTGACATTGATATGACCACTGGACATGGTTAACATACAAAAATCTTTTGTCGTCCGTATCAGTCATTTAGCAAAAAGAAAAGGCAAACTATAAATGGTTTCATAAAATAAGCTAAAACCCAAAGCTTTTCTTTTGTTTGCTTGGTGATAACCAGAGTGTATTCTTTACTTATAACGTGTGTGTAGCCAACTTTTTACAAGTACCCTTATTTGTATTTGCCTTTTGTATAGTACTATAATCAAGCTGTGTGCATCTAATCTACCAGCGCACATTGACAGCTATCAACGCGCTTATCAAAATTGTCCAGAGAAGCACCGAGTTTTTAATAAGTACCTAGAGTTAGTTTAGAAAATGCTGCGGAAGCTAAATGTTGTCGGTAGTGCACTGAAGGAGTTAACGCGCGGCCTATGTGTCCAAAAGACACCAATTCGTGCAGCAGGCGATCAGTTGCCTGAACGTTGCGATGTTCTGATCATTGGAGGCGGCGGCATGGGCGCCTCCGCAGCCTATTGGTTAAAGTACAAGGCTAAAGAAAAGCTTAATGTGGTGGTTGTGGAGCGGGATGCCTGTGTAAGTCAGCTGATAATTTGAATTCCGTTTTTGCTGAGCCAAACCCTGTATTTAATTTGCAGTATGTAAGCGCTTCAACGCCGCTTTCGGTGGGTGGTGTGCGTCAGCAGTTCTCGTTGGCGGAGAACATACAAATGTCACTGTTTGGTGCTGATTTTATAGGCAATTGTCGCCGTCATTTGGGGAACGTAGAGCTTAATTTTATGCCGCACGGTTACCTAGTCTTGGCCACATCGCAGGGCGCAGAAATCTTGACCAGGAATTCCAAGCTGCAAAACGAGCTAGGTGCACGCAACGAGCTGTTGACGGCTAGTCGCTTGCGCGATCGTTTTCCTTGGTTAGCCACAGAGGGCATTGCATTGGGCTGTTATGGCCTGGAGCGAGAGGGCTGGTTCGATCCCTGGGCTTTGTTGATGGGCTACAAGCGTCAGGCTCGTGCATATGGTGCTCAATTTTGCAATGGCGAAGTTGTAGGCTTCAAATGTAACGACTCCGGGCAACTAGCTGGTGTTTCAGTTGCTTGCTGCGATGGTACAAACCGCGCGGTACAGTTTGAAAAGTGCGTTTTAGCGGCTGGTGCTCAGTCCGGTCAGGTTGCACGTCTTGCCCAAATTGGCACAGGCAAGGATTTGTTAAGTGTACCATTGCCAGTAGAGCCGCGTAAACGGTATGTATATGTCATTACAACTCAGGGAGAAAATGCGCCTGGCTTGGCCACACCACTAACTATTGATCCAGATGGCACATACTTTAGACGTGATGGCTTGGGCGGCAATTTTCTATGCGGACGCAGTCCCGCTGATAATGCAGAACCAGAATGCGATACTCTGGATGTAGATCACGGCTATTTTGAGTCGGATGTCTGGCCGACACTGGCCATGCGTGTGCCCGCCTTTGAGTCGGCCAAGGTGCAGAGCAGTTGGGCCGGCTACTATGAGCATAATACGTTTGATGCAAATGGCATAATTGGGCAGCATCCGCACTATAAAAACCTATATATTGCCACAGGTTTCAGTGGTCATGGAATACAACAAACGCCCGCAGTGGGACGTGCAATATCCGAGCTGATTATGTATGGACAATACAAATCAATTGATTTAGCACGCTTGGGTTTTGACCGTTTGGTCAAGCAGGAGCCTATGTTGGAGGTGAACATTGTGTAGTGATAAACTCTAATAGATACGAACCATTCGGTGTGTTGTCACTCTGTCCTGCTGCGCAATTGGTGTAAACTCACATCGAAATAGATTCCCCATTGTTTGAATATACTTAGGATCTGTCAAACTTTATAATTTGAAGGCTCTGTTTGTGTTTTTTTTTATATATAATACGTATTTATAT
The DNA here is from genome assembly GCA_037043745.1 of Chymomyza amoena. Classification (NCBI taxonomy): domain Eukaryota; kingdom Metazoa; phylum Arthropoda; class Insecta; order Diptera; family Drosophilidae; genus Chymomyza; species Chymomyza amoena. The sequence goes on from JBAMAX010001551.1 coordinate 26,502, forward strand.
AGATTTTATTATAAGTTATGCTTCTTGTGTGTGTATGTATGTATATAGTTTTCAGTGTTATTTGCTTTGTTTGTTACAGCTTTCTTTCCTACTAAGATGAAAAATAAATTTATGGCCTAATCATGAAAACTTATAGTTTGTTAACGTATAATTTATTATTTAAAATTAAAAGTTACTAATAAACATAATTATAATTATGCAACTTTACGGAATATGTAATTGCCGACTTTAAGGGGGTGTGTAATATGCATATTTTTTATTGTTGCTTCCTTTTTTAGTTAGTGATATATAGCTTTATATATTTGTCGCTTAAACTACTTCACATGGTCACTGCTGCTGCCTTGCATATAATTTATATTTAGTTTATAATATGCTTGGGCAGAATTCAATATAAGGTTTGCTTTCATTCTCTAGTGCTTGCTATTATTAAATATAAATATTTTGAATGCGCGCAACTATACGTGAGTTTGTTCGGATGTGCAAACGTGTGTTTCTGTTTGGGTAAGAATGAATGAATTTTTGTCCGTCGATTTTAGCAGTTTTGGCTGCATTATATCAATATTATATAGAATGCTTAAGCTTCGCTCTCCCCTGGCCCAGCATTTTCTTCCTCATTGATGGGCACAATTAGATTTTCCTTGGACATTAGATTATACTTGGTAACGAAATGCGTAAACCGGTGGCATAGAAATGTTTCAGCCTCGAACTCGTCGAATATGCGACGATGATGAAAATACGCATGTGAGAAAATGCGATAGACGCGCCGACACACTGAACCAAGCTTGGTTACCGACGACTCTTTTATTGATACTCTGTATTTAACAACAAAAGAGAAACTATTAGCATCGGATAATTTAAAATACTGCTTGTGAATAGAGATAACTACCTGCTTGGAAAATATTTATTGCTATTGAGCAGACAAGCAGCACCGTCCAGCGTGTGACGCGTGTAGTCAATGGCAGGGCATTCTTTGGGCGTTTTGTGAGCCGCACACAAAAATATCCACTGATCGGTAGCAGTCATTTGCGTGCAAGTTGAGGGAGAGCACTGCTTTTGCAAACGGACAGCCAAGCCATTCAATTCCATGCAAAATTGCCTAAGATGCTCATATTTCCATACACCCTCGTCCTGGGCCTCAGGCATTGTCAGTATAAGCTCGACATTCGAAGGATCGCGCTTAATCAATTGTTGTATATATTGCTGAACTGCAAGTGTGCTGTCCATTTCCTCCAGTGGCTCATCGGGCCAACGACAGAAATCCTATTTTCAGAGTACATACAAAGCGAAAGTTGTAGATGTAAGTCAGTTTGGCACCTTTCGCCGCATAATACTTGCCTTGGATTTTGTGCCAGGTCTGTTTCTACGTAGTATGGTTGAGCCGTCAGCCATCTTCATGTTTTACGAAGCAAACAAATTGTGTCAATACAATTGCCTACGCCTATGAGGCAGTTTGTAAACGAAAAAGAACACTAGCAACAAATTTCTGGGCAGCAGCAAATGAATTGTTAAAAAGCCGTAACAAATATTGCACCAGGCGTTGCAATTGGAAACACTTAGCTGCCAATTATAATACGTTACTTTTATTTATGTTAGCACATTTCCAAAAAGATTTATTAACAATTATTTAGACATTTTTCTCTCTAATGAACTCAAAGAACATCGCTTTTGTGCGAGAAAATTTTTGACAGCATTTACACAAAATACATACATACCTACCAAAAAATTTATCGTTTTCGATATGAAGTTAAACTAGGCGACAACCCTAGGCTGCTACAATCGATTCAGTGTTGCACAACTACATATTTAGTTATCGTTTTCTCTATCGTCAGCCAGTCATCATAAATAGCACTGAAAAACAGATTGAAAATCTGACAAACTGCGTATTAAAGCTTGCATTTTGTAATATTTAAAGTGTAATTGTTTAGAAACTAGCCTACTGAAAACATGTCCTACGCTTATTTATTCAAATACATAATTATTGGCGATACTGGTAAGTAGCAGTGAACTTTTATGTGTACAAGAAATGAGTTTTTCCTTTCTGCGCCATAGACTGGAAATTTTGCAACTATTTAATAGCAAAACAACAAAAGCTACAACAAACTACGTCATTCGATTAAGTGCAGCTTATAATCTCGAGATACTATAATTTTGCGAATGTACACAACAATTTTAGGCCCAACAGCTGCCAAAAATAAATGGAGCCCAGAAATGAAAAATCAATAATACCATAACAACTGATACGGACGCGGGCGTTACTCTAGACGTCTGTTTTTGTTGTTGCTCGTTTGCGTTGGAGTTAACTTCGTTGGGGGGTGGTTGGGGGTGTTCGTATACTGTTGAGTCAACCAAAAACGAATCGCACCCCCAATATTCGTTCACTTTTTGCAAGATCTTTGTTTTCCTTTGAGTATGAAGACATTTTGCAACTTTGAAGGCAGTAAAAGCAGAATTTACAACAGCTATTGTGAATTGTTGCTATTGTTTGCCGTTTTTTCTTATCAGTCGATGCCTCGACTGAATTTCAATTCATTTTTATTTCCTCTGACACGAGACAGCTGTTACACTTCTTATATATTGGTAAACTGTCGGTATTCGAGCAACAAATGAGATATTTTTAGATATACTGCTTAATTTGGGACGGGAAAGTCGCTATTTTTTGCTAAAAGTATATAGAGAAACTTTCTCCTTAATCTGTTTTACGAAATGTAATTAGTTTTTTCTTCTCCACTTGCTTTTTTTTAATAGGTGTTGGCAAATCATGTCTACTGCTGCAGTTCACGGACAAGCGTTTCCAACCTGTGCATGATCTAACCATTGGCGTGGAATTTGGTGCACGCATGATTACTATTGATGGCAAACAAATTAAATTGCAAATATGGGATACAGCCGGCCAGGAGGCTTTCAGGTGCTTAAACACCTTTAAATAATCTGTCATTTTATGCTCAATTCATTTTTTTACATTCCATTAAGATCAATTACACGCTCTTACTATCGAGGAGCAGCGGGTGCTTTGCTTGTCTATGACATCACAAGACGTGAGACTTTTAATCATTTAACCACGTGGCTGGAAGATGCGCGCCAGCATTCAAACTCCAATATGGTGATAATGCTTATTGGCAACAAGAGTGATTTGGATTCAAGACGAGAGGTTAAAAAGGAGGAAGGCGAGGCTTTTGCACGCGAGCATGGGCTTGTGTTTATGGAGACTTCGGCACGTACTGCTGCCAATGTGGAGGAAGCCTTTATAGGTACCGCCAAAGAAATTTATGAAAAGATACAAGAGGGCGTTTTCGACATAAATAACGAAGTAAGTTGTGTAAATGTTAAGCGATTTCAAGTATTTACTGAACTTGAAAATCGCATTCAGAAATCGAACTCTCGAATTTATTATTAATGCTTAAATTTTTTTCCCAGGCAAATGGCATCAAAATCGGTCAACAAATTTCTCCAACAAACCCTTCGCTGCCAGGATCTGGCGGCTCTAGTAGCTCCGCAAATAGTGGTTGTTGCTAGGAATAGTCGCTCCTCTATCTACATATATGTATGCCCAACTGTAGCCGCTGCTGTATAAGCTAATAGTGACTAACTTTTAAAAGGTAGTAAATGAAACAGTTTATATATATTTTAATTTCCGATAAACTAACTTTAAAAGTAGCAGCAAAATAGTAAAACATTAATTTTTGAAACGATTTCAAATCTAAGCGTAAGGTTATAAATCAAAAACTTCAACCAAACCCTACATACATACATATAATATGCCTAAAATTATCCATAATTCACTTAAAAGAGTGCACGATCTAATAAACTACAAGGATTGTGCCTGTAAATGTGTCGTACGTGATGTATCATTTTTTTTGTAAATTCAAAGGTTATATACATGACAAACATCTATATATTATGTTTGCGTCATTTTCTGTATAACCGATTAGTTTGGTACTATGTTTTGTATGAACAAAAACCACGTATATATGCATTGTATGTAATTGTGCATAAACTGGACCTTAGCAAATGAATTGTAATATACATATACAAGATTATAGTGCGTATAATTAAATTTTCTATTGTGATTCGTTTTGCAGTCATATGCAAGCTATTTTTGGTAGTGGTTTTTTCCATTCTAATATTGTATTTTTTATATACAAAATTATACATGTAACTTTTTTCCTCGATCTATGCAAATGCTTTGTTTTCGTGTAGCCCTTTTAAAACACATATAAAAAATATATTATATTTTTTGTTCTCATACCAAAAATGCAAACAAATTATGTAATTGTGAGCTGAATATTAAATGATTACATAAGTTTATATGAAAAAAAAACTACATACATACATACACGTAAATGCTGCGATTATATGATCAATTTAGTATTTTACGAAGTTTATATATTTAATTCATAAAGCAAAAAATAAAAGTAAAAAAAATAAAATTAAACATTAATTGTAAACTGGAATGAAATTATTTATAAATTTGTATTTGCAAGCCACATTACAGATACAGCATACTAATAAATATTTGAAAATACATAAAATACCCAATTTACTAGTTTTTTGTGAGGGTGCCAAGCCGGTCTTTAAGAGACTATGTTTAAATCTGGAATACTCTTATAGATTGTTTTATATTAAGTAGCATTCATTTTTTTTATTAACTTTTTTGATTTAATTTAATATTATTGAGCTAAATTTGATTTAAAATTATTTTTGTTTGTAGCAGGAAACAATTACTCAAACAATTTTTAAACGCAAAATCTTGATAATAAATGATTATGTTTGCAAAATAATATCGCCCAAATAGCTATAGCTGATGTGTGACTAGGTATACGTATGCGAATCTCGAAAATTGTCTGCTATTCTCCCATACATTGAACGATTAAACTAAGCTGATAATAGTCCGTGGACTTCAGTTGTTGAGTCGTTTGAATCTTGTAAGTAAATAAATGCAGATCGGCTTGCGTCTCGTCGATACTGGACTCAACTATGTTTTTTCACATAACGACCATTTTCATACTACGTTTGTACCACTTTTGGTGGTTGTTAGTTCCATCCTTGACTAAAATTGAGTAGTTTTAAATTTGGCATATGCTCTTCGACATACTAAGACCGGATGGTGTGGATACTGGATACTTTGGACGTTTATGTTTTTAAAGCAGTTTGAACTTGTTAAATTTGTTTAACAACAACATAAACAAAAGTAACCGGGACGACTTTGGGATACCCTGTACCAGCACACTGCAATCAAATACGATATATTGATCGATCAGTCCTTTAAGATCCATATGATATAGTGAACCGATTTTGATAAAATGAGATTCAGCGCCGATCAATTGCTAAATTTGGTTGCAATACCTTATGATACTTTAGCGGGTGTCCGACTCCTCCTTCTGTTTGCTACTATATAGTACATACCTTTTTGACTTGCACAAACTTAATATGCCGTCTCGTCAACGGCATGCGTTAAAGCCGAGCATGAGCCCTACATTGCTAAAATTAAATTTTGAATTGCAAAATTAGGCTTTCATATCTTGGGAAGAGTTAAAAAAAAATCCTAAATCGAAGCAATAAAATAAACTTTTACCATAGCAAGACTAAACTATTTAAATGATTTTTTTTCAAAACTATTTACCCAGGCCTTAGGGCCTTCTACGTTTATCTCAAGGCCTCTCGACCACCAACCTATTATTCTTTGGTAAACATGTATCGCCTCATAATCAGAAATAATGTTATTAAGACAGCTAAGGTAATAGTTCATGGAATAAAATATCTAACTCCATGAGCTTTTTCTAATGTGCTCGTACTACATCTTCTTTTGCATTGTCCAATTAACTCCTGGTGGAGCAAAAGCCCTCAACCATTCTTTTGAATCGTATCCTATTGGAAACTGCAATGCAGATGTCGTTCCATGCATAGCGCGCAGATGTAAGCTCGGCATCAATAGTCTTTCGCCATGTGGAGTCCATATTAGGGCTATTAACAATGCTTGGGTTCGGCTTGCGCAGCTTGTGACCGATCCATTGCCATTTTAGAGTGGAAAACTTTATTCTTATTTCAATAGAAATTCTTTTTACTTATGGCGTTAATGAAAACGTGAATTTACATTTAATGGTCCACAAAGATTTGCCATATTTTTTATTTCCAAAGTACAAAGTAACAAATTGTACTTACCGCATTTCATCTTTCTTTCATAGTATTAAGATAAGTCGACCATTATTATAATTTCATAAAATTTGTGTAGAGTTTATTTAATAGGTATATAATGAACTGAAATATGCGTTTAATTGATTTTTTTCTTTTAATGCATTTTAAAATTATTTTTTATTAATTGCTACGCTGTAGCAAAATGTGCTTAATGCTACACAAAAAAATTGTGTTTTTGCTTGTATTTATTTTTGTATTAACTTGTTTCAAACAACAATAAACTAAGCTACAATTGTATATTGTATTTCTAGGCATAACTTTTATGTTTATTTAAATAGTAATATCCGTCCATAAGGTGCATTATTTAAATATCTGTGTATCAGTTTACTTCTGCGTGAATTCTACTAAACAATTTTCTGTGTGTGTGTGTGTGTATTTTTTGTTTTCTCATTTTTAATTTAATTATAAGATAATACTTCGGTAATGATCTTTAAAAATTTTAAATTTGTAGTGTTCCAAACTGCTCAGCTGCTATGTGCAATGCGGGTGCTTTTATGATCGTATTTGATATATCATTATATACGATATATATATGAACTAACTTTTAATTTTTTTTTTTGTGACAATGGATGGTGACTTTTTGTTTTGAACACGACGAATTTGGTTTTTGATAAATTTTAATATTAAAGATTTTTGTGGTAGTTAATAAATTGGAAATTGTCTTTAGTTATTGCATACGTTACTTAGATTGGTTTCTTCTTTCTGGTATTTGTTTTAGGGCAATCAAAATTTTTGCATCTTGTATATAATTAAATCTATTATTAATTTTATTTAGTTTATTTTAGCTTGATAAGAAGACAATTTGGGGACCCGTTTGCGCATGGCAGTGATGCACTGCATTGATATTTCAATTTGTGTAAAACATTTGTTTTTTGCCTAACATTATAGTTTACTTTTGCTATTTGAGTAACATAATAATACATATATATAGTATGTATATAGTTTTGAAGTCAAATTTTGTTTGTTGCTTATATACTAAGCACTTTATGTCTATAGTTACCGTTTAGGTGACAATTTTAATTCTAGTTTATTACTGCTTACAAGTAAATTGACGAAAGTACAAATTTTTACTGCTATTGCTGCTGTGCATTTTTAGAAGATTTGCTTATGTCTTAGGCTGTTGTAGTTTCTAACTATGTTTAAACTAATGTAAAAGTTGAGCTTTTTTAGTCTCTGAGACATCACTATCACTCTCCTTAGTTGGTTTCTTCTCACAGAACTCTATCATATACGAACAGACGCCGGAGAGTGCTATAAATATGCCCGCATAGTAAAAAGAGTCATCCCATCTGCGAATTAAACAATACAAGAAGTAATAATTGAAAAATCAATTGAATTATTAATATTATTTCTGCATAAATTACCTGAGCGTATACTCATATATAGCGCCTGCTATGGGCGGTCCGACTATCATGCCAACGCCCTGCACTAGCAGCACCAAACCGTAGGCACAAGTGAAATCATCCAAATCAACAATACTGACCAGTATACTGGGCGTAAACGAAAACGAGCTGGCAAAGGTAAAGCCAAAGATTACACACATGGCCATTAGGCCATTATAGTTGGTCAGGAGCAGCGGCATAAAGAACACAGATACTCCGCAGACTGCAAAAAGTTGGTAGACAAATTAGATTACTACACAATTTACTTGAGGTTTGCACTTACCCAGCATGCATATAGAGTAGCATATATTAATGTTCATCCAGGCAAGATCGCCCAAGTAGCCCAGACCAATCATTCCAATTGTCTGTGCAATGCCAATGGCCGATATTAAGACGGCACTCACACTCACATCGTAATCGTATTGCTTCATATACTCGGGCAGATATAGATAGGGTATGATGAACCTGTGAATGAGTTTATTACGTTTAGTATTCTTAGTATTTTTCGATTATTAATTGTTTGATTACATAATGCAATTAAGAAGCAAACCAACAGATGGACTACCCTGTACTTTCCTCGAGCTTCTGCTGTCAGGTCCCTATTGATATGACTATGTCTGTCTGCGCATATGAACAAAAGGCGACTATAAGAGCTATAGAACTGAAAGATGCGGCTAATAGTCAGGTTAATCAAGTTTTTCGATTTATGCCGATATATTACCCAGTTCTCGCGTAGCATAATTTTGCCGCTTAAGTCCATACCATAAAAACTATTTGATCAAAATTGACCGTAGTTACGCGGTATCGGATGAAAAGTTTAAAAATTATAGTTAACATTTTTTCAATTCCTAGAAACAATTTATAGAGCTATGTTATATCCAGCAAAACTTTGGTTCAAATATACAACTTTTTTGTCCAACGAAAAAGTTTTTTTTTTACTAATTACTCAGAAATTGTACTTTTTGCGTACACTTTGAATCTGCACCAATTTGAGCCCCTTGCTGCCCAAAAGTGTTGAAAATTCTATTCAAATTTGAACTATTGCCAAAAGTTTGAGACATTTCGACTATATATACTTGGCAGTTTGCGACTTGTTATGGCACCTTTTAAAATATTCAGCTTGAAAAATATATTTTTGTTTTTATTGAATATATTGTTTTTGCGCACATTAAGACCTTCTGTAATATATAATATTATTTGTTAGTATATAGAAACTTACCATATAAACAAAAACAATGTTGACAAATTGAAGAGCGCGAATTTCATATCTTTAAACATTGAAAAATCGAAAACTGTTGTCATAGTATCCACCATGTTGCCGTACCATGTCTGCGACGAGGTAAATAAACAGATTATTAGTATATAATATTTACTATACATATATAACTAAATGTGTCCCCTTATGTTCCACCTATATACTATATATATAACTAAACGATTGTTTGCATTATGATTATGTCACTTGAAATGTCCGTTAATGAATACTTGTTTATCTTGGAATGCATTCATACAGGTTCTTGGTTGGAACTAAAATGCGGGACCTGCCCCTTGACTTTTAGAGCGCCTATTTAGAATCAATTAACTAATTTTGTTTTTTTTACACTTTAAAAGTCTTAAGAGTCGGTCAACTGACCCATCTGGTTTTTTGAACTCGAGGTGTTCACTATATCCAGCCATGACTGTAGTTACTTCCTATTCGTCCGTTTAAGTGAATAACACTACTAAGGGTCACCTTATCGCTCACATTAACATTCCCGGCATTGAAAATATGATTGTATTAATATTTGATTATCCTATCTTATTCGTCGTTGTGGTTCCAGACTTACAGAGTATCTCCTAGTCGAGATATCTTGTCCATTCCCACTTAATAATTAGGCAACACGGAAATGCTTTGTATCTCTGTAGAGCTCACGCTTATCAAGCTGGTACAAAGCTATACATTTGTTGTACTGTACATAGTACTCATGCGAATCGCGAATCTCTAATCAAGCCTAAAGCCCCAAAGTGGAGCGTTGCCAATAAAATGGACTGTTGCCAAGCATCACAAGGCAAGCTGATAAGCGTCATAGGCTGCCTGATTTATTTATTGCTCGAGTTATGTGTGTTACATTGATATGAGTACTCACATCTTCATCCTCCTTGGCTATGGTGGTCATAGAGTTGCGATAGATATTCGGACAGGATGAGGCACGCAGACGATAGCGATGTGTATTTAGCATAGCTCCACGATAATGAATAGAGTTGCGATGTATGCGCATGTCCTTCAAAAAGTTTGAATTCCTTATGGAAATATTGCGTCGCAAATTGGAACGCTGAGCTCCAGGTTTCTTGGACTTGGACAAGCGGCGTAGGCCCGTAATGCTATCCAGACGTGCACGGCGTACCGCCTGCTCGCTGCTCGGCGGCTGCTGTTCGGGTATAGTTACAATGGTAGGCTCATGCCTAGGCTTATCCAGCAGTGCAAAGGCCTCGTCCTTTATGTAGTAGCAATGCATATCATCGCTAAGTATGTCCACGGAATTGTGACGCATTCCATTTAGAAAAGGTGCATTATGCTTGGCCATAAAGAGATTTTCATTAAGTGAATAACGTGAGCTGGCATAGTTGGGCTCATTGTGTTTTTGTGTTAGATAGCCCTCATCGGAGGAGCGTAAGGATCCGTTGGGCGTTCCAGCGGTAGTATTGGCTGCCGTAGAATGTTTTTCTGACGGTGAAAGAGTTTCCACGGAGGCTAGATATGCCTTTTTGGCCACTTCAATAACCCCATTCGCAATGCCACCTATTGTGGTGTCATCGGGCGAACCTAGAATGGCTGCTGTTGGCGGATAACCAGCGCCCGAAGACATGGATAGTAAATTTTCGCGTGATGGCGCCTCGACGCCCTCTTTGGTGCGTAAAGAACGACGGCTTAAGCTCTTGGCCTCGCAAATGCTATCCAGCTCTTGTGTGCTTAAAAATGTGGGCAGAAAAAGCTCGCTACGATAGCGCTTAAGACCCGTATCCAGCGGATCTTCAATGAGTTGGTTGGCTTCGGTGTTATTTTTCGTTACTAACGTATCTAGCACAGCTTCTTTGGGTACGCCCGTGTCCAAAAGCTTTTTGATTTCCTCCAGACACACGCTTGAGTTGGAGAATGTGGTTTCGCTTTGTGAACGACTTTCTAGGCGATTCTCCTCAATCAGCCAGTCCGGATCACGCATTAGAGCACCGCATACACAGGCGTTTAACATGGTTCCGCCCAAGATAAGTGTGGCTCCACGCCAGCCATACGAATCTATGAGATACTGCGTCAGGCGTGCATAAACAAACGTGCCTATGCCCGTTCCAGAAGCGCCTATGCCCGTGGCAAATGTGCGTTTCTTGTCAAACCAAAAAGCAATTGAAACTACTGCAGTAACGTAGCCAATGCCTAGGCCTAAGCCGGAGATGATGCCAAAGGTCACCATTAGCATTTCAATTGAATTACAAAATGAGGACAAGGCAAAACCAAACGCCGAAACGACTCCGCCAATAATTGTCATTTTCCGGCAGCCATATTTATCCACCAGATTTGACCAAATGGGTCCCATCAGTAGAGGCACCGAAAAGAATAGCGAGCTAATCCAGGCCGTCTTTGAAGGCGACTCGCCAAAGTAGTCCAAAAGTTGTGTATTTATTAGACCAAATGAGAAGGATAATCCATCGGCAATGAGTGAGACTACCAGTGAGGCAAATACCACTACCCAGCCGTAACCACCATCGGGCATTTTTGGCATTTTCTTCTCCGTACTGCTGGAATCAATTGAATCCCCAGACTCATTCGATATCAAACGTTTGCGTTTCTTCACTTGTGTGTTGCTGCCGTTCATTAGGCATGTCAGATGACCATCGCCATCGACGGCTATAATGCTATGGCGTACAATGCGTTGAGCTGCATTGCCATCACTCAAATCCTCCACGGATAGATTGCAGAATGTTACCTCCGGAAACAGATCATGTTTGATGGCCTTATTGATTGGCGTGTTGGCAGGTGCTGGCATATTATGCTCATCCTGTTCCCTGCTTAAAGGCTGACACACGCTGCCATTTTGTTTGCTATTGTTATTATTGTTGTTTGCAGCGGTAACGCTATTGTTGTTGCTACTCGACTTGGCAGCCATTTTGTATATAAGTATATATTTACTCTTTTAACTACTTTAAATTGGTTAATCTTCAAAAAGTTTTCGAATTTCTTTGAACTTGAGTGCAATTATTGTTTTAGTTGGTGTTGAACTCTTCTTAATGATTACAGAAATGAACACAATATGTATTTGTTTAGATTTCAGCAATTTAAGTAGCGGTAGGGTTAAAAAGATTTTCAATTTTTTGTTCCTTTGTTCTAAGTATTGATATCAAAGTCCAACTGGTTTAAGATTGAGCAAACTCTGGCCGCTTTCAATGATTATTTTTATATTTTTCAATAGGAAAATTGACTTTTATTGTTGATAAATTGCATTACAATGAGCATCTGAAAAGGTAACAAGAGTAAAGATTTTTTAATTTTTATTTAAAACAGTACAGTCATCCCAAACAGTTTTGAATGCAGCCAATTCCAAACCTTTCTCATTAGCGAGTGTAGAGCATTCCCAGGCATTGTTTATTTTTTTTTAATAACTTTTAATGAATATTGTTTTTTTTGATGCACTTGCTCATTTTATATGAATTAAGTGTTTGATGTAAAAAATTTGTAGTTTGTTCAGTCTATGGATACATCATATTCAGAAACATTTTTATATATTTAATTGCGAGGAAAAAAATTAATTATATTGCCGATTCAAACTAGTAAACTTTTTGCTCGACTTTTCGGTTTTGTTGACCCCTAACAATGCGTTGAAAATTAACATATTTGTTTGCAAACAAATTAAATTGTTTTTAAAAGCAACAACAACTGTATCCGCCAGCGAATTCGCACAGAAACTGTTTGATATGTAAATTCGGCATTCGCAAATAGAGCGAATTGAGAACTCTTTGATGGCATAAAATATTCGCAAATCGCCTTCAACTTGACCTCATGAAAATGGCTGAGCGGTAAGCTATTTAAAGATACTTTTGAGCAATAAATAAACTTTGTCACTCACGAAAACTTTTGGTATGTAAAGCAAATGTAAATACATTTATCTACGTCAGCAAACAGCTGTTCAAAATATAGAAAATTCATATTATGTACTATATACATAGATATATTATGAAATGCATTTGTTGTTTTTGGCTTTTTTATACAATAAATATTTAGTATATTTATATTGTTTATGACACTTTGCTCGAATCTATTTAAAGATAAATGAGCGAACATACATAATATTATTTGAAATACTTTCGACGCAATTTCGAACACAGTGAGCCAAACTAATGGCCAATATATATATTGGGCTAACAAACAGAAAGTGCGTGATATATTTGAAGCATATCATATATATGTATACAATTTTTGAAGAGCAATCCATAACTTAATTAAGGCTATTTATTATGAGAATCTTGAAAAGGTCAGAGATTTTCGCTCTTATAACTAAGATTGCGCGAAAAATGACTTGAAAGCTTTGATCAATTTGTGAAAGGTTTAACATAATTATTACATTATATGAGGGATTTTAAGAAGGTCTATAATTAGAAATTTTTATTTAAATTTAGATAATTATAATGGCTTTCTTTTCTAAATATTTCAATATTTTATTTTTAAGTCCAGTTGGTGATCGGTCCTCAAAACAAAAAGGCAGATAAATAGCTCACTCGCTACATATACTATATTCCATGCCACTTGAAGGGTTTTTATACCCTGTACCATATGGTACAAAGTGCAAGCCGAAAATGTATGTAACATATAGGAGTCGTCGGAGACATCCCATCGTTACCTAAAATATGATCAGGATGACTAGATGACTATACCCACGTCCGTCTGTCCGTTTGAACGCCTAGATCTCAGAGATGGTAAGAGCTAGAGAAACCAAACTTTCACATTAGATCCCATGTTATTCCATAGGAGACAAGTTTATTTTATTTTTTTGATATCGGGGTTAAATTATAGAGCTCCGCTCCCATAGGGATGCTTCAGATGACTTCCAAAAAAAAAAAAAAAAGTTTTAGAGGGATAAAAAAATAAAATAATTCCCTGTTTGACCCCTTAGCATAGGAGATCTATATTAATAACTGTTCGAACAGAACAGGGACCTACAGTTTATAGCCGAATCCGAACGGCGTTGTCTTTAATTAATAGCTCGTTCATTTATAAAGATATCGTAACCAAATTAAGTATTCGAAAGTTTTTTAGAGTACCAAAGCTTTGTAACAATTTTTATCGAATTCGGCTGACTATGTCATATATGAGATAGGACAAATCGGTAAAAGAATCGGTTTTTGGACATAAATTAATGTGTTTCGTTTGGTTGTGCAGATATTGGGACCAAATTTAGTATTCGAAAGTTTTTTATATTGTAGTTTCTAAGCACTGTATTAAATTTAATCAAAATCGGTTGACTCATATAGCTCCCATAGGACCGATCGGCCAAAATAATTTTTTTTAAGTTTCGTTGCTTAATACATATATCATTATCAAATTTGGCATTCAAGTTTTTTTTTTGAGTACCCAAATACTGTACCAAATTTTAGTAGAATCGGTTGACTATGTCATATAGCTCCCATAGAAACGATCAGTCAAAAACACATTTTTGGTTGAAAATTCGTCTGATACGAAGGTATAATCTAATTTGGCAATCAAACGTTCCTAGTGCTCTTAAGCAATATACCGGACTTTATTGCAAGGTAGTGGTACAGGGTATCCCAAAATCGTCCGCACAGGACATTAACGCACGCCATTTTTTTATTTTTATTTTAAGTAGAGTGTTCTTTTCCAGTGGCGGCGAGTGTGACTTTCTCAGCAATTACAACAGAACTATGGATATGATCGACATCACTTTCAAAATTAATTGTCTGACCTTTAAGAAAAATGTAAGCCCGGTTTTTTTTTAATTTAATATTTTACTGTCCTCAATTCAATATTGTTTGATAGAACACATACAATTGATTAAGGTTGTTGGTTCTTTTAACAATGCACCGCGAAAATATGTATCAGTTAGTATGGTAACCGATAACAGAATACTCTCAAAATGAGTATTACTTGCGCTAGATTATCCATTGACAGCTCGTAAACTGGTAAAAGAAAATCGTAATTTGATATACAGTCAGACAGAGGCATTCGTGGTCATTTGGTAAACAAAGCATTACCAACATTTTTCATGCAAACTTGGCCGTAAAATGACAGTAGTTCAAAACAGTCTCGTGTCGGTTGGTGTAAAGAGAAAGAAGAAATTTAATTGCAGTGCTTAAAAAAAGTAGGGTATGGCATCAAGGTAAACTAAATCCAACAACTATTGGAACACATAGTGTCCGGTCTGCGGGCTCTCACACATCAGCTCAATAGAAATGATTTTTTAATCAGTCAAATAGTCGAACTAATGGGTCATCCGCTTTATTGACCCGATTTATAACCTAACGTGTTTTTTGAGTTTACTCATATCAAAAACTAAATGCTTTTTAAGCGTTGATGCTTTTTTGCTGTGTAGTCCTTAAGGAAAAGTCTTTAAGTTAAGTACTTGTTTCTTTTTTATTTCCGAAGGGAAGGTTCAATCGCAGCGAAGTGTGTCTGCAAATTCAAAGTTTCCATATTCAGTTTTTGGCAAGGCTCTTCATTCGTAAGAAAGTTATTCAAAAAGCTTGCACAACTCTTCTGGTGGTCTTTGATCAATCAGACATTGCTACATTGCCACAAAACCACCTATCAACTTATAAGTTTGTACTATATTTCAAGATACGGTTTTTTTGTACTTACCATAAATCCTTGCGACTCCAAGAAATGTCAACAGCTCTATATTGTATGCTATATATGAAACACACATATATAGTATTTTATATACCAACTCACACACGCCAGTTGAAAACGAGAAAAAAAAAAATGAAAACCACAAGTGAATAACTTTTGGTCTAACACTTTTGCAATTCCAATTTCGATTTCGATAAAAACTTTAATTCGCGTTTAGTCAACTTGGCGGAATTGAATTTCAATTGTTTCGATTGCTTTTCACTGCCACCAATTAATTCACCATAATTGCATAGATCTTCAGTTATATTCAATTCGCTTAGGGTGCGACGGTGACCAAAGTGTTTATTAAATATTGCGGTTTTATTGAAAATTCTTAGACGCGGATCACGTGGTATATAATGTAGAAACACTTTATTCGATTTGCTGCTGTTGTTGTAAGTACGCGGATTGTTGTTGCTGGTGCTGGTGCCCGATCCGGCAAGGGTTTTCGTTGTTCCCAATGTTGGTAGGTTAGCCAATGTGAAGGTTGTTGTTGTTGCTTTCTCGCTGCTTTTCTTCTGCTTTCTGGTGTAGTGTGCTTGTGTTGTTGGTGTTGGTGTTTTTGGTTTTGTTGTTGTTGTGCTTGTTGTTTTTGTTGTACGATAAAGTAACTTTAACCTAAAGTCATTCATTAAGATGGTTATTGTAGTTAACACTGGGCAACAAGAAATTAATTTCGGTTGACGCGACGACGATGACGACTTCACCAGACGATTTGGTTTATAATGCAACTTTTTTTTTGTTACCACTAACGGATGGCTTTTTTTAATGTGATTTTTCTTGTTGTTGTTGTTGTAGCTGTTGCCAATAAACTTTGGCGTTGATTGGAAGACCGGCACCGTTGGCAGCCACATGCGGCAACTTTTTATTGTTTACAACACTTTTGCCAAAGAAATATATAAGGGGTATTTTTTTTTTTTGAAAACAAAAGCCAAAATCAAACAAAAAAACAACGAAATCAACAAATGAAAAAAGTCCTAATGCGTTGAATAACAAATAGTACGGAAAATTGATCTATTTTCCTGCTCAGTTTTGTTCCTTTTTTGCGTTTGGGAGCACGTATTTCAACGCGTGTCAAGTGCTGCACACTTTGGGAGGCGACTTTGCAAACATATCGACGGCACTTTGGTTAATGCGGCTTACGTGGCGTATGATTAATATTTGCAGACTTGTAACTCAATAACTGTGGCGGCTTTGTTTTGGCGTTTATTTTTTCGTGTTTGTTTTTTTCTTCGCGTTTTAGAAGAGTTTGAGGTACGTCGAGTTGATCTATGTCGGCCTTCAATGTCAATTAGCAGCTAGGTCTTTTATAGAATTCCTTTCAATAGGTTTTGCTTATCTGTAAGTAAATAAAAATAAAAACAGAATAGTTAGTTGACAGTCTCAGTACACTAGATGGTTGGTTATTTAAGTTTTGCTTAACTTTAAGTTTCTATCTCTTCGTACACGTGGTATTTCTTTAAAAATTCAATTGAATGCTGCTCTCAGAATCAGATGTCTTAAAAATAAACGCCACTTGGCGTTGAGCATTCGTCGTAAGCTTTATTCCGTCTTTGTCCGTTTGTCAACTTGGACTGTGAATTGGCAAACAATGCAAAATATTTCATTAATTTAAGAATACACGCGGCATGAAATGTCAGGCCATAGTTAAATCAGCCATAAAATGCACCAGAGAGGGGGTGGTAGAGGCCGAGAGAAAGAGGTATAGAGAGCAGAGAACCAGCCAAGAATCTTAAAATTCAAAATAGTTACAACTAGTACGACGTGTTTGTGTCAGAACTCGGACATGAAGAGCAACAAATAAAAAGTATTATAAGAACCACATTTTTTTAGATCATTCGGAATGCTGTCCGAAAGTAGGATACCCTCAAGCCTTTGTTTGTTTCAAAAAAAGACGTTTTAATTTGTTCATTAGTCTCACATAAGTAATTATACCAAAAAATAATACTGAGCTGAGTCTTTTAATGGGACTAACGGCAAGCGAATCATGCAGGATCTGCAGGGATCCAGAAGTCCCTGAGACCCTAGCACACGTACTCTGCGACTGCCCAGCTATCTCTAGACATCGTCTGACCACCCTAGGAGAACCAGCGTTTGTCGGTCTAGAAGAGGTGGCCAGGCTACAAGTTGGGCGGATACTTAATTTCGCTAAAAAAGTAAAATTTTTAACTGACCATAACGTTGCGTAATAACCTCGAATCTGGCACAGCTAAGGACCAAAAGGTCTATGCTAGGCTGCACTCTGTTGTGGCCGGCCAGCGTAACCTAACCTAACCTAACCTGAGTCTTTTAATTAGACTGCCGTCTCCAAACTTGCCATAACAAATATGATAAGCAACCGTAGTATCATTATATCAATTTCCAATTAATTATTACAAATGCAAGTAAATAAAAGAACAAAATGGTTTCTTTTTTCTGTTTATGACTAAGCATGTCATATAATAGCATTACAGCTAAATTGTAAAATGAGTTTTTATTGTAACAAATTAAAGCAACAAAGCTTAAATGAATAAAGAATAGAATAAATTTTCTAATAATTTAATTAATTTTCAAGCTCTCAGCATACTAGAAGTTAAATATAATCCATGAATTGCTATTAAAATTGCGGTTCAATGTTCGCTTGAAGCATGATTAAATTTATTTCTAGAGCGTGGTATTATTTTTTGTTTGTAATTCATATTAATTATTTTTATTTTTAATGCATTTATGTGTTTTAGTAAATCAAGCACGAGTTTTTTTAACATTGTCTCCTAGTAAAACTTTTTTTTGCTTATCAAAAATGAAATGTGTGCCGGCAAGTGTACTCTATAGCTAACATTGTACTTGTGTTCTCTTATCTTCTGAATATTGACAAAATTTGCGTGTTTTTTGTTTTAAATCGTCTGATAAGTCCATTGGAAATAATTGCTGCTTTTAAGCTGTCTGCCAAGTTTAGATTGTTTAATTGCTTTAATTTTGTATGTAATCTAAAGATAAGAAGGTTGTTACACTTCCATTAAGTTAGTGTTGGTTTTAATCACTTTAGAAATTCTTGAGAATCTCAAGACCGCATGTAGCCGCACGAGTTTGATAATGAAAAATTACAAATATATACGCGCATTTATACATCTGTTTTTATATATAGTATAAAATATTTTGTAGGCTAATCAATTTATGGAACAATGCGGCGGCATCTGCGGCCGGCCTTGCCAAGTCGTTAATATATCATAGTTTCAACAAAAGCCCACAATTTGATAAATTATCTTTATACACAAGCACCAAACATGCATAACATGAATAAAAACTAAACTACATTGACATTAGTTTTATGTGACTGGCTTTATTAATGATACTTACTATTATGAAATATATTTCGAATTTATAGTAAAGTGTATCAATCACATTACAACTTGTTTACGCCTCAAGGTAGGCAACACTTTTTAAACACTTTCAATTTCTTTTTTATTTATTTCAATTAAACTATTTAAATTAAACTACTTTGTATTTAACTAAAAAACTTTTGCTGATTTTGCATTTTAATGCAAAAAATTTCGCCCATTTGGGCTTAAAGCGTTCAAAACTGTTGTTTTATTTTGTTCATTATAATTTTACACTAGCAGCCAGTATTGTAAGAAAGTCAAAAGTTTCTCAGATGCGCTGACCAAACAACAGTTCAGCGCGGCGTCCGTTTGCAGACTAAGAGACTAAACTAATAAATATACCGAAAATGCGGCAGGGCAGCAGCCGAGACGGCTGCCAAGAAACAACAACGAAGGCAGCCACAGCAGCGCGACAATCAAGACAGAAGAAACAAACAAAAGTCAAAACGCGAAGTGAAACGAAATGAATCAAGAGAGCCGACCGACATACATACATATATAAGTATATATGTACATATACAAATGTACAATAAGCCTACGTTTGTAACTGTAGTAATCCGAGCAATCGTTTGCTTTAATCTAATAAACTTCTTATCAAAGAGCGTCAAATACTATTAAATGAGAGTAAGCACTCTCTCTCTATATTTATATGATTTATTCTTATCTCAATGCCTGTTGCCCCATATGACTGAAACTGTCTGATTATTATTTTATTTTTATACTCTACTCTAGCCAGGCATGTAATAAGGCGTTATAATACAATATAATAGACTAACATTATTATACCCTGTACTTAAAAGTACAAAAGGAGTATACTAGATTTGTGCAATGTATGTAACGGACAGAAGGAGGCGCGGCAGACCCGAAGTCCTTTATACCAAAATGCATATCATAACCTCGGGTAGCGATTGAGCCATGTCCGTCCGTTCGTCCGAATGAACGCCTAGATCTCGGAGACTAGAAGAGCTAGAAACAACATCAAACTTTACCAGTGGATTTTCGCGGTTTTTGGCAACACCGTTTAATATTTTCATCCGAAATTTAACAGAGTGATGCCTTATGGTTCCACGCATATGTGTGTCAAAAATGAACAAACTCGGACAAATGCAGCAAAAGTATAGTAAAAAATATACAAACTGCGTCAATATTTGACTCTACCTGTGACCACGAATCACAAATATTGGTAAGACAACCCCACCCCGCAATCGATTTACCGGGTTTTCTTCCACACCCCTCAACATATCAACATGAAACTAACCCCTTATACTTTAAATATTTTGCGTAACTTTTGAATTTCATCACAATCGGTTAAAATGTATGGGGTTTATAGGTATAAATATCGAATTTCACTAAAAAAAAAAAATTAATTACAATTGGAAAGTTCTTAGTAGGAATATGCAGAAACAATTTTTTCGAGAGAAAAGGTACAGGGTATTCCACTGTCGGTGTCCGACTCGACTGTACCATATTTTTTTTATAGCATTATTGTGATTTGAGCTCAATGTATGGTAATATTTTAAGCTTTCTACAGTTAAAGGTTTTTTGCAAGACATAAAAATTTTGCTTTTACAGCTAATAGTCCGGTCAATTTAGACATAAAAAAGTGATTAAAATAAAGAAAATTCCCGGAAAGCCAAATCTTTGTATAAACCTTAGATTTACCATGACGAACAAAGTGTCAAAAGTCCCCATCATTCCCATGTGAGCTAAAAAAGTTATTCGGGGTCAAAGGTCAAAATTTTCGGTTTTTTGGATTTTTCTCGAAAACCGTAAGTTTTATCAAAAAAGTATTCAGAGCCAAATTGTAGATCCTAAAATTCTCTATAAAAATGGTCCTTATGATTTTTTTCGAAGACCTACCATTCCCGAAATATTGCGCTTGTAAGAATAATGTTATACAGTGTGCCACTAAAGTCATAGAAAGCAGGCGATTTTACACTTAAATGCGAATTCCTCCCATATTGTTTAAATTTTCCAAAAGCTAATGATGAGGTTTTCTTAAATATATATTTTTAAACAATTGACAAAAATAATAACAATTTATTAACAAGTTTCCTTAAATTTTAAAAAAAGGTAAAAAATGGCATTAATTCAGCGCCACAAAAGTCTTAGTACACTTTGACGGAATACTGAATTTACGTTGTTTTGATTTGTGCAACGGGACTTTTTTGCATATGCTTTGCTTTACTTTCGTATGCGTGTATGGGAATTTATACTTTTTTGATAAAACTTACGGTTTTCGAGAAAAATCCAAAAAACCGAAAATTTTGACCTTTGACCCCGAATAACTTTTTTAGCTCACATGGGATCGATGGGGACTTTTGACACTTTGTTCGTCATGGTAAAACTAAGGTTTATACAAAGATTTGGCTTTCCGGGAATTTTCTTTATTTCAATTGTCTAAATTGACCGGACTATAAGTTTACGATTCATTATGACTTACATAATATAATATTATATTTTGTTTTGGTATACACACATTTTAACTACACTGCTTCTTAAAACAATTCGGACACTTTTAAATTTAATTTTTAGTAAAACATTTTTGTACTAAAGCAATTAGTATTAGATAATTGCTCTAGTACAACTAGTCTACACGAAAAATAAGCCTCAGTAAAAAAAAGTGTCTTTTAGTTTAATTTTGGGTCAAGAAACACAAAAATGACAACCTTTTTTTTCTTATGCACCGTATTCGAGATTTTGAAAATCAAATTTTGTATCGAAATGAAAAAGGATTAGATCGAATCGGTGTTGATGTGTTTATTGCAGAGTAATTTTCATACGAAGGCTTTCTCGATTACCCATAAATTTGTAAATTTAAATTATATTTTAGTGGTAAACTAATGTGTAACATAATGATATAAATATGTACTTATATGTTTTTAAAAATTGTAAATCACTTTCTGTTTTCCGATAAAAAGCCAAGAGGTATGGCTTCTAGAGGCTTGTCTCCTTTAGAGGAGAGGCCAAACATTTCTGCAAAGCATTTAAAGCGATACTAAAGTCATATTCGGATTATAAAATAAAAACTTAGAAAATTTAAAGAGAGAATATGACGGAACTAAATCTTAAACTCTATTGCTCCAGCTCTTAGTATCTCTGAGATCAAGACTTTCGTTCAAACGGACATAACTACATCGACTTTTCAACTTAGCTTCACCATACTTTATGCAACTTTAGGAATAACCAAAATCTCCTTAAGTTAAAAAATTTCTTTTCTTGTAGGATTTGCCTGAATTAGAACGTTTGCATCAATATAAAAATAATAGATATAAAAAATATTTCAGTGATAAAAAATAAAGAAGTTGACAAGTTATTCTCGAAACTCGCATTGAGCAGCTTTGACATTACACCGATTCATATTCTTTTTTATACAATATATATACTTGTAAACCAATATGTTAGTCAAATAAGTTAAATATATTTAAATTATTTTTATTAATAATAATCCAATTTAATTTTGAGAAAATTCCCCATGCATGAAGAAAATCATTTATTCGTTGCGGCTGTACTTATTAGTGGCTACTAATTGACTTTAATTGTTTTATTAGTCTTGTAAGATAAACCAAACTTGTCATTAAATAAAAACTTGTGCACATTATGTATTTAAAAAGAAACAGCAAAAAAAAACTTTGATAAGGAATGTCAAGATCATAAATTCCCCCTGATAAGTGACATACAATTGCCAACAAACTTTACAGCCTAACCCAACTAGTTGTATATATGTACTAAATATAGTATGTACTAACATAATGTGGTTATAGTGTGGGTAAATACCAATATAAAGTGGTTCGACGCTGACCTACACCAGTTTTTTGATGCTCCACTTTCAATTTGACGTAGTACAATTTTTATATGGCATGTGCCATTAAATTTACAGATAAGTTAATTGTTTTATTAATCCTGAGTTGGCAAAATTAAAACATTAGAGTTGAGTGCACTTATTTTGGTATCAGTAGAGATTAACTTGCGGGATTTAACTATATACCCATTATATGCATTTAATTGTGCAATAACTTTTAATTGGGCTGAAAATATTTATGGCTGCATTTGTGGAATATGCCATAATTATTCAATATGCAGTGAAATTCCCTCTATAAATGATAAACTAAAGTCTCAGTCCCTATCAGCTTAATATTATAAAACACTAATTAAGTCTAGTTAACAGACAAAGACATACAAACGTATGAGGAATTACCAAAAAAAAAAAAAAAAATCAGAATAGACTTAATTAGGTTAGGTTGCACCGGTTGATCCCTGGAGGGAGTCACATACGATATAGACTGCATAGTCCTTAGTGGAACTGGAGGATACATCGAGTATGCTTGGCGAAAGCAAATAGTTTTTAATTGCCCTGTCGGCTGCCTCTTTCAGTGAGGTTAACCTGGGTTTTCCTAGATATTTCAGTCATGATTTAAAAACCTTCAAAAATGATAATATGTATAATTGTTTTATTATTTTTTTACATAAAGATCATCGTTCGACCGTTTCTAACTGTACGTACATTAAAAGGACTTAAAGGACATAAATATAATAAAATAAGCAAGACAACTGGGGAGTTCGTATAATTAATTCCTGAGAATTTATTCAAAGTTTGTATAGGAAATATTTGAGAGTTTTGTATTTGTGTTTATAAAGAATTAAACATTAAACACTTTATTTTGGCCATACGATAGGGTGCTACATGAAATAATCAACCGATATTTATCAAATTTGGTACAGTGCTTTGGATCTCTAAAAAACTATCAAACACAAAACTTTTTTACGATATCTTAATAAACAAATGAATTATTCATCTCAAATTTTTTTTTATCCTTTTCACTTTTAACAAAAAATCCAATTATTTACACATTTTTCTGCGATTTTGATAAACAGCCACTTATTTTCAAATTTTTTTTAAAATAAATACATTTTCTTTAAAAATTTTGCTAAAAATTACAAAAATTGCATATGATTGCATAATAGCGTCAAAGCCGTATATTTGACTAAAATATGTTTCAAGTATAATCGATATATAATCCAGTTTTCTACAGTTTAGTAAAAAGAATTATTAAAATCAGTTTAATACGAACGGAGATATTTGATACTAAGTAGACTCTTTTATTTTTACTTGAAAATAAGTTCCATTAAAGAATTCTTCAACTTTTTCGGTGTTAGCATGTTATTTTACTACGGAAATTTTTGGATATATTTAATCTAGTGTAATAATAAAATTAATGTCATATTTAAAACTTAAAAAAAAAATGGTACATCAACCAATTGTAAGTGTTTCTTTAGTAGATTAGGGCGCTGTAAAAAAAGTCGTCCCATATCATATCAACGCCTACTTTTACACCGCCATAGATTTAAATAATTTATTATTTGATGATTATGCTGATTGAATTATCGTTCAACAGCTAAATCAGAATTAGAATCACACGATAATTTCCACGCCGTTTCAAGATAAAGATGAGTCTTCTATAGATAAAAAGAGTACAATTTTTTGACTGCCTTGGAGTGCAGCACTTAACGACAGTTTTACTTTTGATTTTTAGTAGATATTCTCATAAGAAGTGCTTTTTAAAGCAAATCTAATCTACGTAAATTATTTTTAGTAATACTTATTTAATAAGTGTTAAGAAACCAAAAGCAATCAATCAAAGAAAATTTCAAGATTATTATTATTATTAGACACACTTATAAAAAATATGTTTAAAGCAATTATCAAGTTGTTACCAAAACCACCACGACTAGAGCATTTTACACGGAAAAGAAATCTTCACTTGTGTGCCACATAAAGGCCGTCTATTAAAATAATCTTCATTTATACGAAACCAAAACAAAACCGGAATTAAATTTGTGACGTACTTGCAAGAGCTCTGTCTGTCTGAACTAATTAAAGAGACCTCTTCTCCATTGACTGTCTCATAAAGGTCTCTATGACATATCATTCTCAGATCACGCATGCTTTCAATTGAAATTAAACTGGCACATCATCATCATCGTCATGTTTATCATCAACGTACTGATGCCGTTGTTGGGCTGGTTCTATAACAAGTAATTTTTACGTTTGAAACCAAATGACAGTCATGGACGCATGGACGAGAGAGACACTTATAGCATTGCCCTTGCCCGGAATGGTCTAGTAGTCCCTGACACTCCTTTGAGTTGCATTAAAGCTCCCATGTGACAGCAATAACAGGGATGGATGGCATCATCGTTATATAGTATATGCCCTGCGCTGTATTTTTTTTTCATTTTCAGTATAACTATTACAAAGGGAACATGAGCTATACTAGGAAACTTGTCTTTTATGACAATAATTGTCTAAACTCACTTTTCATTGGGTCAAGGGTGTTAAAGATTTATGCGTTGGACGTACCCCTTATTGATTGAGCCAGGCACTTTCGAATGACCACGACACAGATTTCGTACTAGGGACACAAAATTATAGCAAAGTATGCATTATCGATGAATCTCAAACATTTCGTGATTATATCTTGCAGGTAAAACTTCAAAAGTTGTAATCACAAATAGACTCTCAGATTTAGCAAAACGAATTTTGAAGCAGTAAGACTGAAATAATTTATTACCGATAATTGATTTTTTTTATTAAAAGATATCGATAAGTAAAATGTGAAATTGAGAGCGCCTAAAAACGAGGTCATTTTGGTTTTTCGGAGCCCAGCTGTAAATTTTAATCTTTATTTACTAATGAACGCATCATATATTATAGTATCGTATAATGCTTTTGTAAGTGTATTCTAGGCTCGGATTGTTTTGCTACCTGGATTCCCTTTAAGCTTGTCAAAGAAAGTGTGCTTGGGTCACGTTTACGCAGCATGTTTAGACCTTTGGCTCTACCATGCCAATAAATGTTTTAACTTTTATTTTTTACTTTTATGTTTTATTACTTATAATAATGTAAATGCGAGTCGACAGTTACTGAAATATTATCGCCCTTGTACTTTTGTTTTGATTGCTGTAAATGAAACCCTATGACAGTCTATTAGATTGTAATTTTATTGTCAGCTGTTAATTGATTTGCGGTTTTTACTTTCAATCTCAATCTAATAACTTAAACCGCATTGTGTATCTTTAAAATTACACTTTTAATTTGGCTTAAAGATTGTGTGATATTGGACAGCCTTAATTGAATTTACCAGCAGTTTGCCATCAAATAAATACACAATAAAAGCATTTCCTGCAGCCATTTTATGCAAAATTTGATTATATACACAAACAATAACAACAATCTATCCCATCATATACATAATATACTTTTGTTGAGTTAGTGGAAGAGCACAGAGCGCAGGCAACCAAGGATATAAATAGCGAAGTGTGCTTGTGTTAGTGCCGGTTAAAATACCCGTCAGTTAAAAAGTATTATACCTTTAGTAGGCATGACAGACCCCATAAGTTGTTAATACTAAAATGAAAAGTACCCACCGAGGTACTCGTTGGGTACTCATAAAATATTCTATATAAAAGAAACTTATGTTTTTCGTGTTACGGATGTTCTCATGAACGCGTCGATGAATTTCAAATCTGATTTTTGCGTGTGTTAGAGATTGTCAATACGGAGCTTTTAACTGTGATGTGTTTGTGTGTATTGGTTCGTGGGATATCAGATTAATCAACGTTCGAGGACCAACATCGTTTCAATTATTGAGAACAGTGAATGGTGTATTGTGTGCAACGTATCGAGAGGCATTTCTTGGAAAATTATTTGCACTGGGATTAAACCTTAGCAGATTTCGAGTACGTCAAGCAAAACGTAATCCAGTGATGAAATTTGCGCCGGAAGTTTACAACGAAACTTTAATTCATATTGAAGATCAATACTTGGTGTTGGCTAATAAAGCATTAAGACAATTGGGAATGCCGTCTCCTAATCGATGAAAGCATGACGCCGTCGGTGACGTAAGTGGTGGCGATTTCGCCTCTAAAACCGAAGGTCGGTGATTCGATTCCCCGCAGTAGCACTGATGCATTGGCCTAACACTGGCATCGCTAACTCAAAGACGCTATTTGCCATGAAAGCTTCTATTAATTAAAGACACCGCCGTTTGGATTCGGCTATAAACTGTAGGACCCTGTTCTGTTTGAACAGTTATTAATAGAGATCCCCTATGCCCCTCTAAGGGGTCAAACAGGGATTTTTTTTTTTTTTTCAATTGGAAGAAATGCAAGGAATCAAATTAATTATCAAAACAATCGTACGGCCAGGAACGTGAAGATCGCAATGAATATGATAGAATTTGGTTAAGACAGACCCGTGAAGCGCGACATTCGACTGATAATAGTGCAAGTTTGAATCGATCTGCAAACTAATCTAAAAATATTATATTTTTCCAGATAAGCCAACTAGAGAGTCTTACGATGTTTATTAACTTTAAGAGTATTCAAAAAGTTTGAGCAGGACAACGTCTGCCGTGCTCACTAGTAAGTAATAAAAAAATGGCGGACGTAAAGTCGGGCGCGGACGACTTTAGGATACCCTGTACCACTAGCTTGTAATAAAGTCCGATTTCTTCACAAAAAACCAAAAACAGAAGAATTTTTAGGCAAAAATTTTTTTTTTGACCGATCGTTATTATGGGAGCTATATGATATAGTCAACCGATTTCAATAAAATTTGACACAGGGCTTAAATACCTTAAAAAAGATCTGAATGCCAAATTTATTATAAATATCTTTACAAACAAACAAAACACATCGAATTTTGTATAAAAAACGTGTTTTTGGACCGATTGGTCCTATGGGAGCTATTTGATCTAGTCAAACGATTTGGATTAAATTTAGTACAGTGCTTAGGAACTATAAAATACTCACGAATGTCATATTTGGTCCCAATATCTTCACAAACAAACGAAACACAACAAATTTTGTTAAAAAATCGATTTTTTGGAAGATCGGACCTATGGGAGCTATATGATATAGTCAACCGATTTTGTTCAAATTTGGCACATTGCTTAAGTGGTCTAAAAAATTTCCAAACGCCAAATCTGGTTACGATATCTTTATTAAAAAACGAAATATAGCGAATTTTTCTTTAAAAAAGTTATTTTGGCCGATCGGTCCTATGGGAGCTATATGATATAGTCAACCGATTTCGATCAAATTTGGTACAGTGATTGGGAACTATAAAAAACTCTCGAATACCAAATTTGGTTACGATATCTTCATAAACAAACGAATTATTCATCTAAAACGCTTTTTTTTGTCGAGGTCGTCTCAAACACCCCTATGGGAGCTATATAATTTAACCCCGATATAAAAAAAATAAAATAAACTTGCCTCCTATGGAATAATATGGGATCTAATGTGAAAGTTTGGTAACTCTAGCTCTTACCATCTCTGAGATCTAGGCGTTCACACGGACGGACGGACGGACAGACGGACGGGTATATCGACTTCTCTATTCACCCTGATCATATTTTAGGTAACTTTGCGGTGTCTCCATACGGCACAGGGTATAAAAATATATGTAAGTTCAAAAAGGTAAAAGCGGACTCTGAGTGTTAAAGTAAAATCTGTATATCTATTAATCTCAAAAGCTGTCAAAATAATGAATACTCTCTAATTTGAAGTTATAAAATAGGATTTTGAGTTACAAAAAGCGAAAAAAATATATATTTTTTTTAAATGGAATTGGCTATTTTTTTTTTTTTAAATAAGTATGTTCTCTATAGGTATCCCTGACTTGCATTGAATTTTTAAATGCTTTGATCTCAACAAATGCTGCTTATTGTGTAGCCCAAATGTTAACTTTCTTACTTTAATTTAGTAAATGTTACTCAATGATCACGTCTAAAACTGATTTAATAAAATCTATGGAAATATGGCTTAGCCAGACTTTTAACCCAAATTCACGGAGTACACACATATGCCAGCTACATGCAAGTACCAAAATATGCAAGTCAAAATTTCAGGGGTGCAACTTTCCCCATTTTCATGAAAACCAAACCCCCCATGCACATCCATCCACACAAACATGTAAAGCGCATGTTTGCTAAGGATTATTTTTATTTTTTTAATACCTTCTTTTTGCCTTAAACTTGACAACTTTTGTGGCCACACGAAGCACTCTCGTGAACACACACCAACACCAACAAACAAACTCTGACAGGCATGCAAAACAGTTTTTATCGATTATTTTTTTTATTCGCGTGTGTTGGTGTGTGTGTGTGAATGTGTGTATGGTGTGCATTCGTGTGAACTTGTAGTTTGCTATGCATATTAAATGAGACTACCGCAAAAAATTGTTTTTTTTCGCAATTCCTGAGTAAACTATAGTATAATACGGTAAACCAACCCGACTTTTATCAGCTTAACTTTTAATAGGGTTTGTTTTTTGATTTCATCATTTTAATAGAATATTTAAGACATTTTTTAAGGTAACCGATTAAATACTTCGGAAAATGATTAAAAATTTATTTCATGCTTTAAAAATTACAGCTTCTGGCACAAGTATAGGGTGGGCCATCTGTTGGCTTGGTTTTTAAACACTCATAATTCGGAACATATGGACATACATATTGGAATGAATGAATTTTAAACGTGTATTGAACTGCTAAATTGGTTCTTCTGCTCAGATCTTTTTAATTTTTGGATAAAGATTCTATCCTTCTCTCATGTATACCACTTAAATTTAATTAAAATTAAATTAATTGTTACGCTGACATTGTAACATGTTGTTTCAAAGGCTTGTGTGTAGTTTTCAAGGGTTTCTGTGTTAAAACATATTCTAAAAAAATATATCCTTGTCATGTGTGTGCGTCTTGCCGAGCTTAATTTCTAATAGAGTGTTATTTTTGCGGGGGAGGAAATTACGAAGAACACATTAATTCATTGTTTGCGTGTTAAAATTTTTCACTCTGCTGTTTTTGACAGTGGGTGTTTCAAGGTCGCACTAAATGTTAAGGTTTTAAAATCAGCTTATGACGCATTCATGTAAACTTAATAAAAAAAAACAATAAAAAAGAAATTGTAAACTGCTAAATTTAAATATGTTAATAAATAAGCTCCATTTGACTGGCTAAACTGACCTTGCATGCTGCATTAAAGAAAGTCAAATAAATTTTGTAAAAAACTTCAAATTGCTTTTGGGTTTCTTATCGTAAAAAATCTTGGCTGGACATTTTAATGTAATAAATTACCATAATGGCCTAAATGGTAATTTCTTGGTATAAACATGTTTAAACTTATTTAAATAAGTAAAAAGTTTTAAATTGTTTATTTAAACATTAAAATGTTCTAATAAACACGGATTAAAATAATTGTTAAGTAAGCTGTTTTAATATTAATTAGTATACAATTTGATAGCCATTAAAAATCGAATTTGCAACAGCAAAGAGCACAACATTTCGAAGCACACCGACTTTAATATCCCCTGCACTTTGCTTTATTTGCACAGCATAGATTTCTGCAATTAGATTGAGATTTCTACAATCGTAACTTCCCCGACTCTGAAATATCTTGTACCTAGGTGACCGTAGCTTCATATAAATACAATTGGGTAACAAAATCTTCTTTAAAGATCTTCTAGACGTAACAATTTAAACAATATTTTGATCGTTTTTGTCTATAACTGCTGAAAATGTAGACTTAAGTAAAATATAAGGGTACTTAAATTGCTAGGCAGAAAGGGTTCGGGCTAAATAAAACAGAATAGTGCTGCGCACGACTTTGGTCTAGAGAAGGAATCCCTGTACCGTATCATAAGTTCAGGAGAGCGACCTCGGGGTCATTTGATAAGGAAAATATAAAAAAATATGAACCAGTCGAGACGGTGGCAGACTGCGTGAGATACCCTGTACCGTTTGGTTCGAAAAAAAAGTGGTAAAGTTTCAAGTCTCTAACTTTCAGTCATCGAAATGTACAACATTGCTCAACAGAGTTTTGTCATTTTCCTAGTTCCAGCGCATCAATTCGGTATTTGTCCAAAACATGGCACGCCTGAGCAAACTCACAGAGTGGTGCAACACATCTTAGACTCCTTCGAGAATCGTCGCCATTGTTGGATGTCAAGCAGGCTTTTGACAGAGTGTGGCACGAAGGGTTACTACAAAAACTTAAATCTGCCCTTCCCGCTCCTCATTATGAAATCATAAAATCGATCTTTCAAAGTTATGGTGAAAAGTGAACTCACGGAATGACGGACCATTAAAGCTGGAGTGCCGCAAGATAGCGTTCTATCTCCAATTTTATTCACCATTTTAACTATGGCCATGCCGAGCTCGACGGGCAGTTCTGAGCTTATAACGGCAACGTATGCTGACGACACTGCCATTCTTTCGTCTTCCTCCAGCGTTGAAATGGCTGCTGATACCTTACAGAACCAACTGGACATTATAGCAACTTCGGCGAAACGCTGGAACATCCAGCTTAATTGTGACAAATCTTCTTGCGTTTTATTTTCGTTAAGGAAAGACCCAAGTCCTGCGCTTACTTTAAATGGAGAGTTAATTCCAATTAAAACATCGCACCCGTATCTCGGAATTCACCTCGACAAAAAATTGTGTTAGAGGGAACACATTAAAATATTAACAGCAAGATGTAGAACCAAACTTGGCAAAATGAAGTGGCTACTTGGTAGAAATAGTAAGCTATCTTTAGAAAATAAAAGTACTCTATATAAGAGTTTAATAACGCCAGCTTGGTGTTATGGCATTCAAATCTGGGGAACAGCTGCCAAGACAAATATTAAAAAAATTCTAATTTTACAAAATAAAACTTTGCGCAAAATTTCCAATGCCCCGTGGTATATTCGAAATCGAAACCTTCACAAGGATCTAGGCATTCCCTATGTGGGTGATGTGTTAAATAAACTTAGCGACCGTTATATTGATCGCTTAAGGAATCATCCAAATTCGTTGGCATATTTCCTGGCCGGTCATAGACCAAGAAGACGCTTAAAAAGACTTCACCCAAATAACCTCAGAAGGCGTGTCTTATCATAACGACTTCCTGATTTTTGAAAATATTGTATATATAAAGAGTAATCTAAACCATACCACACAAAAAGTTATTTTAAGTGTATAGTGACTTAAACCCATAAAATCAAGGGTTGACTGCCAATAATGAATATTCGAGAAAAAAAAAAAGCTTGTTCAAATCGCGCTTCAAGCTGAAATTAGATTAGAAAATAGATTTAAAAAAAAGTTGCTAAAACAAACTAAAAATTAAAGCAAATATGCTAAAGGCTCGAAAAAAGAAGAGATTGCTTAATCTACAATCAAGAAACAACAACTTTTGTTTAAATTCTCCCAAGTAACATAATCCAGAGGTATAGTAGTATTTAGTACTAAAGCTTCGATAAAATGAAATATATTTTTACACCCTGTACCGTATGGTACCAAGAGTATATTAAGTTTGTGCAAACATATAGAAGGAGACGTCGGAGACACCCCAAAGTTACCTAAAATATGATCAGGGTGAATAGAGAAGTCGATATACCCATGTCCGTCCGTCCGTCTGTCCGTGTGAACGCCTAGATCTCAGAGATGGTAAGAGCTAGAGTTACCAAACTTTCACATTAGATCCCATATTATTCCATAGGAGGCAAGTTTATTTTATTTTTTTGATATCGGGGATAAATTATATAGCTCCCATGGGGGTGTTTGAGACGACCTCGACAAAAAAAAAGGGTTTTAGATAAATAATTCGTTTGTTTATGAAGATATCGTAACCAAATTTGGTATTTGAAAGTTTTTTATGGTTTCCAATCACTGTACCAAATTTGATCGAAATCGGTTGACTATATCATATAGCTCCTATAGGACCGATCGGCCAAAATAACTTTTTTAAAGAAAAATTCGCTATATTTCGTTTTTTAATAAAGATATCCTAACCAGATTTGGCGTTTGGAAATTTTTTAGACCACTTAAGCAATGTGCCAAATTTGAACAAAATCGGTTGACTATATCATATAGCTCCCATAGGTCCGATCTTCCAAAAAATCGATTTTTTAACAAAATTTGTTGTGTTTCGTTCGTTTGTTAAGATATTGGGACCAAATTTGACATTAGTGAGTATTTTATAGTTCCTAAGCACTGTACTAAATTATTACAAATCGTTTGACTAGATCATATAGCTCCCATAGCACCAATCGGTCCAAAAACACGTTTTTTATACAAAATTCGATGTGTTTTGTTTGTTTGTAAAGATATTTGAAATAAATTTGGCATTCAGATCTTTTTTAAGGTATTTAAGCATTGTGTCAAATTTTATTGAAATCGGTTGACTATATCATATAGCTCCCATCAGCCGCGTAGCCAGAAACTTCGTTCGGGGGGGGCCCGAAACATAAATTTTTTAGAGGGAGGGGTGGAAAAGTTTGAGGGTTATCTAGTATGGGATTTGTAATTAAAGTTGAACTTAGTAGTGAAGAATTGCTTTATTAAACAAAAAAAATAATTACCAAAAGTGTCAATTTCAGTGTCTCTCTGAAATGATGTTTTCACAAAATGTTAGGATTCGCTGAATTTCGGGGGGGGCCCGGGCCCGTCGGGCCCTATGGCTGGTTACGGCCCTGGCTCCCATAGGAATAATCGGTCAAAAATTTTTGCTTAAAAATTCTTCTGTTTTTGGTTTTTTGTGAAGAAATCGGACTTTATTACAAGCTAGTGGTACAGGGTATCCTAAAGTCGTCCGCGCCCGACTTTACGTCCGCCATTTTTTAAGCTCGATTTTTTAAATTACGATTTAAAAAATGTATAATCAATTCAAATATAAACTATGCTCACAGGCTTAAATAGTTTAAATTGATTGTTTTACAATTTGTTTTTTTTAATAATTCAAAAAAACACCAAATACATATTGTTCATTATGCTCGGAACAAAAAAGCCCTATTAAATTATCTAAAGCGTGTGGCACCTGCTGTTAGCTATCAAACCATATTAAATATGTATAAATATATAATTTGACAAGAAAATGTCATTAAATTTCAAGTCTTACGCGCTTCGATGATTTATGCGCAACCGCAATCTCAAGCTGAAACCCTCGCTGAGGGTTGTTTAGGATGCTTTTTGAAAGGAACTGACCGGACAAGGCCAAACCCTAGACCACTCAGAAGGCACGTGATGAGAATATATGCACCATACATATATGTATGTATATATACATATATGTATATATAGATAGGGCTTGTTTGCTGTGACAAAATACTCAAAAGCGCCATAAAGTCTGCGAATGAAGGCCGGCCAAAGGGTCGACTAATATTAGCTCTTGTTTATGCCAAGTTTTGGTCCGACAGCTCCCACTTTGTTATTTACTTAATTGCTCGAATTGCATGGCGAATGGTATCCGCTGAATACCGATAAATGTTATTGTGTTTTTGTAAGTTTCTGAGTTCGCACAGCTGATGAACGAGCACGAAAAGTCAGTCACAAAGTAGCACAAAGTCACATAAACTGAATGCGTGAGCTACACTCTTGGGTAGCTCATTAGAAACATATTTCTCAATATAGTTAGTTTTTCAAAGGAGTTACCTTTTTATAGCTACAGTTTTATTTTTATAGTATATTTATGAAATATTTTACGATGTTCCGGAAGCTGCTTTTAAGACAGACACACAAAAATTAAAAGCATTTTTTACGGGGTGTAAAATTTACTTCGAAAAAGTTGACACACATTTTTATGAAAACAGCTTACGGACAAGGTTAGTATATTCGAATAAAATTAATCGAGTTTTCGTGTTTACTTCTTTTCCATTGTGGTATTCCAAAATAAAATCAAACAGTTTTTGTGATTTTAAAAAACTGAATGAGCAAACAATTACCACTCGAAAATAATGAGAAGTAATGCATATTGCATTCACGATGTTCCGAGTGTAATCGGCCTTCTTGTTCAACACTGTAAAACTAACCCATTTCCAAATTAGTGTAAATGCCCTATCAATAGTTTAAAATGGATATACATACATATATGTATATGGATACATACATATGTTTCCCATTTGTTTAATTCGCTAATATCAGCGTTTCTATTTTGCTGGTCTTGAGTGTATTTAGCATAAATTCAGTTTTATATTACATTTTACGAATGAAGCAAAACTTCATGTTGGCAGTACGTAGATATACATATGTATATGTATATATAAGTATGTATGCCTGTGTATACAAAAACAATAACAAACATATGTGTATTGTTTATATACAACTCTGTTATATACAGTTCAAGTATTTGTTTTGACTTTATATCAAAGTGGGACTTTGTCGTCTTGGAATTTTGTCATCCAAAGAGAACTGGGCCTCTCCAGCTCTTTAGTCGTTGAGATATTAAATGCATGTCATGCAGATTGACTGCCTGCCTATCGAACGCTTGTTTTTTTTTTCTTTTTTCTTGTTTTTTTTTTATTGTTGTTTTTGTTGAACGTCATTCATTCTCACCCTTACCGCTCCATTCTACGCATTACAAACTGTATTGCTTAAAGTTCTATACGACTAATTCTTGCTGACACATAATGTACACAAGTACTATGTAGATATCTGTGCATATGTGTATGTACGTATGTACTCTATGTACAATGCACAAACGTGTGCAAGCACTTACAAATGTACATATGTTTTTTCTTAAAGACTTTTGTTTTGCCTTATGTCACAGTGGAAAATTACCAATTGTTATGAATTTTTCATAGAAACTTATAATAGATTACTTTGAAACGAAGCTTGAATTAAATAACAAATAAGTTCCGCAGAGTGATCACTTTATTAGGAGATATTATTATTATTATTACTAGGTGTATAAATGTACTGCGACCAAGGTGGATCTCGAGTACCGCCTTCATGGCTTAGAGCTCTCCCAAAAGTCCTAAGGCCTGCATGTATTGCAGTATTTTTTTTAGACTTATAGTAACAACGGTCTACGGTGGGAGAATGGTCAGGAGCTTGTTTCTTTTACCGGCGAGTGCCATACATTCACGTTATATATGCGAAGAAGTTTCTTCCTCCATGCTGCATAAGCGACATAGTTCACTATCTATTACGCCAATTTTGTGGCTGCGGAGCCTACAATGTCCCGTCATGCTTCTCACGGTGTTCTTTCCGTGCGTTACCATGACTTTGAACCTCTTACGGTTGTAGTTGGAGAGGAAGGTTTTTGACTGTATAAACCCTGGTATATGCGCCCAGTGAAACAGTCGTTGTTTATTCTCCTCTATTCTCAGTAGGTCCCGTACCACGTGGTTACCAATCTCACAGTGTGGTTCACGAGAGATTAGCGGTGTTGCTGCATCGGTTCTTGCAAGTTTGTCTGCCAGCTCATTTCCAGGAATATTGTTATGTCCTGGAACCCACCTGATCGTGAGCTTATTCCTGGATCCTAAATTATCCAGTGACGTTCCCACTTTTTTTAACCGGCTTTTTGAGGAGATATGCGTATTTAAAATCTTTAACTATATTTCAGTGATTAGGCTTGTTTCGATTCTCATTTAATTGCAGAAACAATTTATATACAGAGTTGAGATATATATATATAGTATATAAAGAGAGAGTCTGGCATTTTTGGGACCAGCCTAAGCTACAGTAAAGTACTAAAGTGTATTTTCACAACAATTATGGTTAAAGGTCAGTACGCAGCACCGCAAAAAACGGCGCTGTAGAAAACTGCAATTTATTTTGTGAGCAATAGCTCCAAATTCATAAGAAAAAACTTCTTTCGAAATATTGCAATTCATTTCGTTTTTCATTGCAAAAAATTGCATATATGAATAGACATCTGTGCAGTTTCCACTAACACTGAGAAATTGTTTTTCATTGTTCTCTTTCCCTTTATTATCGATGGTTATATGAATATTATTGCGTGCGAATACAAAACTATTTAAAAGAGTTAAAAGCTCTGTTCAATATGTTTTCAGATATTTTAAATTGCGTTTAAGTATCTATATATGAACTTCTGGATACACCTTTTTCATTGCTTTAAAACTCGAAGTTCAATATTGAAAATTTTTGTCCTTTAGGTTTTTGCGTTCGACTTTTAGAATTCGAGATAAATGGGCTGTAACATATGTCATACCCAAACATATATTTGGGTAGATACGTAAGAGAGCTAATTTGATTTTACGTTAGATTTATAGTTATTATAAATTTGTTTATCCAAATTCTTGAAGTTGCAATAAAAGTTGTTATTCAACTAATTTCAAAATCTTTTCATGACGTTCAGAAGTTTCAGTTAATCTAAGAAAGGACCAGTCCATCACGTGACATTTTCAGGTCTGTGTCACAAGAGGGAAGAGGGTAAATTTAACTAAAATCAGCATCACGTAATTTATGGATGATCCCATATAAAAATCAGCTTTTCGTTCACAAATGGTAATCAAGTGAAAAAAGAAAAAGAAAAAAAAAAAAGAATCCGCAACAAAGTACATTACCTGCGATTTATTTTACAAAGTATGCCATAATATCGTACCATTTCGTGACCCAAAGAGGATTAGGTAGGTGAACCCATACTTAATACGCAGAGCTTAGTGTAGAAGATTTTTCAGACTCATAATAATAATGGTATAATAAACCAAACAGTTTTTATAACTGCTGCAGTTATCTAGCGTAAAAATGCTAAAAAACAAAAAAATGAGCAACAACTTACAAAGCTGGGTACCAGGGAGAAATGAATCCTGTGGCAAAAAAAATTGGATGAAGTTCTTTTAAATAACAAATTTCGGAACTGATAAGCTTAATTCTGTGAAATCCTAGTGAAATAGAGTCTGAGCTGGGATAAAATTAATATATTATTATTGTTTTTATCTTGAAATTGAGAGCTACCTACATTTTAGGAACAAATTGAGCGTTGAAAAATAGCTATATGTTAAACTTATTCGTTTTAATTTGGATGCAAAAACGCAACTACTAAGCTTATATTTTTTGATTTACGTTTTAAAACTGAGCCCTTTGCCAGTTAAATATTAAATGAAGTTTAAAATTATGAATGTGCGTGCTACGTAGTACTGGAAGTTACTAAAAGCTTTCACACTGACAACTTAATTTATGCAACAATTGCATGCTTAAATTATTTGAATAACTTGCATGCTAAAAAAAAATAACAACGGGGGAAGTTACAGTCGGGATAGTCCGAATATAAAATACACTGACCCATGCGTAATTTGCGTAATTTTTATCCGACTTTGAAGCGTTTTAGGTGTACATTGTACACATTAAATGTGTTGGCATTTCGCTGAAAATTAAATCGAGTTTTGGTCTTTAGTAAAGTTTTTAAAGTTGAACAGGTTCAAGTTTATGTCACAAGCAAGAGGCATTTTGTAATTTGGCAACTCTCCCAGAACACAAAAAAGTTCAATTCCCTTGTGAATTATTTTGATTGAATCTATCAAAGCGATGTCAAATGCATTAGCCAACACAATATACAATATATTTTTCAAGAGCACAAACACCTCAAAATATGGGGGAAGATATGAACTTTAGTATATTATACATTTATATTGTAGAAATGGTTGTCAATATGAAAATCAGATTGCGAGAAACTTCTTAATTAATTTAGCTTTGCCTTCTAAAAGCCCAAATACGTAACATGGCTTAATTTATTTATTGGGTCGCTCCAACGTTAATTAAATTAATGTACACCTTATAGCCTGGGTATAGTGTATAAAAAGTGGCACATCCATAAAAGTGAAAAATGCATTCACTGTGCATACAAATGAGCTGCATTTTGAATAAAATAAAATAAAATTTTCTCTTGAATTGCTAAACCAATTAACAAAAAACCTTTAAAATATGCATAGATGCATAGTTTTGAATTGTTGGGAAATTATTCGATTTGAATATTGATTTTTAATTTAAATCGTAAATTTAAATCTATTTATAATTGTAGCCTCAATTAAATGCGAGTTAGTTGTAAATTGATTTTTTATTTACTTGTATGGCGAATACTTTAAATCTTTGCATTTGCTTGTAAACTGAAAAAAAAAACACTCTATAACTTAGCTTGTAATCATCTGACCTTAGAAAATGTTTTAACAAGATACACAAAAGATGAATAACAGCCAAAACTTAAGCATTCTGTCACGTTTAAAGTTTAAACAACTTAAAGCTATAAATATTAAACTTAAAAACATTGCAGTGATAGCAGTTTGTTTTAATAAAATAAATTTAAATGTCGGATGGGCCTTAATAGCTGTGGACCATTTTAAAATGGTTAATAAAGCAGTTATCAGCTAGAGATAGCCATCAACGCTCTTATCTCTGACGCACAAACGTTAAAACTATTACGAAAGCAGCTACTAAGTAGCTATAACATAAGACAACGAGTAAAGATACTCATTTCTACATAGTACAGACATACAGATACTATTTACAAACAAATATTAAATTTACTATATAACGTTCATTTCGCAGAAACTGCGTTCTTTGTGCAAACATTTGTTTTATAATTTAGTCAAAGATATAAATAATTTTGTAGTTCATTAGCACAACAGCATAGTTTCAATCAATTTTAATAATTAGTACCTCAAAGATACAATAAGCTGAATTAACTAAACGCATTGTTTAGGTTGCAGTATAATACAGAGGCTGAGCATTTCTCATTTTTTTTTATTATTTTTTATTAATCTACATGGAAGAGATAGCATTAAGTGGCACAGTTTTTATTAAACTCAATAAAATATATATATATTCTTATTTTATTTGCAAATTGTAAACTGTATAATATATAATATTGTAATAAATTATAGAATATACTTAGATTGCATTGAAGCGATTCAGTACAAAGAGTAGCGATTGGCGTAACAATTTAAAACAACCCAGATAGATCTCAATTGATTTGTCAGCTCAAGAATTTTTTAATAGAATAGAAAAATAATCAGTTTCCGAGCAGCTTTGTTCAAATTCAAGATCAAGCATTGCACTTGTTTAATCATTTTAATATATATCATATATTCAGTGGCGATTTATGGTACAGGCAACATAGGGCGGCAGAATTAAGGGGCGGCAAAATTTGATCAGTCACATAATAGTACTACCCACTACAACTATATTATAATAAAGCACTGATGACAAACACAATCGCATTTAATATATTTTTAATTTTTTTGTGAAAAAAGGGCGGCAAGTTATG
Organism: Chymomyza amoena; assembly: GCA_037043745.1. Lineage (NCBI taxonomy): Eukaryota > Metazoa > Arthropoda > Insecta > Diptera > Drosophilidae > Chymomyza > Chymomyza amoena. The sequence continues at coordinate 66,353 of JBAMAX010001551.1, forward strand.
AATGGCTTAGGGGCGGCAAATATTTAAATCCGCCACTGCATATATTTAATATTTATCTTAATATTAAATTAATGTAATTCAGAGAGAATTCATGCTTATAAATTTAAACTTTAACTATGAGTACCTCTCGAGGAGCCAAGAGCGATGCCGGCGGTAGCATAGCTATCGGTATTGCCACCCATGCCGGTAAGGTCGAGGAAGAGTCTTGAAGCTAAGAGCGGTCCACAACAAACCCTGATTGCCATCAGGTAAGCGTCTGTTTCCCATATCAGGGGCGGCTTCTAACTAAAGAATCTTTGAACCCATCACTCATGGATTCCCTTAAAAGATGTCAGAATAACATGGAACAAAACAATAATGGAAACTTGTCTCCAAGGGGCACCCAACAATTATTGGTCAATCCCACTGCTACGGCAGCCAGCACAGAAGATTTGGAGGTGCTAGTTTCACGTTATAACGACAACACGATGAATGTAACCAATGGGGCTCTATGCTCCACTTAGGAGTCCAGAATTCGTAGTTGTAGTAGTATAAAGGTTATTCCTACAAACATTAGTTTATACTCCTGTTCGGTCCACTTCAATATATTGCATTTTGTCTGAGGCACAACAAGCTCAATTTGTTCATAAAGTTGAGCAATGTTCGTTGAACATTTCTGATAAATATTCAAAACTTTACCTTTTGCGCTTTTATCTTTATTTTCGTGTTGTTGACGTCGCCACTTGGGTATTAATGCCTTTACGCATTAATGCCAGACAAACCGAATACAACAAATCAAAAATATATTATTATATAAGACCGAGAAAGTGCTATACATGCTGAGTTAATTCTATTTTTAAGTATTCATCTGGATAGACTAAACAAGATCAAGAGATGTTCGACGATTTAAAGTTAACATTTTTTTAACAGCTGTTAAGTACTTATATGCCCAATGTCTGTTTTAATTATATACATTTTATTTAATGTACTAAAATACTAATTTACACGTGACACCGTTTTTTTTTTCCAAGTACATATGTGTATATAATAATAGTACATACAACAAAAGCTCAGTAAAATCAGCTGTTAAATATTAACACGACCCACATTACGAATGCAATATATACTCGACTATTGGGAACGTTTTCTTGAGTGTGCTTTGGATTAAACTGCATTTTTTAAGTGTAGAGTATTTATCTTAAGTGCATTTTGTTAACGTCGAAGTCGAAACTGGTTTTTAAACTAATGCGGCTCTTGAAGTGTTGAGTTAATGACTTTGGAGCTTGCTTCAACAGACAGCAAAAGACTAACAAAAAATCACGATATACCAAGGCCAAGAGATATACTTCTACATAAGAGGTAGTCGTCATTTAGGTGATTTGAAAACAGAAATCAAATTTAAAGATTTGAAACCAATGCTCGACGAAGCCATAAAAGCCGCCTTCAGTACTAAGTACAAGCATATAAAGTTCTTCTGTATGTCTTCTGTCTAGTAGGGGTCATTCGGGGTGTGAGCCAAGTTTTCGTGGATTAGTGTAGATGATGTAGACAAAAACAATAAAAATCAAATGGCGTAGAAAGCGAATAAGAAAAAATATATGCGACGAAATGAAATAAAAAGAAACCAAAAAAAAAATAAGCGCCTGGAACTGTGCTACATTCAGAGAGTTCGGTTCGTATATAAGTCAATGCGGTTTTTGTAACAACTCGGGCTTATGTAAATATCTCTCTTAGTGTGGTGCAGTGACTGTCGTGTGCGGATTTTCAATGAAGCGGGGGACCAAACTTAAACATTTGAACGCTCTTTGTTTGGATTGCTATTGAGGCTCTTGCCATCATCTATGTATAAAGTTCTTATTCTCTACATGCTTTATGCGAATTCAAGTGTCTTTTACTTGACTTTGAAAATATGTACATACATATACATAGCTTATACAATAGTTAGTATATGCTCGATAATATGTTTGCCAGCTAACTAAAGCGTATACTCGTATATACTATAATAATGTAATCTGATGAAAACACACAAATTTTATCAGCATTACATATGAGTGTGTTTGTAATATCGATTCGTTTTTCATATTTGACATATGGACAGCACTTTTTTTCTTTGAATTTTATCAGTAGTTTCATTTCGCCGCTTATTTACTTTGGTATCCAAGCATACATATACAAATATACTATATACTTTTAGAAACCAAACCTGAAATTTTCGTCACAGACATGATAAAAAATAGTTTCTTTCGCTATCTGACAAGAATTTTCCTGAATTTTCTAAAAATTTGACTTGTTCCCTTCCTCAACTCCTACTTTATACATATGTACATATATACATACCTCACTCAGTTTATTTTTTCTTGTGTGACATATTTTGTTTCTAGATAAAAAGAATACTTATAAAAAAGACCAGTTATTATAATTATTTAGTTTTTTTTTACGCACGTGCAAAATGACGCAAAGTGCAAAATCGTTTTTAAATAGAATTTTTCAGTTGGCAGACATTTCACCCAGCCTGTCGACTAAAAATAGCGTTAAATTGGATTTAAAAAATGTACACAGTGAGCGCAACAACTCTTCGTGCACCTCTTAACTTGAAGAGACTCTACAGAGAGTTGAACTTAAAAGTTGAAAATGTTGAGATAATTTTTGTGCTCACTGTAGATATGTTCAAAAATGAAATTTTTTTTGAAGAAAATGTTGACAAACAATAAGATGCGTCACAAAACAAACAAAAATCCATCGTTTCAACGTACTTGGAAAAAATAAGCTCATAAATATTATTTATAAATAATATAATTTTAGTATTTTTGCGCAGTTTAAATAAATATAGCTATAACTTTTAGTTAGCTTTAAAAATCAGATTTAGATTAAACATAGTTTTGTGTACATACCAGATCAGAGTGAAACAGAAAAGATCTGTGCGACGATTTTTGTGGTAATTGAAGCAAAATTATCCTAATTATCGATGTAACGCTAATTCTTATAATTAGCTAAATTATAACCATTTTGAGCTGCATGGCATTATAAGTTTTATATAATTCGAATCAGCCGTTTTAACAGTTTACATTGTAAATGGGGTTACGGTATGTTTTTTACAGTTAATTTTCTTGTTTTTTATTTGTTGTTTTTGCAGGCGTTTGTGTGCTTCTTTATCCACGCTGTTTCTTAAATATTTGGTTATTTTTGTTATTTATTTCGCTTTAACCGTTGTATGCGCACAGTGGTAATAAATTTTTAATTTAGGCCTTGTGTCGTTTTTAAATTTCCAATTTTTAAATCATCCGGTGAGTTTATTTTTAGCTTTGCGTTCGTTCGTTCGTTCGGTTTTGGTGTACGTGTACGTGTATTATATATAGTAAATAAAGCCAATGACTTTTGCTTATTTGCCTTGGTATTGGTAAGAGAGTTAAGTTTTGTTTGCTTTAATTAAATTTAGCTCAATGCCTTTGTCTCACTGATTGTTGTTGATTGTATACAATTGCACAACTCTGCGATTAAAAGTTATTGTCTCGTGTTTGGCTTCTGTGGTAGCACCAAGACCCATTAATTTGTGCGTTAACTTATATAAACAATGATTTTTGTAATGGATGAAAATTTGCTGGATTGATTTGCACGCGCGTACGTTCTAGTTTTAGTGTTCTCTCGGTTTTTACCACCCCAAAATGCGGGGCTTCGATTTTTCTGCACAAAACGTTTGGTTTGGGTGGCGATGACAACACCCCACAGTGTCCCCAACAACAAAGCAAGTTCACGGAGAGCCGCTTTAAAAAACAAACAAATGAACGTTGAGAAATCTATTGAATTGCATTTAATAATTTGATATTGAGGTTTAATTTGCTGTTCAAAAAGCTCAGACAGATTGGTGCTAAAAGCTTAACGAGTTATATGCTTAAAATTTTCTGAATATCGGGTTTTACAGCCGCGGGCATAACACTACACATGCAATTATCGTGAATGGTAAAAATCAACTGAGAGCCTAAGAGTGCGGCTGACAGTGCGACTGACAGCTGATGGCAAAACTAGAGCCAGTGTGTACACACTAAGGGGCACAATATGTGCTATAAAAACGCGCTACGTCAAGACTTATCGCATAAGCATATCGGAATTTTAAATTTATTCGATAGTCAGCTAAAAAGTTGTGCAGCTGCAAATTTGTAAAACGTATTTGCGAATAATAAACCAGAAGAATATTAAAAATAATTTTTGCAAACGAGTATTAAATCTAGAAAACAAATCCTTTGTTATTGTTAAGTGTCAAATGTTATCTAAAAATTACAAATTACGAGTGTTCACGCTTTGAGTTTTGTTGAGGATTTAAAAATTTGTTGAAAAAGTCAAGGAGATGTTGAGTTTTATTCTTCTTTTCAGAGTTTGTTTACATTTGTAAATTGAATTAAACTTGAACTAAAAATTATGAGACAGCACATAAAATCTATTTAAATCAAAACTGTAGCTAAAGTAACTATGCATTGCATCGATTTTTATTATTTTATTAATGCGCAAATGAAATAATTACAGAAAAACCAAATTTGACCGACCATCGGATTGCAAAGTACGATCCTGTTCAAGCGATGACTTGGAAGTTATCTGCTTGCATCACAATGAAATTATTAACCGCGAGTGTGTGTATACTTATAAAAATAAAATGCGAAATACAAGCAGCCTAATTTTTTACTTTATTTTTAAAAAGCGGCTGCTGGATGATTTAAATTTTGGGTACAGCTGTTTCTGGTCTGAACGAAAACGATTCCAAATCTATTCGAACTCAGTCTACATCCAGACCATCGATTGTGCAATTTACTTCTTATGACTTTGCGAGTTGAAATCAAGAGCCATGGCTCATACAACATGCGAATAATTTTGCAATTTTATAAGTGGAAACTCAAATGTTAATGACAAGGTCTACTTTCCCAAAACTCATAGTGAATAACCTTGTTAATATGTTATATTGCCGATCGAACTATACAAGTCACAAAATTTACAAAAGCCAATTTAAGGTTTTTTTTTTTTTCAGAGAATAGTTATAAATTGCGAATATTATACGATATTTTCGTGCCCACTACGACTATTTAATTTTTATTTATCCCGTGTCCTTAGTGTCTCATCCAAATTCACTCCATTAGCTATAGCATACACAGTAAAGGCAAACTTAGCAACCTAAAAGATTATATAAATTTGATCAAAATATAAAAATGATTAAATATCTTTTAGCAAACCCACATTAATATTAGTCGCCAAGTTAATATCGAAAATACCCAGAGCTGTAAACGTCATGGGTTGCTGCACCTTTAGTATAAACTGTAGCAAGCTTTTCTTATAACGTTGCTGCTGATCCGGCCACCTTGAATGGAATACCGCATCAGAGAGATCCTTGCATTCGTCCACTAGACAATTGCAGAGGTAGCACAATGGAAATGATTGCAGTGCCACAGCTATCATGTAGGACAGAATGCCCAGGCGCCCAGAGTTATCAGCAAATGCAACCAGATTTATAGAAGCGATGCCCAAAATGGAACCACACAAGATGAACTGTGCAAAAATGGTGCAGGAAACGAGCGGTTGCAATATGGCACAAAAACTATTAAATAAATCGAGATAACTTTAAAATTGAACTGCAAAATTTCTTCTAGCTAACTTACTTCAACATAATCTTATGAGCCTTTATGCATTCAACCAATTGTTTATATTTTTCATTCTCGTTCAGAAGATTTCCTTCCTCTGAGACATCCATACCCAAACGTTCCACTCGCACCTTGAGCAATGCAATATGTCCACGCAGAGCATTCACAAAAATGACCGCATAGGAATCAACTACTGAGCCAGCACTTATGCCATGACTTATACAAAAATACTCTATTACTGAATGTAGAATCAATTCAGCTTTATTTTCACGCCATTTGAGAAACGGTATGTAAATATTGAATGGAGGATGTCCCTGAATAAGTCCGTCGATGAAGCTGGAAGTCACAAAACAGAAATAGACCGTAGCAAAGCCGAGGTACAGTCTGTTACCCTTTGCAACCATTTTACGTATAGCCAGGTTTTCCCGCTTGGTGACACAAAATTTATCAAGTGCGTCGAAGCATTTGTTGGCATCCTCCAAGTCCTGCATATATATTCTAAAAGTCAATAATTTCAAAGAGAGGCAAAAAGAGTTTAGCCATAACTGTAGAGCTTGCAACAACTCAGCGGGCGATATGACGTGATAGTATATAACGAAATTTATCAAAAAACTTATCATTAGCGTAAAGATCCAAAGTTGCAATGGAATGCTTTTAAGGACATTAAAACCAATTAGTTCCAGCGCCTTAAATATATACAGGTTCGACTCCCGTGAGGCCGTCGAATCGTCCAAAAGTGCTGGATGAATACGCTTGAAAGTCATTCTGCAAAATGAATACTGTCTTTTTTCGATTTTCACTCTCTTTTATACCTCTGGATTTACATCGATAAGCTTATTATGTGATGTGTATTTCGCATGGATTTATAATTGGCACTCAAAGGCATGTACTTAAAAATTATTTGTCGATTTCTTGTTCATGGGAACTCAAGGAGTGCAAGCAAATATCTATGATTAAATTCCAAGGTCTAGCTTTTTAACGATAATGAGCAGTTCTGAATTGAATAAACATTTTACGATGGTGTATTGCTTGTTTTTGTAAAGGGTATTAGTGTTTAAACGAAAATTTCAAATCGATTTCTTTTCTTGAATAGAGAAAAAGAAAAGAAAACTTGATGAACTTGAACCATCCTACATTGCTCCAGTACACAAATTGGAAAAATTAAAATAAATAATATAATTTTTAACTTAATTGAATAAAAAAAAAAACAGTTAATTGGAACTGGACAAAATTTCACACGGAGATAGATTTGCTCTTTTAATTTCTGAAAAAAATTGAACCCATATTTTAATTCTTAAATTTTTTTACCTGCGTCTTCGAAAGTATGCTATGAATTTTTTAAATTATACATTTTAAAACAACTTTTAAAGTAATGGCTAGTAAAGCATACTTTTAGGCAGCTTTTTTAAAACGAAAATCGGGAGTAATAACATTTGTTTGTAAAAAATGTCCATCAAATATTGAGTCCGAAGCCGGCTATAGTTTATGGAAGGCCACGCGCAATATTAAAAGACTGCCTTTTCGAACAGTCCCTCTTAGACGTCAGGACGGCAACTATTGCCGTTCTGCCTTTGAATATACAGAAACATTTGCCAATCACCTTGAACCGCGCTTTACTCCGTTCAGCCTAGCCATAGATGAGGATCTGGAACAGAATCTTAATGAGCTCAATAGTCCACTTTGGATTCAGGGAAGGACATGGCACAATAGAGCAGATACACCGAGTCACGAATCACATCCTTCGGGCGTTTGACGACAAGGAATACAGCTACGGAATATATGTAGACGTCAAACAAGCATTTGACAGAGTTTGGATAGCTGGTCTTCTGTCTAAAATTAAAAGAGTACTTCCTGCTTCATTTTTTCATCTATTAAAATCCTACCTAGAAGACCGAAAATTTTATGTTAAAATAAATCGATATCTACGGAAAGGAAAATGAGAGCTGGTGTAACACAGGGAAGCGTCCTGGCCCCTCTCTTATATAATTTATTCACGGCGGATATCCCGACACCTAGTGAGCTCCCAGAAACTAATGATAGCTACATATGGCTATTTTTCACTCTGCCTCCGAAGTACGAAGCAACAGATGGAATTCAAGAGTACCTATACCTACTTGAGAGATGGGCTCACAGGTGCAACATCACCATGAATCCAACTATATGCTAGGCAATGCTATATACTCTAAGAAAAAAACTATCACCTGCTGTCTGGTTGGATAATCAACCACTAAAACTACAAAAGCTAAATAAAACATATAGAAAGCACAGTCAAAAGCTGACGTCTAAAAATGTCTAAAATGGCTCATGAACCATCGCAGCCGTCCTCCACTCCGATGCAAAACAGCCTTAGATAAAATGATAGTGGTTCCAATCTGGAGATACGCCATCCACATCTGGGGTATGTCGGCTCGCTCGAGCCGCACACGTATTCAGACACTACAGAAGAGGGCCTTACGCCTTATTACTGGGTGTGAATGGTATGTACGGAGTTCGACCTTGCATCACGACCTCAGACTGGAGATCATCGACCTCCACATAGGCCACAAGCCGCTATAACGAAAGCTTAAAAAGACACCGGAATAGGCTGGCAAAAGGGCTCCCCAACGAAAATCCAATAAAAAGGCATAAAAAAAGAAGTTTCAAAAATTTGCTCCAACAAGCGCTGAACTAAAAGAAACCGAAAAGAAGACCGACGGACCAAATGATGATCTCTGATTGACAGGACAGCTTTTAAGACATCTCTAGGTAAACAAGCTGGATAGGTGACCAGGCGACCATATAATAAGAAACCCGCAATTCATAAAAATATAGGTGTTTTTGATAACACAATGTCACAAAATTTAAATATTTTCTGTATCCGCGCTGAATTCAAATCTGCTTTGAAATATGTGGAAAGTAGAACGGCTTTTGAGATATCGTCAGATTTTCATTTTTGGTGTTTTGAAAAAATGTAGGTCTACTAAAATGGCATTTTCTCTGGTTTTAGTCCACTGAAGTTACAAAAAATGCCGTTTGATAAGAATCCAATCAGAAATGACGAAGTTGTGGCACTTCAAATTCGGATATTTGTAAAAAATGTGATGATTTTTCCGGTTTTTCCTGCCTTTTATTAAGTTTCATTTAGCCTTACCATAAAAATTGCTCCGGTTTTAGATATTGACATGATGGCGTAATCTTTTACGAACATTTTTTGCCCTGGTTCATCAACATCGGGTAAAAAATACTTCCGCATTTGCAGTATTTGGTGAAATAACTCAAATTTTATTTTTTATGACTCTGAAAGCAAATGAATTCTATTGCTCTCACAAGGTCAAAAGTTTTGCATTGGTCGCACCAAATATGCAATTTTTATCCAAAATTTGCCTCCGAATTCAAATTTTACTTAACATTTTTGAAAAGTCGGACGGCTACTTTAAATATTTTTATTAAAAAAGCGAAAGCCCACGCTCAAAGCAATGGCAACACTTTTTGAAATGAGGGAAGTTCTTTCTTTTGGCAACACGAGACAAACAAACAAAAACTTTACGAGCCGCTGCAATTTATTCATTAAAAAGAAAATCTTCAACATGAGTTGCTCAAAGCGAACATTTCATTGCAAAAATGATCCGAACAAGTTTTGCTTTATTTGTGGAGAATTTTCATTCGCGCAGGCGAGAATTTTTTTGGAGCATTTGCAAAATGTTTTTCCTTTATATTTTGGCAAGAAACCGGCAATCAAACCGTGGACGCCGAAAAGCGTATGCAATTCTTGCAGAACTATTCTAACTATGTGGATGTCTGGAGAAAAGTGAGTCCAAAATTTTATAATTTCCCCACGTAGATTAATTTTTGCACCTTATTGTTAGTCGCTTTTTGGCTTTTGATGTTCGTGCAACTTGGCGACAACCGATATGTCACGAAATTGGCTGCTATTTTTGCTTAACTAAAGTTAATCAGCATGGACGTCACCGATTTGTAAAATATGCTGAGGCGGAGTCTTTCTCAAAGCCAATTTTGAGCACATCTGCCAGCCCATATCCAATTTGTGTGAATCGTAAAAACGAAAGTGAAGATTCAGATGACGCAGACATGGATTATAACGATTATTATTATTTAAAACAAAACACACTATTTTATTAAATTCTAGGTGCTTCTTTAATTGGGATCTAATTAAAATAGGTTTTTGTAAACAAAAGAAAAATTCGCATATGATTAAAAACACATCCCCAGTCAACCGATCGATGTCATAGGCAGATGCTACCGAGAAAACTATGAAACAGCAACCAACCAAATGGAAATGACGACTCTTGGAACCGATCTGTTCCAATATCAGCAAACCATCAAATATAGTTGAAACGGAAGCTGAACCCTTTTGGCAAAATGATTTTTAACGTGAATAATTGGTCTGTCGTTGAGGTGGTTCAGCAAATATCCAAATATTTTGCCAAGGAAGCAAACCTTTTTAAATTACACGAAATTGATGGCAGCAAAGCATTGCTTTGGCTCATAAGGAATAAACTTAATGATTTTGGCCTACCCATAGGACCAGGGCACCGTGTTTATAAGATGGTTAAATTTATACAAAATATGACCAAAAATCTTTAAACTAAGTCAACTTAATCTACCTAGATTGTTCCCATAGACTTTTAAACTCGAAGTTATCCACCATTAAACAATACATCATCAACAGAACTAGTTTTTCAGTTATTTTTAAAAATAATTACAATCAACACTAATATAAATATGAAATAATAAGACAAACTAATAATAAAACTCTTTTTTTATTTTTATTGGATAGTAGGAGGGGGGAAATCTTCAGAAAGACACCCGGGGAGGGTAGTGTCGGATTCGCATTCTGCGCCTACCGACTAAAAACCCCCTCCTATTTGGTTGCCAACCTTTACGGTTCTAAACCTCAGAGTGATAGGGTACCATCAGAGGGTGTATGAGGGGGTGCGTGACGCGGTATATTATGTATGATCGGTTGAACCGATCTCGTTTATGAGAGGGGGTGCGCGAAGCGGTTTTAAGCGGTGCACAATTGAAAAACACAGCATACTTATTTGTTAGGGTGCAGTTGTAAACGTATTATCTATTGGGATAATTTTCCTCTTGTATGTGGTGCTGCACTTAATTACTTTTTCAAAATCCCTGGGGTGGCGTGTTTTTTGTTTGTCCTATCCAGCTAGATTTTAAATTATGCCATCCATCCTGGCTTTTAGGCGTCTTACCAGTTCTGGCATTTCCGTCAACACCCTCAAACAAAATTTTGCGATTATGGGAAGCAATTTTTGGTTCTCATGCAGCTCTAATAAGTTGTAAAGAACTTCCATTAATAACGCTTAATACTTTTGATATATAAATATGGCATATACTATATATATATTTGTATTTAAATTGTTCATAATATTTCTAACCGGGTAGATCAAAAAGTTTGTTTTAACCGCAGCCACAAAATGGCAGTTAATCAAATTATGTAATTGCATAGAAAATCAACATGTTTAATTTGCTGTCTCGTTTGTCTCTAATCAAAGCGAATCAAAATCTGAGCTCTGAAATAAACAACAAAAACAATGACAAATAACACCAAAACCATAAACGAATTATAAAGATACATTTATGTAGTTAGATAGATGGATTGATATGCATATTATGCTTAGCTTGAAAGCTGTATTGTTACACCAAGGCAACAAAAAGCCTTCCATTCCATTGGCGCATGCCGTAAATATGAAGGAGTCTTACGAGTCATTGTCCAAATTGCTCGTTCTTGTCAAATACGAAGAGCACCAGTGGAAAATCTGTGCCGATCTGAAAGTCGTTGCAACGGTAACAGGCCTGCAACAAGGATGGACAAAGCATTGCTGTTTTTTGTGCAGATGGGACAGCCGCGATCGCAGTGAACATTACGTGCCTAAAGACTGGGATGAAAGGTCCAATTTTATAGTCGGAGAAGCTTCCGCCCCTCGTTCAAAAGGCCAAAATTATTCTCCCTCCGCTGCATATAAAGCTTGGTCTCTTTAAGAACTTCGTTAAAGCTCTCCATAAAAATAAAAATTTTGCGGCATTCGAATATTTAAAACAACGATTCCCACAACTTTCTAACGCCAAAATCAAAGAAGGCGTAATTGTGGGTCCGCAAATCAAAAAGCTAATGAACAACACAGAATTTTAATCGGCATTATCAGCGGACGAGGCTAAAGCATGGGGATCGTTTTGCGCATTAGTGTCTAGTTTTCTCGGCAACAAAAGAAGTGAGGACTACAAAGAAATTGTTGATGATTTACTGGAAAACTACAAAAAAATTGGTATAATTTCAGTTTGTTTTTTCTCGAGTTTTTATATTTACCAATATTGGTTTTTCTTTTTATTTTTTAAAGGTGTAAATATGTCTTTAAAAATTCACTTTTTACATTCCCATTTGGATTTTTTCCCGGACAACCTAGGCGCCGAAAGCGACGAGCATGGCGAACGCTTCCATCAGCAAATGAAGCAGATGGAGTTTTGCTACCAAGGCAAGTGGGATCAGGCAATGATGGGAGACTATTGCTGGTTCTTGTTGCGAGAAACACAGAGTCTGCACAAAAAACAAAAGCGGTCTACATCATTTGAATTTTTTTATCCTAACTTGAACTGCAATAAAAACTCCTAATGCTCAATGTTTATTCTTATTTGGCTTGGTAAGATGTGATTCTCAAAACTGAAAAAACTAGCAAAAACTCGATATATTAGTTATATATCAATTAATTGTGAATGTAGCGTTTATTTTTTATCTGATTTTGATGACCAAGGGCAAACAATTTTTGTAAGATATTATCCTTTCATTTAATTGTCTGTAACCGAAACAATTTTTATGGAAAGATCGAAAAAAACTTAGTAAAAGTCAGCAAAAACTTGAAAAATCATCAAAATTTTTATAAAAATTCAACTTTGAAGTGCCATAACTTCGTCATTTATGATTGGATTTTAAACAACTGTAATTTTTTTAAGAAATAATTTTGTTATCTTTTATTTTCGTCCCAGTTTACAAAAATCGGTGCACTAAAACCAGAGAAAATTGTATTTTAGTAGACTAACCTTTTTTCAAAACATGAAAAATGAAAATTTGGCGATATCTCAAAAACCGTTCTACTTTCAACATATTTCTAAGCAGATTTGAATTCAGCGTGAAATTTTACATAAGGATCAACTATTTTGAAGCCGGGATCAAAAAACTGTTACATTGTGTAATTTTGCAAAAAAACATAAAATAAAAAAAATAAATACAAATATATCGAGTGGTAGTCGAAGGTATTACTTTATAACTAATTGAATATTTTAGCTCAATTTAGTAATATTTATACACAATAAAGTGAATGAAGATTTCGTAACCATACGAGGTGTGTTCAAAAAGTAATGTGACTTTTCAAATTTCGCGGGCAACGTATTTTCGATTATCGATTTTTTGTTGTGTTGGTACACTCTTCCCGAACATCTGTACCAAATTTCAAGTGAATGGCATTTTTTGTTTGGTTGTGAGAGGCGTAAAGGTTATAAGTGTTTTGCGTGCTCGGCGATTTTTTGCTATCGAAAAATATGGTCAACGGATTTACATCAAATTTTGTGTAAAAAATAAAATTAAGTGCTCCGTAACACTTGAAATGTTACAGTAGCATACGGAGAAACTGTTCTGAGTAAAAAAAATTTTTACAAGTGGTACAAACTCTTCCAAGATGGCCGGGAAGATGCCAATGACGAGCCTCGCTCTGGACGCCCAAGCACGTCAACCACTGATGAAAACGTTCAAGCAGTGAAGAAAATTGTTTTGGAAAATCGTCAGAGAAGTTGCTGAGGATGTTGGTATATCGCTTGGCTCGTGCCATGAAATTTTTTTTAACGTTTTGGGCATGAGAGCGTCGCATGAGCATCGCTCAAGAGCTGTTGAATGACGTCAACGTTGACCCAGATTTACTCAAAAGGGTCATTACTGGTGACGAATCATGGGTATCTGGTTATGATATCGAAACCAAAGCCCAATCGTCCCAATGGAAGCGGCCAGAAGAGCCAAGACCGAAAAAAGCACGCCAAGTTCGATCAAATGTCAAAGTTTTGCTACCTGTTTTCGTCGATTACCAAGGCGTGGTGCATCAGGAGTTCTAACCATATGGTCGTACGGTCAATAAACATATTATCTGGAATTTATGCGCCGTTTGCGAGAAGCAATACGAAGAAAACGTCCAGAATTGCGGAAAAACAATTCATGGCTTTTGCATCACGATAATGCCCCTGCTCACTCATCTTTGCTTGTGAGAGATTCTTTAGACAAAAACAACACCACAATCATGCCTTAGCCACCATATCCACCGGATTTGGCCCCATGTGACTTTTTCTTGTTCCCAAAACTAAAGAGACCTATGAAAGGACGGAGATTTGCAACGATTGAAGAGATAAAGACTGCATCGCTGGAAGAGCTCAAGGCTATACCGAAAAGGGCTTATGAGAAGTGCTTTGACGATTGGAAAAACCGTTGGCATAAGTGTATTGTATCTGAGGGGGATTACTTTGAAAGGGACAACATAAATATTAATGAATAAATAAATATTTTTTCTTAAAAATACAAAGTCATCTTATTTTTTGAACACACCTCGTATTTATTAAATCTTAATATGTGTAAAATATTACTCAAATTTTATTTAATATAAAAATATTCACACGAGTTTTTGTTAAAGAGCAGATTGAGAAGGCTCTCTTCGTAATATAACGCTTAAGTGTAGCCCCGGAACTTTTTAACGGGGCAAAAGCGGATAAATGACGCCCCTGCGCACTTACATATATTTTTTTGCTTTATCATCCATATAAATTCAGCTATCAGATGTCCACTAATTGACTGAAATATGGAGCCTACATAGGTTTTCGGAAAATAATACATCCATCGCCGTTCTTTCTGTGTTAAGCCTATTTATTTACAGATACATAGACATAAACCAGTAGCATATATATTTTATACACAGCACAGGATAGGATTTAAAATTAAAATATGTTTAATAAAAATAAAAATCAAATAAATTATTGCATTTTTGAATTGAAATTACAATATTACTCTTGGAGCTTTTTGTTCAGAAAATAATATGGCCTTGTCACAATATAACTCGTGTGGAATTCGATTTTCTATCGCTAAGATTACAAGACTCGATAAGCGTTCTTGGCTCATAGAAGATCGCAAATAATTTTGAATTAGTTTAAGTTTGCTAAAATTTTGCTAGCAGCTTTCGGATGTAATAGGAAGCGTAGAGTAAATTCCCAGGGCAATACAAACATTAGGAAAAGCATCCTGCAAATCATGCGCATAGATCTGTTACAAGATATAGAAACCATTAGCCTTAACGTAAAGTTCCTGGCAGAATTCAACGGCGCTTAAATCTCGCTCGAATTTTCGAGTCAGATCTGTTCCATACTTTTGCAGTTCTTCAATTGACATTTTCAAAATATCAGTACCATTAAGAAAAGCTAAATTCAGATTCAGCATGGTAGCGCAATCAAACCTCTTTTTAATTTCTGATATGATTCGATCAAATACCATCATTATTTCTGTAGAAAATAGTTGAACAGGTTGGAGATTTGTAATTTGTCTTCACACATCTCATCGAAATGGTTTTTACGTTTTGGAATTCGTTTGTTTTGCAAAATAGGTGCGACGGAACGGGCAAGAATAATATCTTCTTTCTGAATTCAAAATAAATTCAAAATGCTTTATAGCAGTTAGGAGATGACCTGCCTCGTACTTAGCTTCTGGAGCACGTTGGAAAATTGCTTAACTTCTTCTAAAGCTTCCGCTCTTTCTGGCAAATTATTTAATAGGGCATTCACATCAATATGTTTTGCCGATCATCTCGTCTGACTACTTAGTCAGTGGATCCAACAAAAAATTAATATACTTTTTGAATTAGTCCAAATAGGTTAATAGCTTTGGCATGATGAAGCAGAAGATTTAAGGAGTGTGCCAAGCACGGTACGAACTCGGCCTGCTCATTCCTTTCTGCAATCCTGGCTTGTACTCCTTCATGGATGTTGGCCATATTGGACCTATTATCATAAGATTTTCCACGACATTGTTCAATATCTAAATCTTCAACTGCCAATTTTTCTAAAATCTATTGACAAATGTCTTCTCCTGTCTTTCCCGCAACTTCTATGAAATCAATGAAACTTTCATTTATTTCACACAGTCCGCCAGATCTTTTTACATATCAAATTATCTGGCTCATTTGTTCTGTATGGCATACATTTGGAGTGCAGCCGAACATTATCGTGTAGTATTTGGCTTTTTTGATGTCATTTAAAATGCTATTTCCGTTTTTGCCAATATGTCGATTTTCATTCATTTCATTCTGTATTGTCTTTTACAAATATGATACTTGTCCCTTTTTAGAGTGTTCTAATTGAAACTTAATAGTTTAATTATATTTGGCGAGCAGAGAAATTAAGTTCAAGAAGTTACCTTGACTAGGCTGAGGATATTGCGTGATAAGATCGCTAGGAGTTGCGTGGGACCCGCGAAAAGAAAGGCAGTTTTTGATCAATCAATCAATGTCTTGATCAATACCCTGGCATGATTTCATTTGTTGTACCCGAGTTTTCCACTTGATCATACACTCTTTGCACATTTGAGTTGCCTTGTGTTCATTTAATCTCTCTGAAACTTTTTCCAATTAATAAACCCTGTAGAAGACAATGCAGATGTGGCGGTAGAAGACGGTTTCTGGTAAATCTTGCAGCACGCGCAATAATAAATGTTCGTGCAGCACGACTCACTCCGTGCTCTGGGTATCGGCCGAGTTTATATGACCATGAAATTTCTGTACTTGTACTATTATTTATTCCGTGGTCAAAGTTAAGTATATAATGAGTCTGTAAAGTGTGAATTTTGCCGCCCTCTGAACTTGCCGCCCGGGGTATAGGCCACCCTAGATCCGGGGCTGCTTAAGGGTAAACTTGCATCTGCAGATGAAATCGCGGTGAAAGAATTTCCCCAAAAATTAGACAAAATAATGGTGGCTACACTTCAGATACAGCAGAACATAAATTGAAATTGTCGAATTTTTTTCTTACGCAAAATATAACTTCGTTGCGACAGCGTCTTGAGTGTAGACCAAGAAATTATTGGTAATACAATAATTCCGGTATATTTTAGACAAAGTATTACAAATTAACAGTCAAAGCTTCTTGGAAGCAATTTTCTCTTTATGATTGTTTTAACATGCTGATTTAGCATTGAGCAACTTCAAATAATCGACTTTAAACCAATGTTGGAGAGCTTTTTGGCCAGAATGCGTAATAAATGAAAGTCCAGGACTTTTAAATACGGTGGAATATTCTAGTATTAAAGACTTAGCTCATGAAGTAGGCAAGAAATGTTTTGAAACCTATCAGATGACAATATCAAAATATATTAATGAAATCTCTAAGAAATAAGTGAACATGATGAGGAAGAGCCTACCCTCAATTATGTGACGAAAACCAAGACAACATCAGTAATATTGACGTGAACATGAAAATGGATCGAAAATATCGATTGGAAAAAGTGACATTCAAGTGCCTCCAAAAAGATTGTATCTATTATCCGAAAGTAAAAGCCATTAAAAATGAGTTTTGCAATATATTTTTATAGTAAGTGAAAATTCCTTATCTTAAAACACAATTTTTGCCGTGGTGTGCCAAAAGACTTAACTTAAATTATTCTCTTGGTTTAATCGTTTTTTTTTATATGTTTAAAATAAGATAATAATAATAAATCAAAATTTGACACTCGGCTTTTGACAGTTCTTGGTAGAAATAATTAAGTTAAATAAAATATTTTAATTGAGGTATTCACGCTTTGTGTTGAGTTTCAATTAATTAATTCAATTTATTTATTTGTTATGTTCATTGAAAGCTTTTTATACATTAGATTTTTTTCCGTTTTTATGATTATCTAAAAAGTCTGTTTTCGGAAAAGAAATAAAATTGAGGTTCCTGTTGATGGTTACCTACCATTCATTAATACATCGCCGAAAGTCTTAACTCTTTATTTATTTTGAAGGTTTAATATATAGCCTATTATATGATTAACAAATATATATATAGTTTTTATATCTTTAAAGCTGTGCCCCTTGATAACAATTTTCTGGGAAATTGCGATATCAATGAATTTTTTGTAGAATTTATGATCTTTAGAAACATACATATGCATGAAGGATATAATCCTATCCAGAAATTAACACGATACCTCATCATCCCCTTCTGCTTCTTCAGCTGTAAAAAATGAATGAAAATATGTTAATAAGCAAGTTCTACTGATTGTTAAATCTCTTTAGGTTCAAGTTAAATCATTCCCATAATTTAAAGATACTTACACAAAATTTGCAAGCCAAACATGAGGGCAAAGCCCGCTAGACAAGCAATATAGGCGCGCCATCCAGATTGGCTCTGATTAAGTATTTCGAAGAAAACCACATAGAGTAACGTACCGGTAGCTATGCCCTGGAGTATGCCCGAGGGCACACTGGGCCGGTTGGAATTACTCTGCTCGCTTATAGCGATGCCTATGCCAATGCCAATAGGAGTGACTATCGCAAACGTGGTCAGATAGATTATGGCCAAAACGGTTCTTGTTCGAGCCACCAGCAACTCCATACCCACGCAGAATGCCAGGACAAGTTTGTGTGCAGCGATAGCCGCAAACATAAACCAGACTGTTCCAACTGATTTCTCCAAACCTATGGCCATGCCTTCAAAAAGTTCGTGCAGTGACAGCGCCAATATTATACCCAAGCCGCGCATAGAAGAACCCATACTATCCGTATCCGTGCTAAAAGCAGGTGTCATATGGGAATGTCCATGACCTTCCGGGTTCTGCGCTGCGCTAGGACTGGACTGTTCTTTAGAAACCTCTATACTGAATCGTTCTTGACTTTTATTGGAATCGGGTACCAAAGCTCTATGCCGGGAGCTGTGTCCCCGCTCAAAAGCTGCGCTGGCCCGTGATTCCTTGCGGGTGAGCTTCGACTGATGTCGATGGACAAATTTGTGCATAGCCTCGTCCAGCATGTACATTATGAAAAAACCGCTGCACATAAGCATTTCCGGCAGGGCAAAGGGCGTGTTGGCCAGCATCTGACAATGCTGCAATTGTTGCACCACTTCGATGACATCGGGTAGCATATGCAAAAACGTGGTGCATATAAGAACTCCACCGCCGAAATAGAGCAAACAGCGTATTACTACCGAGGAGCGTGTAGCCTCTGGATCCTTTTTAGTCCATTTCAAACAACGATCCAGCATATAAGGCAGACTTCCGCAGATCACAGTGATTATTAGTAATACAACCATCGCCACAATTTTGGCAACAAGCAGATTTTTATTACTGACAATTGGTTCCGTGTGAACTTCCATATCTTGGGTGCTTGATCGCAAGTCAATAAAACGCTTCACGTATTGTTTTTCGTACATCTTGGTGCGTCCAAATTCGGACAAAGAGTGCTTCTTTAACTTGGTAAGCTCTCTGTTTATATTCAAATTGTACACCTACGGAGAATACTCCACAATCTATGAGAGAATAAGCACTGATTGACATAAGCGTGGAAGTATTCGATAGTGTGAATATATATGCCTGATATTGACTGCTTTTGCCGATAAGCCCTGATAACACTAGTTTACACAAAAAATTAATTTTTGAAAAGTGTTTTTTAGTGTAATTTTGGGTCGAGAAACACAAAAATTACAACCTTTTTTTTTTCTTTTGAGAAACATGTTTTTGGGCAATTTTTTCAGTTACCCGATGTTAAAGATCTTATACTCAAAATGTTCTTAGAAAAAGTCTCTTTTAGTTTGCAAAAAAATTGTTCGTTTTTAAAATGCAATCTACTTTGTTCAACTTTGGTTTCTTGTAATTTCAATAATTTGTAAAGAGCAACGTCAATACCTTTCGATGAAATCTTCTTTCATGTCTATATAAAAGAAATATTGACAAATAACATCAAAAAGTGGCAAGAAAAATGTTTTTCGCAAAAGTCTCGAAAAGGGTACTCAAGAAAAAATAAAGCTTTCATTTTCGTTAAAACACTTTCTGCGAAGGTTTATTTTTCGTGTAAACTAGTGTAAACTGCATCCATCAATGAACCAACTGATAACTGTATTATCTTTTAGTACAGTGAACACTAAAGCACTGTTGTCTGGCGGCTCTCCCTGCCCAAATTTGAAATGTACTGGCATATTTTTTTTTATTGAAACCACAGAGGCTTTTTTTTTGTCACGGGACCTGTTGGCGAAATTTTTATGAATTTCAGCATGATAACGACAGTTGAGTTTCGGTGCAAAGGCCTATATCAAATTTCAGCACGAAATCATCATCGAATAAAATAATAATAAGCTTCAGACGTTAGGGAACGTTTGAGGTTTCGTTTTGATTTTGGTCTGATAAATTTATTATACTTTGATTTTTCTAGGCTCTCATGGCCTAAGCAATGAAAGACAATTTAATACCATATGTGGCCTTATTAGGAACTTCAAGTTTAAAGACGCGCGTGCTAAGTCTTAACTAATAAACCAAAATTTGCTGTTTTTAGTTGCGCTCTATCATTGTTCCTAAATTGTTCAATTTTAATTTGTTTTTTTGTCAATCAGGATAGTCGTTATTGCTTATAACTCATAAATCAAAAAAGGTGCAGAAAATATTTCGTTTTTGCAAATCATTACCTCCCATTGCACATTGGGCATGAAAGCCAAATTTTTGGCATACATTCCAAAAATAAAGTTATGGCTATGAAATTTGGTGTAGTTGATTGTATCGACAAATATGAGAACCTAGATAAATTTCAGACTGATCCGATCATGCCCACTCCCACCGCCCATATTTGGTGAATTTTTGATGACGCGATTTATGAAAATAATTCAGAGCATAGTTTTATTTATGCCAAGTTATATTCTATTTTAAATTATATAAATAATTCTTATAAAGCAAACTGTGCTCAATTTTTAACATTCGATTTCCATATACAATTCAGACGAAAAGAGATTTTAATTTCGTCTTCAGAATGATCATCTATTGAAGTGTTAGAATTACCAATGTCACTGTGATCTATTACTATTATTATTATTTAGTATATAATTATCACAATTATTTGTAAAGGTTTGCGGTTCTAATAGATCAATCACAGCTGCCGGTAATGGTTTTTTTTTGCTATGAGCCAATCTTTTCTTTAAAAATAAGTTCGATACAAGAGGATCTGAGTAATCCAATTCTCACTGAAACAAAAAGATGTGGAACATAAGCTATCGAATGAAAAAATCATTTTTCACGAAATGGAATGTTTTTTCATAAAAATTTTCAAATTTCCGTAGCATTTGGGCAAGTTTCTTTGAATACGAATAGCAAATTTTTATACCCTGTACCGTATGGTACCAAGGGTATATTAAGTTTGTGCAAGCTGTTATATGTATGTAACACATAACAGGAGACGTCGAGACACCCCAAAGTTACCTAAAATATGATCAGGGTGAATAGAGAAGTCGATATACCCATGTCCGTCTGTCCGTCTGTCCGTGTGAACCCTAGATCTCAGAGATGGTAAGAGCTAGAGTTACCAAACTTTCACATTAGATCCCATATTATTCCATAGGAGGCAAGTTTATTTTATTTTTTTGATATCGGGGATAAATTATATAGCGGGGGGTGTTTGAGACGACCTCGACAAAAAAAAGCTCTTTAGATGAATAATTCGTTTGTTTATGAAGATATCGTAACGAAATTTGGTATTCGAAAGTTTTTTATAGTTCCCAATCACTGTACCAAATTTGATCGAAATCGGTTGACTATATCATATAGCTCCCATAGGACCGATCGGCCAAAATAACTTTTTTAAAGAAAAATTCGCTATATTTCGTTTTTTAATAAAGATATCCTAACCAGATTTGGCGTTTGGAATTTTAGACCACTTAAGCAATGTGCCAAATTTGAACAAAATCGGTTGACTATATCATATAGCTCCCATAGGTCCGATCTTCCAAAAAATCGATTTTTTAACAAAATTTGTTGTGTTTCGTTTGTTTGTTAAGATATTGGGACCAAATTTGACATTCGTGAGTATTTTATAGTTCCTAAGCACTGTACCAAATTTAATCCAAATCGTTTGACTAGATCATATAGCTCCCATAGGACCAATCGGTCCAAAAACACGTTTTTTATACAAAATTCGATGTGTTTTGTTTGTTTGTATAGATATTTGAAATAAATTTGGCATTCATATATTTTTAAGGTATTTAAGCACTGTGTCAAATTTTATTGAAATCGGTTGACTATATCATATAGCTCCCATAGGAACGATCGGTCAAAAAAAATTTTTGCTTAAAAATTCTTCTGTTTTTGATTTTTTGTGAAGAAATCGGACTTTATTACAAGCTAGTGGTACAGGGTATACTAAAGTCGTCCGCGCCCGACTTTACGTCCGCCATTTTTTTTTCTGATATCGGCGTTAAATTATATAGCTCCGCATAGGGGTGTTTCAGGCGACCTCGAAAAAAAAAGTTTAAATGGATAATTCCTTCGTTTATGAAGATATCGTAACCAAATACCATTCGACAGTTTTTTATAGTTCATATCATATAGCTCCCATAGGAACGATCGGCCAAAATATTTTTTTTTTATACAAAATTCGCTATATTTCATTTTATAATAAAGATACCGTAACGAAATTTGGCACTTAGATAGTTTTTAAAAGCACCCAAGCATTGTACCAAATTTGAACAAAATCGGTTGAATAATTCATATAGCTCCCATATGACCGATTTAACGCAAAATCTATTTTTGAACCAAATTTGTTGTGTTTCGTTTGTTTGTGAAGATATTGGAATTAAATTTGGCACTTGTAAGTTTTTTATAGGTCTTAATCATTGCACAAAATTTTATTAAAATCGATATCAGGTACTTCCGCTCTTTGCCAATGACATTACTTAGCACTGCATCGTAACTGCCTTACACAATAAGACCAAACCAAAACATATTTTGGTTTAAATGTAGCAAACATCATAAGCAATAGATGGCGATAGTAAATTACCATATTCAATATATCGAGTTCTTCAATAGGGACGCTACAAAAGTAGACCGATAGGGACAGCAAACGACGCCATATTTTTTCCCGCTCTCTTGACATTTCCCTTCAGTAAGGTTTGCCATTTCATCATGGAAAGAGATATACGATCCAACAACGAGTCGAAATTATTAAAATTTACCACCGAAATTCGGAGTCAGTGGCCTCAACTTTAAAAGCGCTACATCTAATTTATGGTTGTCATAATTGTCCTGCCAGATCAACAGTTGAGCGTCTAAAGGAAGACCCAAATCAGACTCTCCCACGTCGTTCTTAAGCGTTGGGCATCTCTGTGACGTCGTTGTGGCGAATTTTGCGAAAATATCTTGGCATACATCCTTACAAGATCAAATTGGAGCAAGAACTGAAGCTGCTTGACCACCAGAAGCGTCGTATGTTCGTGAATTGGGCTGAGCAACAACTTGAAAATGATCCGGACTTTCATCGAAAAATCATCTTCAGCGATGAGGCTCATTTCTGGCTGAATGGCTTCGTCAATAAGCAAAATATGCGTTATTGGTCAGGCAGCAATCCACGCCTACTCCATGAGTCACCATTGCTTCCCCAAAAATTACGGTTTGTTGCGGTTTCTTCCGTGATGATCAAGACCGGCACGTTACTGTGAATGGGAATCGCTACCGCTCAATGATAACCGAAAATTTTTGGCCCGAATTGGATGATAAGGACTTGGACAATATGTGGTTTCAACAGGACGGGGCCATAAGCCACACAGCGAATGTCACAATCGATTTATTAAAAACCAAGTTTGTGAACGTGTTATCTCAAGAAATGGCGCAGCCAATTGGCCGCCACGGTCGTGCGATTTGATGCCGTTAGACTATTCCCTGAGGGGCTACGTCAAGTCTATGGTCTATGCCAACAAACCAGCGAACTGAAATTGAAGCAGTATCGGCCGATTTATGCTTGAAAACTGTCGAAAATTGGGTTCAGTGTCTGGACTTCTGCAAGCGTGCCCGTGGTGGCGATGCAAAAGAAATCGAGTTCCATACCTAATGGCATCGAATGTACTTTCACAGGAATAAAGAGTTTCATTGATATCCAAACCCGTTTTTGTTTTATTTAAATAAACTTTTGTAGCGCTTTTGTAGTAGGTAGATCATAATTTCGGTATTGTTAAAATTGTTGGTGTGCGAATATTACAATGTTCAGTGTTGGTCTCTTAGGCCGATAAGCCGTGGTCCAGAGAATGGTTTTGAAAACGAATTAGCCAGTTGTTTATCTATCGAAATATACTTAACTTATATACTTTACCTTTACGTACTTGCACATACAGAGTATCGGCTTAAAAAATTAAAAGCAGATCAGATCTGGTACACATTAAGACTACATTTGAATTCAATGCCTCATAATTAACTTTATTTGGTAAGAGAGAAAATCCAGGTTTGCTCGTATCCATTGTAAATTTCTTTGATATTCTTATTATCGATGTACAGTGCTTTTCATAACTGTAGGACCGTCGCAAATTTAAGTTTCCGACTTGGTACGATCCAGCAAAGCTTCCTTTTACAAAGACAACAGCCTAAGCTTTTAATTTACCACCGTAAGGCTATTGCACTGTTGCTCCACACGGTATTCGCATGGATTTGCCACTTTTGATGATAACTATATGTTAGGAGAGTAGTCGTTTATAAGGAAATTAAGTGTAAGGATGGAAAAAATATATTTTACTTTTACTTTGAATCACTTTTTGATGGCTTTTGATATGACGAGAGAGAAGCTTAGAGGGGAGAAAAAAAACGCTTCTCTTATGTATTATCATCCAAGAATTTATTTATTTTAATTTAATCCATAATAGTTTTTTAAACGTTTATTTTCTTTTTTTTCATTCATATTTATTATTGTATTAAATTTAATTTTAAAGTAATTACTATGACTTGAGTGTTTTGTTTATTTAGTTATTAAAGTACATATCTTCAATCTAAAAATAATTCAATTTGATTTGAATGCTCTTATGAAGTGAAGTCAAACAATATTCAACTGTGGCAAAAAATGTTGGGGAACCCAACAACAGATTGTCAATATCATTACAAGGTTTTTCTTTTCTTTTAATTATAAAATGTTAAAGGAGTTCATTTTAGTCATTTTTTTCATATTGGCGTCTAATTTAGACAATTTAATGACAGCAGTAATATTGAATGATAATGTATGTGTGTATTTTGTGGTTTAAGTTCCTTAATAGTCATCTTGTTTGCTCTCTACACGCAGACTCTATCTTCCTTGTAGTACATATTGGATGTTTTTCGAGATTTGCTTATTACAAAGTAGTAGAAATAAACCCAGTGCCCAGTTCCATTGGGCTGATCACGACTGCTTCGGATGTTGCACGGGTGGCGGAGGCGCAGGCTTGAAGCACTGCAGCAAAAAGGCCGTATAGATGACGAATGCCACCGCCAGGGCGATTAGTGCATACATAAAGATATTTAGTTCCGGCTGACGGAATCGATTTTTACGCAGCCATTCTAGAACTTCGTCCTCAGACAGCAGATCCCCTGTTCGATATTGTAATTATTATTTTTATAAAATATTTTGTCTATTAAATAAGTCAATCTTTTAAATCTTGCCTCTGTAAATGCTGGGAAATCGTCGACGGAAGTAGACCATGGCCGGCAGCTTGGTAACACCCCATTTCTTGGCATAACGAGAGTCGGCCATTTTAACAAAGGTAATATCCAGATTATCTGTTTCACTATCAATGTTTTCCAGCTTTTCCAAAGCTGCGATGCTGTCCTGTTGATTGTGTTCATCTGTTTTTCAATGTGAGATGGTTTTATAAAACTATTTATACTAGAGCTCGTACGGCATTGACTTACAAAAGAACACTGATAAAAATTCGTTTTCTTCGAGTAGTTTATCGAGCATTTTACGATTAACTTCCTCAATTTCGTTTTTAATTTCGAAAACATCCTGCGACGTTAACCAAGTAATGACCTTATCATGCTGATGCAAATCGCCATCATATAAAACCGGAACTTGTTTCCTATAGCAAATATTATATATGACATTGATAGATAAGCCAAAAAAACTTTATAACATGAGTCCTACCTGAAATATACCAATGAAGGTATATTTACAATTTCATACTTCTTAGCGGCCTCTATGCTGGCTATCTTAACAAAATCAATGCCAAACATATCGGCCTCACCATCAATTTCTTCCAACTCTTCTAGTATTTCCTCGCATTCTGCACAGTCGTCATCATCTTTAAGTTTAGTCAGTTGGATGTTAATTGCCAAGGCGGATTTTAGGAATTTCACTAAACTTACAAAAGAAAACTACCAAAAGCGTAGATTCCGCCATTAGACGCTCCAACATGCGTTCATTAACCTCTTCAATTTCATCAGCCAGTTCCCGATTGTCATCATCAATAAGCCATTCTAGCACAGATTGTTCATTTTGTAGATCACCCTCAAAGAGCAAGGGATTTCCATTTCTGTAATAAGTAATAAGTTACAGAAAATTGCTTTTTATCTTTAAACCATTCCTCGTTAAGTCTATAGCCAGCTTACGATGAGAGTCGTAGTTTATATATTTAATTAACGTTTTTTACCCCCTTTTTTTGTCTTCTAATTATCATCATGCATAATGTCGGCCAAAATTAGGTCGAACTCTTCGATTGAAATGATTTTTATACCATGTACCTTATGGTATAAAGAGTTTATTAATTTTGTGAAAGCCGAAAATATATGTAACATATAGAAAGAATCGTCGAGGACCCCAAAGTTACCTAACATATGATACGGGTGACTAGAACATGCGATATATGCTTGCCCATATGTATGTCTGTCCGTTCCTCAGATCTCGGCTATGTTGGGAGCTAAAGGAATCAAACTTTCAGATCCGTATTTGTTTTTTCGAGCTTATTTTTATTATAATATATAGCTCCATACGGGTGCTCGAAAAAAACAAAATGTGGTAAAAGGAAAATTCGTTTTTAAAGATGATCAAAATTTGTACACTACAGTGCATTTCATAGCTTTAGGACAGTCTGAAAATTTTTTGCTCAAATGTAAATATTTCGGTTCATAAGCACGATCCAGCAAAACTTCCTTTTACAAAAACAACTGCCTAATATTGGAGCTTTTAATTTACCGTAAGGTTATTGCACTATTGCTTCACACGGTGCTTCGCAATGGCTTATGCATGGAAAAGTCATAGGACAGTAGTCTATTATAAGGAAATTAAGTTTAAGGGTGGCATAAATACATTTTATTTCAATTTGAAATCACTTTTTGTTAATTTTATGATAAATCGACGCAATATGTGAATATTAGTTTATGGTAGAGAGACCATGTAATTGCGAAAAACGACGTGGGCAGAGGATGATGTATATTTTATGGAAAAACTTATGAACCGATACATAATTATTTGGAATTTCTTTAGAATCATCGAGAAATACGCAAAGTCCATACTCATTCGAGTTTTGACATGGGACTATGCTTTGCGCTTTTCTGGTAAAAAACTGTTTTCTCGTTCGTGAGGAAGCTCGTTGGCACGCGTGCCACCTAAGTGCTCATCGCTGTTCTAAATATATTCTTTGGTACTATGAAAGTCAATTTCTAAGAGAGATACATGAGAATTAGAGTATTTCTTTCCAATATGAATGTCGATGCAAAAATATAGAGAAAATGTACCGCCCCCCAATATAATACTTCTCGCTTGAGTCATGGCAATACGACACTAATTACATCGAATCGAATTTTTACACTAATACACACCGGAAGTAAACCAATGCGGGGAACGTTTTGATGGAATAACGTTTTGCCAACTGGGGGTCTTGAATCTTAACCATATGTATGCCAAACACATCGCATTCATCATCAATAAGCTCGAGGCCCTCCAATATTTGATCGCATATATTACAGTTGATTTTATCTATATGGAAAAAGATGAAACAGATTATAAGCAAACAATTTACGATTTATGAAGAGAGCTCGAAGCAGTAAGTTATTAGCATAAAATAAATAAAATATATATGGTATTGTTTAATAATTTTTTTAGAGAATTAGAGAGATAGAGAGAAAGAGAAAAAGAAAACGCAAAAAATAAAGGTATTCGCGCCCAAACTAAATTTTAAAAGATAATGCAAAATATTAACGCCTTGTTTTGAATATGGAGCTCAAATTAGCTTCTTTTTTTAGTACGAGAAGAATTTAGTTTGGTCGTAATACATTTGAAGCTTAGTTAGGTTTAGTAAAAGTTTCACAGAAAGGAATTTTTGTACTTTTTGGCTAACTTGTTAGAGCTCAAAACATGCGCGTTATAGATTTTTTGTTGGGTTTTTTTGGGATTGATTGGGAACTGCGAATTGTATATCGAATACCTTGTTTTTGGATACGTTTTCTTTTACGTGAAATGTAGTTTTGTACGAATTGGCTGGATGAATGTTTGGTGGTGTTCAGACCGTTGTCATTTAATGCAGTGGGGGAACAAAAACTTCGGCAAAAAGCGGGTTGTTTGCCCTTGCGCTCAATTGGTACTGAGTGGCATATTGTATAAAGGATTTTTGAATTGTTTTGATTTGATTTGAGTTGAGTTGGTGCAATTGATTGTGTTTTTGGTGCAATTTGTGTTGTTGGTGGAGAGGCGTAAAGTTTTCGAAAGGGATATATTATACACATTGTATGATATGAAAAGTACTTTTGGAAATTGATCAGCTTGTAACTACTTACAAAAGTATACAGCCAAATATTGGGTTTCCTCAACCATGGTTTCCAGCATTTGACGTGTGATAAGCTCTATGCGATCTTCCGTTTTTTGAGTAATTAGCCATTGCAGCACCTCCTCCTCTTCGCTTAGTTCGCCTTAGAGAAGCAAAGCAGTGTAAATTAATTTTTCAAGTTTGTTCAAGTTTAATTTTTATGCCTACCTTCAAAAACATTGGGTATGCCGCCCTCGAAGTAAACCAATGCCGGATACTCGTGCACACCGTAGCCATCCGCCACAGAAAAGTCCCGCGTCTTGACAAATGTAATGCCATGCTTATCGCAATCGTCATCTATGTTCTCCAGTTCCTCAAGTACCTTGGTACATTGCTCACAGCCATCGGCATCTGTTTTTTTATTTTATTTTTTTTCGATTTTGGGAGTATGTGCAATATAGAAATTAATCAACAAGTAGTGCAACATGTGGCAGGGTAAGACAACATACTACAAGCAAGCACTACACATACATAAACTAAGCACATAATATAGAGTTGGGTTTAAAAAATTATAGAAAAATAGAAAAATATAAATTGACGATAACAGCGGGCAACGACACAGCTAAAAGTGACTAAAACTGGGTTTACAAGTAGATGGTCTACAAGTAGATGGGGGGTATGTGGTAACTTGTACAACAACAAATGCTTATAGTGCAGAAGGGATACAGTGAAAACTTTGGATCTAAAAGAAGAAGAAGATGTAAAAGTAACTGAACTGTACAGGTAGGGTTCATTATGGGAGCTCTCTCTGGAGGTGGTAGTTTATGAGTTCATTGTAAATTAACAGGAAATCAAACCGAAAAAATGACTTTAAAATATCATGGCATCTATCAATTTATGAATCATAGAGGGCGTTTTAATGTTAAATAACATCACGGTTCGACTGATTGAGCAGGTTTTACAATCGATTGAATCGTCTATCGTTGGCAGATGCTGCCGTAACGTATAATTTTCTTGATCCAATTTTATTTTCACTCACGATTACTTATTTTAAAGGAGATTGTAAGTACAACCCGATAAACAACTAGGTATATCTATTTCTTGGGTTATATTCTAACAAATTTTGTAAAAAGTAATTTAAATAGAACACTACTGCAGACAAGAAAAAAGCGCTCCAATAAAAGCATGAACTAATTTTGGTTCCAAAACGAACAGTGTGTCTCTAACGAAATTTTAAGTTTATCGAAACGGTCATAATAACTTAGGTGTGTTTTGTTTACCAATTTTAAACTTTTAGAAGTGCTTTATATGTAAATCAAAAACGAAGCACGGAGTAGGTTAGGTGTGGGCGGAAGTTGTGACTGGCATCCCAGCTTACTTAGGCCAAGGATAGGCCCGTTGCGATATCGCTAGAGTGAGCTAGTTCACTGCCTGAATAAACCTTAAAAGGCATTTTGGACTCTGTTCAAAAGTTCTTATTCTAGCCAGTTCATCCACAATACAATTTCCCTCAAAGTCCCTATGTCCTGGGACCCATATGGTGTGAATTGAAAACTGCTCAGCCATCTCCCCAAGAGACAAGCGGCAGTTATTCCTGCTTCATACACGAAGTCATCGAAACTAGGGACTTAATAGCCGCTTGGTTGTCCGAATAGATACAAATGTTCTTATTTTGAACTTGTAGGTTTTTTATTATTATTAAGGCCTCTCGGATTGCAGTGACCTCTGCCTGAAAAACACTGCAGTGTTCCGGGAATTGAAAAGCAGTTCTAATATTGAAATCTTCAACGTAGACGCTTCACCTACGCGGTCGTTTAGCTTGGAACCGTCCGTGTAACGTTCATAATTACTATAAATAAATATTAATAAATTAATGAGAATTTTATTGTTACTATTGGCGCCATTTTGCGTAAATTGCATATTTTTCCAACAAAAAAAAAAAACAGCACTACTGCGCTTACAACTTACAAAAAAGTTAGCTTCAAATAGTTTGGGTCTCAAAGATAATAAGAGCTAGAGATACAAAACTTTACCACCTGACGCTCAATTTTCCTAAGAAGATGCATCATGTCAATATCTTCCACCGTTCGCCATAGTAGATATTTTTATCTGAAATTTGACAGAGCGATGAGTCATGCGTCCGAATGTCAAAAATGGACATTTGTCAACAAGAAAAGTTTTAGCCATAAGTGTAAAAATTTCACCTCCCCTTCCCTATAAACTACGTCAATATTTGTCCCTACGTAATTATGGTATTCACATACAATCACAATTTTTGGTAAGCGGATTCATGTGGCTCTAATGTAAAAATCCACATCCGAATTTTATCGGTGCGGACACCTCACCCGTGCAATGTATGCACCGTGCTTTCTCCTACACCCTTCAACATAACAACTTGATATTTACCCCATACACTTCAAATTGAATTTTTGACGTAACTCTTGGTTCACATCAAAATAGGTACAAATTGGCAGAACTTGTAGGTATGAATATAGTTTTGCCCCAAAAATCAATGTTCCAATTGGAAAATTTTGGACATTTTTTCGCGAAAAATAGTACAGGGTATTAAACTGTCGGATTTTATATAAAGTTTTGTTTTCTTTTGACGCGTTTTTCTTGTCTGCGAAACAAAATTGATGTACTTGACTTGAATTGAAAGGAAGGATATTTTCAATATTATGACCGCTGGATGTCACGAAGTAGTTAATGCTCCTTTTTTTTCTTAAGCCGATTCAATATTAGAAGCAATTTTGTAGCGAAAACAATTTGAAACCATAAATGCCAGATGAACTTCAGTTTGATTCCCTGATTTGAGTTTGGGGTTATAATGATGTATTGGGATATTTGGACATGTGGATAAACAATCATAGGCACATTCTGGTTTCACGTTCAGTTTTGGATAGAGATGTATGTACAAAGTTAGATATATCATGTTGCGCTACCATCGTCATGTTTGTTGGCCGTTGCTGAGGAATCCGTTGCTGCCGCTGTTGCACCCTCTGCACCAGGTTCAGCTGGCTCAGTTTCGCTGCCAAAGGCGGCTGCGGCGCTGGCAGCCCCGCCCTCCTGCTGCTGTTGTTCACGTTCCTTTTTCAGACGCGCCTTACGAGCCGCCTTCGAAGTGCAAATATCGCACTTGGTTTTGTTCCCTTTGTATCGTATTTGTGCATCATTATATTTTTAAGTCAAGTGTGGTTATGCATTGTTTTAGATATTATTTTTTAGAAATAGAAATAAATATGTAAAAAAAAACATCTTGTTTGTTAGATACACATGTACATAGAGAGCGCTGATAAGCGGCTTAAAGAAATAATTCGTTTGTAAACTTGAAACTTTACTTAAAGGTTAACCACATAGTTGTTGTTGTTGTTAAAAGACAATCCTTTAGAGTTTATATGTAGTATGGCTGCAAACTTTTTGCGCAAAAGTGTGAGTATAAGATATATAAAGTACCTTTGAATTGCAAAACATACAACATTACAACATTTAGTAGCACACACAGCTTTAAGAAATATACTCTATATCTATCTATAGATGTTTGTACTTTATATATGCTTACGTCACCAAATCGATTGCAGCACTAAAGCCTTAAAATCTAGCGCTTGATAAATTCAACTTGTTATGGCAAATATTAAATTTATCAACTTTTTAGAGGAGAAAAAAACTTACAAAAATATACAGCTATGGAGCCAGACTCTTCAATTAATGTTATGAGTCTTTCGCCTTCGAGATCTTCAATGACATCTCCACTTGGATCCTTTTGCGTAAGCAACCAAGTGAGGATTTGTTCTTCTTCATAAAGATCCCCTAAACAAAAATAGAGAAGCTTTTTTATAGTGAAATGTATGACTTGCGTAAAAGACAAAACCAACCGGCGTATATGACTGGCTCCTTGGAAGTTGGCTTAAAGAACACTATGGCAGGCAAAGCAAATACGCCATACTCCTTGGCCATTTGTTTATCATCTATTTTGACAAAGTCAATGCCCGCCTTATCGGCCTCATCGTCTATATGTTCCACTTCGGCCAATACACGTGGACACTGTTTGCATTCTTCGCTGTCTAAAACCATCAACGTAAAATTAATAAAAAGATCAAAATCTTGTTGTAAATGGAGCACTTACAGAAAATTACGGCCACATAGTCCGAGTTTTTGCGTATTTTCTCAAACATTTTACGATTGACCTGCTCTATATGATCGGTCATTTCCATGTTCGCAGGACTTGTTAGCCAGTCGAGTATTTCTTCCTCGTCATCTATATCGCCATCGTAGTTGATGTATTTGCCCTTGCGGAAATATGTCAGACCCGGCGGATTCCTGTATCCGTACTTCTTGGCCATAAGCTTGTCATGCATTTTGACTATATAAATGCCATATTCGATAGCTTCATCGTCAATCAGTTCAATGTGACGCAGCACACGAGGCGCATCCGGATCGTCTTCCTTGTCTGCAAACAAAATTGGTTAGAGCCCGATAAATATATATGCTATAGCTACTGTTTCACTTAATCTTATATATTTAATTTTTTTATAATTATATTCGGTTCATTGCTTTTGATGCAGTTACAGTTTTTAGTGGGCGCGCTTATACAAAAAAATAAAATTGCAATTTACATATTTTTTTATATCTTAATTTAGAATACCTTAACGGAATTTGGCAGTTTCCAGTTATACTTACAAAATACAACCGCTAAAAAGTCTTTGGTGCCTATATATTCGAAGAGTTTTTCGCGATCTATTAACTCAATACTTTGGTCGGCCTTTTGCTCCAGTATCCATTGGAAAACTTCCTGATTCTTTTCAATGTTTCCTGTCAAGTCGATAAAATACGATTTATAAATTAACAAATATATTTATATTTCTGCAAGTTTTGAGTTTTTTGTTCGTTTTTAACTTTTAACATACCTGTTGACTGCAGTTTGTCAATCAATCATGAGTTTTTTTTTTATAAATAGTTTCGGCCACGTTAAAAGATTATGTTTAAAAAAATATATGTGCTGGATATTTAAGATTTAGCTATGATTCAATGGCATTGATAGTTGGACTTTTGCCAGCTTTTGGGGGCTGAAAATGGTGATAATTTATGTTCGTATATGTTTGCAACAAATAGATATATATAGCTCCAGAAAAAATTCTTTCTAATATATATAAAATTATCTATTACTAGATTTTAAGAAAATATGTTTAAAATTTAAGCATACTATTTAAATCATTTTATTGTTAATTTCATATTTCATATTCCTTTAAATTGTATTTATTTTTAACAAAAACAACCAAAATATTTTTATTTATGAATTTCATTTTGTATTTCTGAAAACACTTAAGAATTAAAAACTTTATTTATTTTTGAGTTTTACAATAAGCTTCAAAAATCCCGATCCGATTTTTTACAATAAAAAATATGCCTTGCTAAAAGTATTACAGTTTTACTTTAGCTTTAGCATTTTACAATTTATATCATTATAAGATTTAGTTAACAATTTTAACATTTATTTGGATTTTATTTTACAGCTGTTGTTCAACAAAATCTTCTAATTATTTAAGTATATTACTCTCAGTTTGAACAGTGATAAACGCTTTATGAATTAGCTAACGAAAACAAAGTAAAAAAGTGTAAAGTACAATTCGATATTCGATAGAAATATCGATAACAAAAGCGTTACTAAGAGCAGGACAAAATGGCAAATGGCGAGCTTTGCGAGGCCATTGTTTACGTTTACATAATAAGAGTGTCAAGTTTTTACCTTTAAAATTAAGTATACGAACTGTATGACGCAAAAAGTTATTCAAGCGAGTATCAAAGAGTTTCAAGTCGAGTCAAAACAACAACAATTTTAGTTAATAGTTCAAATATATATTTATGGCTACATGGCTACAAAAATGGTATTATTTTTTTTAAGTTAATTAAGTGCTCTCCCTTTTTACATCTGTTTAGTTAAAATAGTTAACAGTTTGTGGCCTGGCCTTTGGCTTAGTTACATGTAAAATTGTTTCAAAAAATATTTTCTTCTTCGTTCTGTTTGGTTTTTTTGTTTTTTGTTTTGTTTAATAAGACTAAATGTAAATTGTATGTGTATAACAAAAAGTAGTAGTATCAAAAAGTCTATGCTCAGTTATTTACGTGTCAAGTTAATAATAATTTTTGTTTTGGTTTTTTGGTTTTTGTTTTTTTTTTTTTGTTTATATAAGTAGGTATGTATTTACTTTGAAATTTATCATTTAAATATACAATAGAAATTTGAAAATGTGATAGCAAGTTTGTTGTTGCAATAATTGCCTTAAGTTTGAACAAAGTTTTTGTGCAAATGCAACAAATAGTAGTTTCTTTTGAAAAAGACAAAGTTATTCGAAAATAGTATCAGATATAGAGTAGACCTTTGTTAAAACAATAGTTAAAATTTTGTTTTGAGTTGCTTTCAAGTTGTTTTTCGAGCTTTACCGCTGCATTACGGAACAATTAGTGACATTTTTCCAAAAAAAAAAAAAAAACTTTCGGTTAAGTGATCTTTGACACGGACTGGCTGACAACTGGCTGGCTGGTTCCAGTGGCGTATGATTAATATTTAATAATAAAGTGACAGGTGTTATGTGCTTTGCTGTTTGTTTGTTGTTTTTGTTTGTTGTTTTTGTTTTTGTCTTTTAGGCGCATGTTATTACAGACACAATACAATGACATGTTACATAAGGCAGTAGTTATGCTAGTACATAAGTGTAAAATTATAATTTAAATAATTTAACCTGCTGTTAAAGGTTTTTTTTTGTTTCGTTCTTCATTCTTAACATTGTTGCACCGTGGTTTGATCATTATTTTCGGTATTTGTATGTGTGTTCGTGTGTGTGTGTATGTGTGTTTGTGTGTAACATGACAACACTACTACTTTAATTATTGCACATTATATAATCATACACAATCAATCATTCAATTGCTTAGTTAAAGTCACTTAAATTGTTGCTTTACTCCCACAGAGAGATATCCTGAAAAATGAGGTCATATAAATTTTTTAGTCGATTTTGAACAAAATTAATGCCTGCAAGACACAAAAAGAGAAAAAGAGAGAGAAATAAACAAATAAAATTACAACAACATTTGTATGTATGCATGTGCTTTTTTTTTGTGTTCGGGTCTCTATTCAAAACATCCATAACAAACACAAAAAAAAAATAATATTGCACATGCAACATTAAGAGTATGATTTGTGTCTTAGCCAGGAATTGTTTAAGAGATGTGCGCGGGACATCCATCCGAAAGATAAAAAGTGACTTTAAACAATATGGTCACACTGCAGAGAATTCAAAATATATCCCTCTATTATATAAAAAAGCTTTTTTTTGCTCATCTTTTTAAAAGTGTAGAATTGTAGTGTTGTGTGTATAGCAGAAGATATTTGTTTCTCATGATTTTTTTTTCACGTTTTTATAAAGTAAGAAATTTAGCCAAATGGGTAGAAAGAAGCCAAATTTTACCGAAGAGGAAATGAAAGAGCTCTAGCGAGAACAGATGCATAAATCATCAAATAAGAGGTATGAGAAGAATAAAGAAGTAATTTAATTTCAAGTGGGCTCCCCTGAGCCGCTTGCGACGATGGAGGGTTAGGGGTTGATCAGCGAAGCGAGCAGGGAGCGAAGCCCCCTAGTATAGTAATAAACTCAAAACAAAGCATACCTAATGTATAGCTATGTATATTGGATATAACTTTAAAATTCAATAATTGTGATGTTGAGAGATTTTTTTTTGCCTTGGCTCAAAATCCGTAAAGGTAGCATCAAATTTGACGGTTTTTTGTGGGCAGGTGCATTTTTATTGGATAAATGCTTATGAATTTAAAATCTCATACATTGGAAAAAAAAATCAAGGAAAAACGTAGTACAGTCAACGCGGTCACGACAGATCTTCTGCCGCATATTCTTTCTAAGAACTCTCCAATTGAAAAATACTTTTTTATTAACACTTCGATTCAACAGATTTTAATGAAAATCAAAAGTTACGTAAAAGAAGTTGTAATACGAGTATATGTATGTATAAGGTGAGTTTCAAGTACATACCTATGTTGAGGAGTTTATGGGCAAGGTGCGGTAAAATTAGTACTTTTTTGACCATAACTTTAGTTGTATTCGGGAAAGATATTGACATAATAAAACGAACTTCATCTTCAGATGAAAATTGCTTATCAGTTGGTAAAATGTGCTGGAAATCTAGGTGTTCATACAGACGGAAGGACGAACATGGCTCAATCGCTGCCTAAGGTTATGATAAGTATTTTGTTATAAAGGACTTGGGTCTGCCACGCCTCCTTCTGTCCGTTACATACATTGCATAGGTCTAATATACCCTTTGTAACTATGGGTACTGGGTATAAAAATGGGTACACCAGCAGGGAGGTGTTTATAATTGGGTCCTAAGGTTTTGTGAAAGTATGAACTATTGAACGTGATGGAATCAACATCTTGAATATGATCTGATCTGATGAATATAACAAGAATAAGCTTAAGCCCTGAAGGTAAGAAATTCAATTTTTTATCGCAAATTGATGGTCATTCGAAAAAGATAATTAAACGATATTGAAGGAGTCGCAAAATTAGTCTAATTAAATTAAAGTCTAAGCCCGGTTAGTTGACTATTAGTGGCTATTTCAATTGATATGGGCCATCTTCTTAAGCAAATCTATTCAATTCTTTCCGCACTAGGAATATATTGCAAGAGGATGCAAATTTCTTTCAGTGTTAATTCTGTATGACATTTCCTATTTAACAACTAACCACACCCATTGTGTTGTATGTATTTGTGTGTGTGTATTTTCTTAGAAAATTTAGGTTTCATATGACATATGATTAAAGACCTGTTGTGTTAAAATTGCAGGAAATCAGGTTCTATAAAGTCACCAGAATTTCGTACTTAAGTACCCACGCACATCTCTAGATTGTGTCTTTGGTAACTACATATGAATAAAAATGAATCTTTTTGACTATTTCATTTTGGTGTTTGGAAACATACCGGTTTTAACATTCAGCTTATTTGCAGACTTCTTCGACGACTTTCTTGACTTCTCCACTTCCAGGGACTCATCATCCTCCTCCTGCCATTTTGGTGGTGCCTGTTTCTTAGAAGTTTGCTTTCCTGTTCCGCGTTTATTGGCGTAAGATACTTTCACCAGAGGTTCATCGTCGTCATCATCATCATCTTCATCATCCTGGACCCGTTGTGCTTGTTTTTTGCTAGTCAATGGCTTTGCAACCGGTTTGCTGGATGACTTGGCCGAACTGGCAAATTGGAAATTACCGGCCTGGTTCTTGCCCGAATCGCTATCGCTGTGTCCAATGCGCTGCGCCGTCATTTTAGGAACTTTGGTTGACTTTTCCAATTTTGTTGGACAGCATTGGAATGGTCTGTAATCGTTGGGCACAAAATTGTTGCCGCGCTTAGCTGAATGGCCGTCGTGACCCAATCCAACATAGAAACATTCGTCATCTGTGTGAGCAAACAAACAAAAACATTTTGTCAGATTGTTTAGTTCTATTTTGTTGATATTGTTTTTTTTTTTTTAAGAAATTACTAACAAGAAAGTTCGTTACGATAATCAAAGGTAAACAAAAGTGCATCAGGCGGAAAATAAAAATAAAAGACAAGAACTTGCTTTTATTCGATTTAACACTTTCGACTTTACCACAAAGAGCAGTTAGTATGATTTTCGCTTTATTTTATCGTTTTCAACTTGAAAATTTGGCAAAGTACAAGAGTATAAAAGCGTGCTTTATGAATGCAAAAAAAAACTTTTAAATAGTTTATAATTATTTTTTTTTTATATTTAAAATTAAGGAAAATAGTTTTCAAACTAATAACTGACAAAATGCTTTTGATGCTGACTGTACAGGTATCGAAACTAATTTAATTTAAATAATTTAATGTTGAGCAGGGTGCGCTAAAAAGTATGCTATAATTGTTTAATCGATTCACATTGGTGCCATGACGTCACATATTTTTCCGCTTGTTTGGTTGTTTTTGTTTAAAAATAAATTTGTAGTGATTCAAATTCACTGGTAGTATTAATTTACAAGCAAATCGTTTACTTAAATCTTAATAGAAAATAATGATAAATCAACAAAGTCGTTATTAACAATTTTTGTTTATATTGTTTGTTGCTTTTTTTAAGCTATATATTAAATATATAAATTTTCTTTTTTTTAAACATTGTGTCAGCTATAAAAATTTCATATAAGTTGAAATTATGATAAAAATTACTCCAAAAAATGGTAACTCTTAGCGCAAAGCAAAAAACTGACAAATTAGAGATTGAGTGTACGAGTATGTGGGTAAAAGCTTTGGGCAAGGTCAAGTATTAAAAGGGACAAACATTGACAAGGTCTCGATTGTATGGATATTCTAATATATGTATAGAAATTTTTACTGGTTTCAAGTGAGCATTTGCATTAGCACAAAAGCTATACGCAAAACATTTACATATATAGATAGTATCAACATATGAATGGGTTACCTTTGGCAAACATATTATTTTCTTTCCTTTTACCCAATTCTGTTGATAAACAATGAAATTTTCTGTAGTTGGCATTGTGGGAATAGTTTGGGAGGGTATAACACATAGCAACTTGAATTGGTTATGCAACTGACAATTACGAATTACCTATTTTATCTATAAGACGACCCGCGCATAGTTCAGAAAGCCGATGTATCGTTTTGCCTTTAGTTTTATAATTTTTATTTAACCTCATGATTTTCTCTTCCTCGTCATCTTCTTCGTCGATTTCATCGTCATCGTCTTCGTCATCGTCATCATTGTCGTTGTCGTCGTCGTCATTGTTGTCCTCGTCATCGTCATTGTTGTCCTCGTCATCGTCATTGTCATCATCGTTATTTTCTTCATCATCATTATCTTCGTCGTTATTGTCTTCCTCATCATCGTCTTCATCACCGTTATTTTCGTCTTCCTCATCCTCCTCTTCGTCGTCTTTATCGTCATCATCGTCATTATCATCATCATTATTGTCATCATCGTCCTCATTATTGTCGTCAACTTCGTCATCATCATTATCATCATCATCGCCATCTTCATCATCGTCTTTCTCGTTGTCTTCGTCGTCATTGTCTTCGTCGTCATTATCTTCGTCGTCATTATCTTCGTCGTCATTATCTTCGTCGTCGTTATCTTCGTCATCATTGTCTTCGTCGTCATTATCTTCGTCATCATTATCTTCGTCGTCATTATCTTCGTCGTCATTATCTTCGTCGTCATTATCTTCGTCGTCATTGTCTTCGTCGTCATTGTCTTCGTCGTCATTATCTTCGTCGTCATTATCCTCTTCGTCATTATCATTATCGTTATCGTCATCATTGTCTTCGTCGTCTTCGTCCTCATCGCCGTTATCGTCATCATCTTCATTTTCGTCCTCATCATTATCATTGTCATCGTCATTGTCATCTTCATCGTCCTCGTCATTGTCATCGTCCTCGTCATCTTCGTCGTCTTTATTGAACTTGCGTATTTTTTCGTTGCGAATTTTTTGTTGAAGTCGTTTTATTTTCTGTATTTTATCCTCATCGCTTTCTTTTGGATAGCTCAATTTAACAATTTTCTCCTCACTTTCATCGTCATCATTGCCTATATCGAAAATTTTTATTACGTTTTGCACTTGACAATGAGCAAATAAACAGGATTATGGTTTCGAATGTCCGACTGAATTTGATTCAATATATTTTTGGTTTTGGTATGCAATCTCGTTTGTTTGGTCCAGTTTGACTCAACTGATTTTAAACTGAATATTTGGCTTATGAGCGTGAGTTAAAAGGCAGAGAACACATTTTAAACAAGAACGCTTACTCTTTTGATTGATTAACCACTGCAGGACACGGTTTTCGTTTTTGAGATTACCTGTAATGAAATGAAACCAGTATAAAACAGTGTTGCTGTTTAAATTCGCTTTGCTGTATTAGGAAACTTACCATCATACATAATCGGAACGCCTGTCTCGTAGTACACCAAAGCTGGAAAAGCGAATATTCCAATTTCGTGGGCCAGTTTGACATCATTCGATTTGACGAACTGTATGCCATGCTTGTCAGTGTCATCATCGATGTTTTCGAGTTCTTCCAATATGCCGGGGCAAGAGGCACACTCGTCGTCATCTATGAAGAAAATAAATAATCGATCGATGTAATGATGTGTATCTTAACTTAAACTTATCGTTGATATGAAGTACATACAAAAGAATACAGCCAAATGTTCAACGTCATTGATTAAAACCTGCAAAGTCTTGCGATCGACAGATTCAATAACATCAGCTGTTGACTCATGCAAATCAATAACCCATTCCAAAATTTCCTCTTCCTTCATCAGATCACCTTTTGTAGAAAATATTGTAATATTTAAAGGAATTTAATTAGCCTTTGTGTTACTGCACTTACCAGTGTAAATTGTTCTAAACTTATGTCTATAAAATGCAAGTGCCGGCAAACCAGGCAAATCATATTCCTTATCAATATCGTCGTCGGATGTCTTTACAAAATCGATGTCTTTTTCCTCGCATTCATCGTCTATGTTCTCGAGTTCATTCAGAATTTTTTGAGCTTTCTTATCTCCTTCAGCATCTATTAGAGTTAGAAAGTTTTAAATAACTAAAGGCTTTCATTTCATTTAAAATTACTTACAGAAGAATACAACAACATGATCGTTTTCGGATAAAATCTTGTCTAACATTTTGACGTTGACCTCTTCAATTTTACCGGGAATCTCAAGTGTTTCCTCATCGGTTATCCAGGCCAATACTTCGTCCTCATCATCCAAATCACCAGTGAAATGCAATGGATCACGGTTTCTAAAGAACACGAGACGTGGATAGCTTTTGACGTTGTATTTCTTAGCAATGCCGGTATCCTCAGTGGTTACAAAAATAATGCCAGTCTCATCCAATTCATCATCGATACTTTCAAGTGCATTCAAAGTATTATCGCACTTCTCGCCCGGCTCGCAGGGACCAGTAAAGAAGACTACTACATACTCATGTTCATTAATAAGATTAACCAAAATTTCATCAGTAACTTCTTCAATGGTGGCAGTTTTCTTTTGGAGTAACAGCCATTCTAAGACCTCGTCCTCGTTCATGAGATCACCCTCATACAAGGCAGGAATCTTGTTCTCAAAGTATATCAATGCAGGCAAATGATCTAGACCATATTCTTTAGCCTCAGCGGCATTGTCAATGCGCACAATGACAATACCCTCCTTTTCTAGTTCGTCATCAATGTTTTCCAATTCATTTAAAATGCGCATATCTTGTTTGTCATCCTTGTCATCTAAAAAATTATTTGAGTTCATTTGTTAAAAAAACGATGAAAACAAAAAAATGTAGCCCGAAGGCACTTACAGAAGATAACAGCTAAATGCTCGGTATTCTCAACCAGCTTGTCCTTCATCTCATCAGTCACTTCGGGTATTTCGGAATAACGTTTCTGATGAACCAGCCAGCCAAGCAATTCATCTTCTTTCATCAGATCACCCTCGTAGATGTGTGGAATACCACGTTCAAAGAGTACAATCGATGGTATCTCATCGATACCCCATTCTTTGGCTTCCTTATCATCATCGATCTTGACAAAAGCAATATCGTTTTGATCGCACTCATCGTCAATGTTTTCCAATTCTGCGAGGATTTTCTGTGATTTTTTTTGGTCTTTATCGTCTGTGAAAGCAAGTTTAATTATGATTATTGTCAATAGAAAAAGAAAAAAAAATATACGAGTATACTATATATCGAAAGTTCCTAACACTCAAATACCCTACAGTATATGATTTCCTTAATTTCGGACTTTTGGGTTAATTCATTGATTAGTCTAAGCGCTTGTTAAAATAGTTGAAGCACATCAAGCTTAGCAGCTGGCACACTCATATAGTACAACCCAATTTTACGAGACATACACTCTATACATTATCTACAAAAATTTTGGCGTCCCGGTTACATCGGCCCCGACATCACTTACAAAACAGCACAGCTACATGCGGCATTTTCTCAATGATCAAATCCAACATTTCATCGGTAATGTCTTCGATTTGATCGGAACTCGTTTGCTCTTCGAGCCATTTCAAAAGTTTCTCCTCATCCTCCAAATTGCCTTCATAAATAGTTGGAATGCCTTTTTCAAAGTATATCAGTTTAGGAACTTTATTGATGCCATATTCAACGGCCTCCTCGGGATTGTCGATTTTTACGAAAGTTATGCCCAAAGCGTCGCACTCATCGTCAATGTTCTCAAGTTCTTCAAGAACTTTTTGTGATTTCTTGTCATTGTTGTCATCTGTAAAATGTCATATATCAGCAATATGTTTTCCGGTTGCTAGTTTCACAGATATTTACAGAATAGAACAGCCATTACGCGTCCTTCCTTGACCATTGTATCAAGCATTTCGTCGGTAACATCTTCGATTTCATCTCTTTCCAACTGTCCCAACAGCCAGCGCAGTATTTGTTCCTCATCCATGAGATCGCCATCGTAGACATTTGGAATTTGTTTTTCAAAGTAAACAATTGCTGGAATCTACGAAACGTTGCAGCAACGATTCTTACAATTATATCGTTTATATTGATTAATCGCGTACCGTTTCGATTCCGTATTCTGCAGCCGCCTTGGCATCGTCTATTTTTACAAACTGTATGCCATGCTTATCGCAGTCGTCGTCTATTTGTTCTAGCTCTTCCAATACGGTCATCGAATCATCATTGCCATGATCATCTAAAGATTGAGTGGATTAAGTTTTATTTTCTAGGCATTTTCCGTACAGATACATACAGAACAGCACAACCAAATTATCAATATTGCTGATTAGTGTTGATAACGTCTTGGAGGTAACATCTTCAATGACGTCATCCTCATCACCGGTTGATTTATTTTGCACCAACCACTCCAAGACATCCTCCTCCCGCTGAAGTTCACCTGCAGCACAGACGACACAGTTAAGATTCAGTTAAGATTATTAACCAGATGATCCAAACATTTGCATTTAGCGTTTGTGTGCGTGTGTGTGGGTGTAGGGTTGGTGGTGGTTGTGGTTGTGGTTTTGGTTGAAGTATATTATGAATTTGGAAGCAACAAAATATTTAGTAAGTATAAGGCTAGATGGATAGGGCATGGCGAATTTGAACTACTATGTCTACTGGTCTTTTGTACCTTCATAGATGATCGGCGTCTGACGACGATAGTAGACCAATGCCGGCAGATTTCCCAAATTGTATTCATCAGCAAGTGCTTCGTCGTGTATTTTCACAAAACCAATGCCAAGTTGATCGGCTTCATCGTCTATATTCTCCAATTCTTGCAGGGCCTTAGCACATTTGCGGCATTGTGGTTTATCTGATTGACATTTTTATTTTTTAAATATAATAGATATTAGACATAATTGCGTATCCGGTAAAGTCCTTTCACAATTAGGCACTGTACAGTTGGTAAAACAACAAAACGGGTTCACTGTTAACTTGGCAAGTGTTTGGGCATTGGTATTTGGTTTGGCTGGTATTTATAACAATTTAGAAGATTTGGAACATATAGGGCTTGAACATATTTTAATTTACTTGCTCGCCAAAATTACTAATACATAAAAGCCGTAAGAACATATTCATTTTCAAGATCACCTCAAAGTTGTTTATAAAGTGCTCATCATAAACAAAACATAAGCATGCACAAAAAGTATAATTGCTAGGTATAAATTTTCTAAGAATTATTTTATGCCCACAATAACCGAAATGAATGAATGACTCTACGTATAACCTGTTGCATTCAATTTATTTTCCGATTGTGTCTGCACGTCTCAACGGAAATGCCGAAAATTAAGAGCAGCAAAACTAATGAGCTCTACTTTTTGTTGTTTCTAAAATGCTTAAAAGCTCTCTCTTTTTTGCTCTCTTTCGCATTTGCCTTCGGATTTTAAATTTATCAGGCTTTTCCTTTTTGCTATTTGTTTACTATGATCCGCTGCATATACGTAATATTGTTTAACCTATCCTAGAATCTATGCGAACAAATAAGTGTTTGAGAAGTTATTATGCCCTGTACCCAAAAGCACAAAGAGACGTGACTGTCTTCTATTGATTTGAATTAATAACCGATCGAAAATATCTATGAATCAGTTTTATCTATTATTGTGCGAGGTGTGTTCAAAAAGTAAGGTGACTCTTCAAATTTCGCGGGTAACGTATTTTCGATTATCGCAAAACACTTATAAACTTTACGCCTCTCACAACCAAACAAAAAATGCCATTCACTTGAAATTTGGTACAGATGTTTGGGAAGAGTGTACCACCACAACAAAAAAAATCGATAATCGAAAATACGTTGCCCGCGAAATTTGAAAAGTCACCTTACTTTTTGAACACACCTCATATATATT
The DNA here is from genome assembly GCA_037043745.1 of Chymomyza amoena. NCBI lineage: Eukaryota > Metazoa > Arthropoda > Insecta > Diptera > Drosophilidae > Chymomyza > Chymomyza amoena. The sequence continues at coordinate 111,077 of JBAMAX010001551.1, forward strand.
GTAAGCACCAATTTTTTCCTAAAATGTTGAGATTTTTAATCTTTTTTACAATCATTATTCAAAAAAAGTGTACTTTAAAAATTCAATGCATGTCTTCGACATTCATTTTTCTATCCCTAATAGCTTGTAGAATGATTTATAGTGAATCATCATTATCAAATCGGGTATCGATTACACTTCAAAACGCATGAGTTTATTTTACCAAAGATGACCCTTTTTAGCACGTATAACGACTTTTTCGAATTATGTTGATATTTGAAAATGATTCTCCATCAGAGAATTTCGTGGTTTATGTCAAAAAAAATGTGGCCTTATGATACGCTTATAAACCGAAAGAAAATGCATGACCTTGTTCATATCTGTTCATCTACCTCCCATTAAACATTTAAGATATACTATATACTTATAAATGGACGAAAATATTTTATGAACATTTAGCTCGATCTTTCGTAGACTGTAAATACATTACCAAAAAAATAATTCATCAGACAACACTAAAATTTGTTTAAGCTTGCAAGCTCAGACCAGACTAAAAAAAAGGCTTCTGGTTGACGGAATAATTTAAGAAAGAGTGGAACACACTATTATTGTATTGAAATGAAATATATTACTATGCCAACAGCTAATATATAAAATTCTGATGTCTGGTGTTTTGTGATCGTACTCCTTCGAAACTACTCGACCGATTTTTATGAAATTTTCGTAGGTATGAGAGTAAGATATAGCATTCGTGATTTTATTATTTTTGTAACAAAAATAAACTACAAAACTAAACAACATGTAGCAGCTTCTGGGTTAGAAAAAGACTTCCAGGCAAAAGAGAAGGAGTAGCTATTACTCCAGGAGAGGGACAGCAACCAGTGTATATTATCTTAGAATGTGATTCAGAGAAAACGTGTTTTCCACCATTTATGTCGGGATGAAGATAAAGCGTACGGAGAGCTGCTTATAAATAGTTAGGTCCGAGATAAAAAACTTTAATAGAAGTCTGTAAACACCATGAAGAATCTAAAAAGAACCTAGAATCAAACTTAATGAGAGTCAATTTGATAACTTTATTCGTCATAATGAGGGTTTTAGAGGTTTCAAAGACTCCTGCGATAAAGATAATGATAATGCAGAGTATTTTAAAGTTAGGCCGGACCGGATGGAGTGAGCATTTTAGAAACATATGATATATAATAGATTTTTTTACGTGAGATAGAGTCAACAAAATTTGGCTTTATGCATTTCTGTCAGACTAAATAGACAATTCGAAATGGAATTTAAATAAGCCATTTAAATTTTGTTCAGGTACCAAAAACTTGAGATATAAAAAGTGCTTCCAAAAACAACAATATTTCAATTTGAAAACGTTTTGTATTTTGTTAAAATTAAATAATTCTATGTAAGCACAACTTTGTGTATGCATTAAAATTGTCTTAAATTTGGCTCAGAAAATTTGGCAATAATTTTCAATGGAGATGTGGATCTCATGGATTGAGTGGGTGTCACCAAGGTTGCAAGGCCATGAACACAGACACATAAAATCACAGACAAATTGTATATATATATATATATATATGTGTGTGTGTGTGCACATATATTTACCTATATATAATAAACACATGTGCTATACTATATTGTTAAGGCATGTTCGCGTATCGAAAAATGTAAAACAGTGGAGGAGGTGATGCCCGACGAACTTACACCCTGTACATTTTTTCTCTAAAAATAATGTATTTCTGCATAATCCTTCGAAGAACCTTCCAATTAAAATATGCACTTTTTATACCTATAAGTTCCGTAGATTTGTACCGATTTTAATGAGAATCGAAAATTAAGTTAAGGAAGTTATTTTAAGATTATGGGGCAAGTTTAAAGTTGATATGTTGAGGGGTGCGGTAATTCGGACATGTTACATCGATAAATTTGGATGTGGATTTAGTTATTGGAGCGAAATGAGTCAACGTACCGAAATTGGGGACTCGAGGTCACTTGTTGACGCAGTTTATAGGCAAGGGCAGGTAAAATTTGTGTCTAAAACCCGCGAAAAACTACTGCGGTGAACGCGGAGAGATATGGACATGATGCAACAAACTTCATCTTCTGCGCACCAGATGGTAAAGTTTCATATATCTTGCTCGTAAAGTGGCCGAAATCGAGGCGTTCATACAGATGGACATGATTAAATCGCTATAGCCGGGGCTATAATAAGCATTTTGGTATACAGGAGTATACCATAAATAAAAATAGGGTATAAGAATGTGCAGCAAAGACTTGTGCGTGAATTACTGCGGTTGTCAAGGGAATAAATACACAGTTTTATTTCTCATATAAAGAAAAGCTGTTAGGCGTTAAAAATATTTTGATGGTTTTGACAGTTTCTAATACTATATGCACATACAAAGACACACACACACACACACACACTGAGGGAGCACACGCTGCATTAAACTAAAAATAGTGCAAAATAGTCGACAAATCACACAATCAGATACACACACATAAATACATATATATATATATATATATGTATATTTGCAGATGCAAACGTTTGTATGTTATGTAAATTTGGCTGCAAGAGGAAGAGCTTCAGCCATCTTAGCCACCATTTTGATGTATTGCTGTGTGCAAAAGCAATTAAAACTGCTGTCTGTCTGCAGTTATAAGTGAAAAACAAAAGAAAATCAAATGAAATAAAAAGAAAACCAAAACAAAAAGAAGAAAAAGAAAAAGAAGTAGAAGCAGAAATCAAACAAAGCCTAGACAGAGGCAGACGTACTATAAAAACGAAATTAATGTGAGGTTGTCAATGCACTTAGAAATTTCGACAAGTGTACAACAATGGCTGTAACCAAACGAACATACAATTATTTAATTCATTCTATAATTATACACTGCTTGTAAAACTGAGTACTTGAAGTTTCTCAATTTGTTTGTGACATATCAGTCGGTAGTAATTGATTTACAGGTTGGGACTTTTTTAAATTCAATTTATTGATAGGTTCGGAACTCAACTAGGAAATCATGGCACAGGGAATATCTGAAATACGGATACCCTATAATGTCGGATCTGCATTTTGCAAGCCTAATTCTAAGAACTCGATTGTTCTATAAAAACAGAGATGAGTTCGTTGACGAATTCATATGCTTGCTTGAAGAGCATAGAAGCTGCGGCTGCACAAAGTTAGCCTTCTACAAGTTTCTTTTAAATTCATTTGTCTTGGGTTTTCTGTCACCTACATGTTGTTAATCTAGAGACCTTTGCGCATTGCCTGAACTTAAAAAAAAAAACACACAAATCTTGAATGTGTGTGTGTGTGTGCACATGTACTTACACATATGCAGGCGCTATACAGTTAGTTGTTTCAAAATTGAGCGAAAAGAATAAAACAACAAATTGGGAACGAACAAAAAATCATTTTGTTGGCCACAGAATCTGCTTGAGATTCTATTTTTAACTCAAAATTGTAGGTGGCTATGTTGATAACAAAAAGAATAAAATAAATAAATGAAATTTATACACTTTTATATTGTTGTTTTGTTTTTGCTTTTTAGAGAAAGCAGCAAATTTTTTTTTTGCATATAACGCCAGATAAATACTGTCCGGTATTAATTTGGGCTATATATTTAATTTTCAGTTTCTACAGAAAATTTCATTTTTCTTAATGCTGTCAGCTACTTTGTTCTAAACACACAGACAAAACTTTTTCCCATACATATATAATTTTTTTTTAATAGCGTCCTGTATTTAAACTCAAAATGTTGACTGTTTTTATACCCTATAATTTAAATGCTTTTCTATGTTTCAAGCAATCCCTTAAAAGCATGAAAAAGGCCAGTTCCCTCAACATTTTAATGCAAAATTTAGCACATTTGGAGTGTAGGGTATGCTACAGTCTGTTTTATATTTCTTTTTTAAATATGACCATGTTTTTTTTTTATAATGTATTTGTTTAATTTTTTATTTTTGTGCGCCGGCTTTTGCACTGGGCACAAACATAATCTGGCTCTGAGCCCAGACATTCATCTGTAATGATTGTTGTTGTAATGTTATTATTATACGTATACGTAATATTTGTCGTTTTCTGTATGTTCTGCTGTGCTATTGGCAAAGTGAAATGTACCAAATTATTTGCTAGTTAAAATTACTTTGGTCAATTGTATGCTGTAATACATGAAGCATATAAATATATATTTCGATTTTTTTTTTTTTTTTTTTATAGGGCGACGACGCGTGTGAACTTGCATATACAAATAGAATGCTCACTAATAGTATGTGAATAATTTTACAAAAATATATCAATTTCTATATTATTGTTATACCTATTTGCAGTTAAACACTGAAGCCCATTAAGGGGTCAAGGATATTATAGATGGTGAAGTGAAGAGTATATTGACTCACAAAATCAGACCCCCCTAATCTTTATAATCTTTTGCAGGAAAATTGGGTACAGGGTAGTTCTATAATCAATATGTCTACCAAACCCTACATATGTCCAAAAACTAGTAGTATCTTAACATGCTTCGGTTTTTAAGATATGTACAAGCGATTTTCTCAAAGATTTTAGTAACACATAATTGTTGAAAAAAAAAAAACGTCTTTTTAGTTTAAATTAGACATTCACACATACATATTTATAATTACATATTTACAGGGCTTTACGGCAAGACGGCATGGAATGTTGGGGCTTTAGAGGCAGCTGGCATATAATATGTATGTATTGAAGGTTGTATCAGTATCAGAATCAGTATCAGTATCCGGCATTGATTTAAAGGAAAATTATTTTAAGGAATGCTTAAAAACATACATAGGTAGATATTTTGGTTGAGATTTGGTTTAATTGGGTGGCAAGACAAAACTAAAAACCCATCGTAAATAGCACACACTTACCCATAACCCTGGGCGGGCATGTTTCATGATCAGGACCTGTAGTCGTTTGAATAGATATAACGCATAATATATATGTGTGTATAGTTGCTTAACTAAATTGTTTTCAGATACTTCTATGCAAGATGAGATTGCCGTTGTGAAAGTGATAGATAATAAGTTAATATGCCGCCATTTTGTTTGCTTAGGTTTCATTGCTTATGTGTTAGTTACATATAGTATAGATAGTACAGTTATAGATATTTTACAGTATAAATCATATAGCATACTAACTAGTTTATTATATAGTACCTAGTACGAAAGTACAAAACGTTTTTAGTCACAAGAGAACTAAACTGTTTTTAACGTTTAGCACGTTTACGCTAAAAACTGCAACTGCTTTGAAATAAATATTTTATAATCAATAAAAAACTTCTCTAATTGATTGCTTGATAGAGTTTTGTTTTTATATGGTATATAGAAGAATAGTTTATGGAAATAAAAGAGTACTTACAGAAAAGCACAGCAACGAAATCAGTGTCTTCGATGATCTTTTGCAATATCTTGGCATTGACCTCCTCAATGCGATCGGGCAAGTCCATGGCCTCGAGCGAAGTTAAGAAATCAAGCACGCCCTCCTCATCCATAAGATCGCCATCATAGATAATTGGTTCCTTTTCCCTGTTGGGTTGTTGTTGTTTATATGCTTAATGTTTATCGATTAGAAGCTTATTTAGATCTGATTTTACCTGAAATAAGTGAGCGCAGGGAAGTTCTTGATGCCATATTGCTTGGCTAGTCGTTTGTCGTTGATTTTAACAAAGTCCACACCAAAGGAATCAGTGTCATCGTCGATTTTTTCGAGTTCCGCCAAAACTTTATCACAGGTCACACAGCTACGCGCATCTGTATAGTAAAGATAAAAATTTATGATCTTTGGGCTCTTAAGTGGTGTGAGTGTATGAGTTTATAAAGATAGCAACATCAATTGACATTGAACAACTGTCGCTGGTGACGCCAAATGTTGCGCCGATTATTCATACAACAGCTAAGAGTGCATCATCTTCATCATCATCATCATCTTAGCCATGTTATCCCGGCGATACGCCATGGCAAAGAGCAAAAACCGCTAATGACATTTTGGTGCAAAGCCCAGGCTAGTGAATGAAATGACAGCACCAAATATAAACAACCGATACTACCATATCTACCATATAGTAGAGGCATATGGGCATACATTTCGTATATTCTCGTGTATATGATGGCTATTAATGTGCACACAACTGCCAACAAAATTTGGCTAAATTAATTCATAAAAATTTATGCAGCAACTATTAGGGAAAAGACTTGGCGTTGTCTTTTTACATACTATATACGCCTATGACTGCTGCAGCGTGGGTCCAAGTGGCAGGTCTTTGAAAACTTGTACATAAATACAAAAGTTACGAATGCTTTCAATATAAATATTTACATGGCAGAAATTGTTTTTCAGCACTTTAAGTTTGAAAATACTCTTCTAAAATAGGGGAAACACTTGAGGAGCAGCAGCTACAGGAAGCAATTTTTATAAATAGACTTTAAATGGAATATAAGCTTATGCTAATAAACATATATTTTGGTCTAGATAGCGTATACGCTCAGTTGGTGGACTTGAGCTGAAGTATCCAAGAAATTTAAGCTAATTGCTAATATTTTAAGTATTTTATTCCTTAAAAACACATTATCCATAAACAAAAGAATAATTTAATTATTTTTATTTGGTTAAGTACCAATTCAATGCTAATTTCAATGAGCTGCCATTTACGTAGTATTTTGCTTATACTTATCTCTCTTGTCTCCCCTGTCTCTACGATTTATTATTATACATAATTGTATATGGTATATACATAGTATATGCTTTTCGACTTTTTGGCGCTTCTTTGTTTGGCCAAGTCATTTCGTTTTCAGTTTGTCAGTAATTTTTTATATACTAGAAACATTTTCATTGTCAAAACTTATTTTTGGAATATGAATGCACATTTTTCAAGAGCGCAACATGTTACTAGTCAAAACTAAAATTTTGATATTGAAACAAAATCAAGTGCAAAATTTTAATGTTGTCTAATGCATTTATTTTTTAAGCTTTCGTGGAATAATCTTTAATGTACAACCAAAATCATATTTAACGAAAATTCAATTTTGCTTCGCAGCCACCAAACAGAATAGTCGCGAAATTTTTTAGTTTTTAAGGCTATTTTTGCATTGCTAAACTTATGATACAAATTCAAAACAAGTATATCACAATGTTTATCCGAATTCTTCGCTTCATTTTACGATCATCTAAACAAAGTTGAATTATAAGCTAACAATAATAATTTTCATTTTTTTTTCTTTTTAAAACACATATAAACAATTTTGCATTTTAATTTTCATCTCTATAGTTTTATGGAAAAACTCTGGAGGCCTTTCCCAAGGCCCTGGCAACTAAGTAGCAAAATTACTCTGCCAAATACTGAAACTATTCGTTCTGTGCCAAGAGATTTCGGCAAATCGAAAACTTGAGCAACAAAAAATACACAAAAAGTCTTAAAGACTGCAAAAATAAAAAAAAATTGACGCACAACTACAAAGACAACAGCGAACGCAAAGACAGCATAGAGAAAAAATAGACAAAAAGAAGAATATAGACTACTATCAAAAAAAAAATAAAAAAATAAACTAAAAGAAAATCTTAGACATTTCGTACAACGAATTTTTCACATATTTTCACTTGTATGTGAATTTTTAGAATTTTCACTAGCGAAAATTTATATAATATTGCTTCTGTTACTATTTCGAGTCGTCGAGTGGCCATGCGTGTTAAAAACTAATTCAGTACGATTGCTTTTCATGAATCCTACGCAAACTAATCCATTTGTGTAGAGCTACTTACACCAGAAAACGGCAACATAATCCTTGTCGGCCAATAGCTTTTCTAGCTGCTTGGCATTGACCTCCTCGATGACGGCTTCTGGTTCGAGCGGCGCTACTGGCGCCTGCGGTCCTTTCTTGTTATTAGCGCAATTCACATATCCGGGAAAACTGAGTGCCAGCAACGTACACACAAGCAATGTAACAGTTTTTAAACCCGAAAAAGTCATCTTTCGAGTTTTCTTCGAGAGCACTCAACGTTCGAAATTGAAATTTATATTTTAAACTGAAACATGCGTGTGGCTTTTATTCAAAATTAGAATTTCGTTGAACGTCGTTTGGTTATTAGATTTGAATCGTTATATTATCAAAAAATTAAGGCACTATTTTTGGTTGAAAATCTTATTTCTTTTTTTATATTTCGTACACAAAAAGATATTTTGAATGCCTATATATATGTTTATATAGATATATACATATATATATATAAAGCAAAAATATATATAGGTATATTTGAGGAAATTAGATTATGTATATATTTATATTAATTGAACGTTTTCCGCGGACTGTTCTCTTTTAGTTTTTTGAAATTTTGTTCCACTCCGTGCAGAGGTCCGCTCGCAACTGAAAATATTTTGGTGAAAATTTCATGTTAAGCAAGAGGCCTGGCCAAGCTTTCTTTCGGATCTTGTATCTTGTATTGTACTTCTGACAGCTTTTGATAATAGCTCGCTGCAAAAAAAAAGAGAGTAAATGAGCGCAGGTGCGTGTAAAAGCAAAAGGTGTGGTGAAAAACTGGGAAAAGAGAAAGAAACTACGGTTAATTTCTTTAAATTGCAATTCTCTGTTTATGCATTTCGGCGCATACAACTACAAGTAAATAAAGTATCCATAAGAATAGCTGCTCAGTGGTCTTACGAAATAAGCGGTAAAAACAAAAGACACGAGAAGTGTACACTAAATAGACAGAATTAAATGCCTGCAAATGGACAATTTAGTAAAGCAAATCATATATTCGTACTCAATGCCATATATAGATCAGCTCGTAATTTATTGAATTAAAGATTACATAATTCTTATTTTACTTTATTAATATTATACAATTATTTTTAAAATTATTATTTTTAAAATTATTTCTTCAACGGCTAACAAACAAATCTATTGGCTAAGCCGATAAGCGATAGTCGATAAAAGTACTTATATACTCGTTGATCGAACTCTACCATGATTATTTCAGCCCTCGCATTGTGTGTACACACTGGCACCAGTACAACAAATATATACAAAATGTAAAAAACATCTGATGTGATTTTATTTCAAAACTGCAAGGCTAGCGGACGTGTGTGCTCTTCGGTGGTTGGTTATTTTGTCAAGCGGGAAACGAAAAAAACCAATACAAATTACGCATTGGATTGATCGTTTCTGTAAAACAGACGCCTGCAATTACTCCAGATAACGCGACAAGCTAAACCACACCAAATGCGAGACGTAATTAAAAACATAATAATAAAAACAAAATCAATTGTGCCCGCCCAGTAAGCAAAGTATTTAGATATAAAACATTTTTGAAAAAGTATTAAATTCAATTGCATAGTAAAATCGCGGTTGATTGTAGACGCATTTTGTTCGGCTAATAATCAATTTGCAAAGCATTAGATATAAATATTGGCAGGTAAATATGATTTCTATGAATTAAAAGTTTATTGCTTTAAGTACACGCCCAATCGATCATTAGGGGAATTTTTCTATATTTATATTTATGAAAAGCGCGATGGGTTTTCTACACTGCCCATACAGTATAAAGCGTTTTCAGCTATTGTGCTCACCTTGAACTCAGCATAGCGGAGGCGCAAACGAACCAAGCAAGAAACCTGCCGCATACCAACAACACTGCATGGCCCATATGCCACCCCGCACCGTTTGTTGTCTATGGCAATAAACAGCTGTTTAGTTATTTTGTTTATCTGTTACTTTTTGTCTTTTTTTTTTCTTAGTTTTTGCTCATATTACAAGGCAGTATATTAAAATGCTGCACATCTAAAAAAATCTACTAAAAAACCAGATTACAGACTTTAACTACATTAATACATAAGTGTCTGTAAGTGTGCGAGCGCTTACAAATTCAGTGTGAAGGTGAAAGTAATTTTCGGATTTTTCTTGCAATTGCATTGGACAAGTTTTAGCTACCAATCCAAACCTGTAAATATATGTAACGATTAAGTCATTTTTACATCTTTAAGGTTATTCATAATATCTTATATCTGAATATGCTTTGCATATCATTAACATACAAACAGTTTATGCTTATCATTATTATCACACACACATCGACTAATTAAATCGGCTATTGTGTGGACAACTTTCAATCTGCAAAATATGAGAAAAGTAAGGGATCTTTAAGAAAAGAATAAACGTTTCTTTTATTATAAACATAGTATGTCTGTCCTCCTATAAAAGCGCCAACTACGTGTTGTCACAAATCTGTTAAACCTGCGACCCAATGGGTACAGGGTATACATGGTCACAACGATACAATCTGCTTGCGGGCTGTAGTTGTTATGAGCTTCTACGTACATGTGTATATGCTTACACTCTGTTCGTTGATTAATTTTGCTACAAATATCATTCTTTGTTACAGCGCGCGTGATAAATTGACGGCTTTTATGTCATTGTTACTATGAAATTGGATGAAATTGTTGCATGGTAAGTCTAGGAATCACTAACGGCTAGTCTGTTAATTCTATATAAACATTTATTGTGTTTATTAGGTATCAGAAAAAAATAGGCACCTATGACAAGCAAGAATGGGAGACGACTGTCGAGCAGCGCATTTTGGACGGCTTTAATAATGTTAATTTAAAGAACACCAAACTTAAGACAGAACTTATTGATGTGGATCTTGTTCGAGGTACGTATTATACGTTTACATTTAATAACAAACATTACAAAACTTATTGGTTCAACAGGTTCCACTTTTCCAAAAGCAAAACCAAAACAAACTTTATTTACTGTGATACGTCTGGCCATATTAAGATATCTGCTTTTGCCGCTCTATGCACAATGGTGGGTGAAGCAGACCTCGCCCAATGCCTTTGGCTTCATCTTGGCACTCTATATTACACAAATGATCAACTGGGCAGTTTATATTATGAACAGCAGTCGTATTGTGCCACAAAGTAACGAGCCAAAAGCAGATACTGAGAAGCAGTTGGAAGAACATGCTGACTTGTTAAGCGCCTTACTCATACCCATGGTCTTGAGTTTGTTAATCAGTTTAATACACTCGCAAATAGTGGCCACCAATTCAGTGACCAGTGGTAGCAAGAATAAGTTGCGACGTTTTTCCACAACTATTCTCAGCGATAAGTCCATTGCGCGTGAGCAGCGAACTCGGCGTCGCAAGAAATTTGTACGGTAAGTAATTTTTTTTATTTCATTAATATTCTTTTAATTTTACCTTAATTTTTTTTCTTAGTACACGTGCGCCGGAAGCAGAAACTTCGCAGAGCAGCGTTACTGGCACTTTGTTGCGGCGCACAACCAAGTTAAATGTTACAAAGCTGCCGCCTAGCAACAGCATGGAAGTACTTTTGAAACCGCCAACGCCAACAAACATGTCATCGATTACCAATCAAATCCCATCCACGCCACGCAATGCGGAAGTAAATCCAATTGCGCTTAAGCGTACCAACAGTGAGGAGAGCTATCTAACGGCAGCCTTACTCATTATACATCAGGGTCCTGAACAGGAGGGTCAAGGTGGGGCTGCAGACAGCACTACTGTATCAGAGCCGGTTTATGATCTCACAAGCGAAACCCCTACGCAAGTGGAGGCGAGCACGACTGATAGTCCACATAAGAAACGCAATGTCAATTGGCACACACCCATTCAAATTTTTGCACCAATTGAGCAACCCGAAGAGCCTACATCAACGCAAAATTTAAAAGGCAATGCTAGCAGTCCAAGTCTCAGTGGAAGCAGCGCCAGCAGTTCTCGTCTGCAGCCAATTTACCAAGCGGAGCTGCCTCGTCGTATCATAGGGGAGGACGATGGCTTCGAAAGTCTTAATGGCAAAAGTTCCAGTGGTGAAGACAATAACCATTCGCCGTTGCCCAGCACAAGCGCTTCGCCAACAGCCAGCGCTGCCAGTGTGGGCTCTAATGCACCGCCTAGTCAGCTGCGATTGCGTCTTAATGTGGCGGCACCAAGTGGCACAGCTGCTGCGGCTGTTGCTATAGGCATTGACAAAAAATCGCAGCTGCGCGGAAATGAGTCAACTACTAGCTGCGCTGATTCAGACGAATGCGATGATATAGATATTATGTCCAGTCCGGCGTCGGGCGGCAATAATGAATGCAACACATCTGCCACTGACTGGCTTGGTGTTACAACCAATAGCGATGATTGCAGTTACACCTCTGAATTGGATCAGTCGGATAGTTTTAAACATCAGCAGTGCAGCGATGAAGAGTTTCCTGATCTGGATATAACCCCTACTGCCATACTTAATCCACACAGTTCTACTGATCGAAGTAAGTTGTTAAGCTTAAATGTAGAAATTCTGAATTCAATAACTGTTTTTTGTCACTATTTTGTAGTTAGCTGCACCATTTGGGATCAGCGCGACACGAAAAAAGCTCAAATGTCGGTGCTTGAAATAGCTTCCTGCATTATTGAACGCGTGGATTCCATGCCCGAGACAAATGATTACATTTTAATTGGCGTTTTTTTTTCTGTTCTGCTGGCTCTCATACCAACCTTTTGCCGTCTTTGTGAGGTCAGCTAATTGTTTCATTCTAAAGTTAAGAAGGTAATGAACTGGTTAGTTATTATCATTGCAGATTACCTTTGATGCAGACAAGAGCAATGAGATAAGCTACTTTAATGTGCCAATGCTGCTGTGGGAAAAGTCATCAGCATCGCTTTTAACACTCTTTAGTTTCGCTTTCGGAGAGTCGCAATGGGAACGAGTCGTGCTGACGCTAGGATTTATACAGCGTCTATCTCTTACACTGATATTGTTTATTATCTTTGCTGTGGCAGAGCGCACTTTTAAGCAACGGTAAGATAATCAATAAATCTATCTGAATGATATATTAGTTGTTTTTTGCAGTTTTCTGTATGGCAAACTATTTTCGCATTTGACATCTTCGCGACGCGCGCGCAAATCAAACTTGCCACACTTTCGTTTGAATAAAGTACGTAACATCAAGACCTGGCTTAGCGTGCGCTCCTATTTGAAGGTAAGGTGAATATATTAAGAACGAAAGACATGATGACTAACTATTAATGCTTTATAGAAACGTGGACCCCAGCGCTCTGTAGACATTATTGTCTCTGCCGCATTTATAGTTACGTTGCTGCTTTTGGCCTTTCTAAGTGTTGAATGGTTAAAAGACTCTGTTCATTTGCATTCACATTTGACGCTGGAGGCGTTGATGTGGTCCATTACAATTGGAATATTTCTGTTGCGATTCATGACATTGGGCAATAAGATACAGCACAAGTACCGCAGCGTTTCGGTTTTAATAACCGAACAAATAAATTTGTACCTGCAGATAGAACGAAAACCCAAGAAAAAGGAGGAACTTATGGTCTCAAACAGCGTACTCAAGCTAGCAGCCGATCTTTTGAAGGAGCTCGAAACGCCATTTAAGATCTCTGGGCTCAGCGCCAACCCGTATCTATTTACCACTATTAAAGTAGTCATACTTTCGGCACTTTCAGGCGTATTGAGTGAGGTTTTGGGTTTTAAGCTCAAATTACACAAAATTAAAATTAAGTAATTCTAAATTTCGTTCATGTTCAAAATCAGAATAAATGTATGTAGTTTAATGTTTACGATTATTTTTGTATTTAGTATAATTTTATGAAATGCTTTATGAAACCCAATTTTCAGTAAATAAGTTACATAGAATATATACATATATTTTCTATTCAATTACTATAAGTGAAGCCAATGCTTATACTTATGATAGATATGCTTCTCAAGCACTGTTAAAAAATCCTTATACACAAGTTATATATTATTGCGTCGTGCACAATCACGAACCATCAATGTAAAACAAAACTTTAATGTTCGAAGAACTTTAAGCATAAATCCGTAATTACTTAGTTGCAGTTTATTTGTACGTTACCAAGTTGAGAGTTCAATTTTTCGTGTAGTAATAATAATTTAAATAAAAGAAATTTTAGTCGGTTTAAAAAAATGCATACATTTTTATTCAGTAATTTTCGTTATATACTTTATAAGTTTCAAATATATGGTAGCCACTTTAAACATCTTCATTTATTAGCACATTCGGGATTAGAATTTAATGATATTTGTATATATTCGCGACTGTATTACGTCAAATGTTACAATACCAGGGAATTTTAAAAACTACCAAACGGCAAAATTGGTAACAATATCTTCATAAACAAACAAAACACAAATACAACATACAACATAAGTTATAGTCAAAAATATAAGTTTTTGACTCATCTAACCTGAATTAAGTTTTAATGTGTTACACCCTCCATCAAACGGGCAGAAGGACACGCCTACTATACGATATAGCGATGTGGGTGTGTGCATCCGTATGAACAAAAGAGAGCCCAAATTTTTCAAAAAAGTTCGCATTTTCTGTATGCCAATCTAGTTTGGTAATTCATGTCGTTATCTTGGTATTGTAACTGATATTTAACATGAATGAATGATTATATATATATTTATATACGTCTTAGCGTAATCGAGTCCTTTCTCCTGATTTCTTTTAATTTTTATTGATACCTTTTTGGGATGCTATTAAGTTACACTTACAAGAATGAATGTGCCTTCAACCGCTAGATGGCGACGTTGGTGGGCACTGCAATTGTTTTGAAAATAACTCAATAGATGGCGCGTCAGGGCTACGCGATCGCTCAGCTGTTACGTTGTTGTTATCAGAGTCTGACGTAACACATCCAACGCGTTTCTGCACAGGGCACCGTATTGCAATTTTAATTAAATTTTAATTTAATTTCGATCTTTACATTATCGATCTGCTATGCTTAAGTTTCACGCCGTGCTTAAAAAATCAATAGCTTTGCAGCTTTTGCGTAGCCAAGCTCGTTTGCTGCATGTGGGTGAGGCAAATATTTTGCCTAGCGGCGTTGATAAGCAGTCTGCCGAGTACAAGGTCAGAATCAACAAATCCATACACTTGTCCAAAGCTTGCTTACAGTTTTGTGTGCATCTTAGGAAAATGCCAGCGAGATGGGCAAGCTGGTGAATCAGCTGCGCAGCATAACAAGCGAGGTGCTTACCGGCGGTGGGGCAAAGGCCAACGAGCGCCATACATCACGCGGTAAGCTGCTGGCAAGGGAGCGCATCAATCTGCTTTTGGATAAGGGCTCTCCTTTTCTGGAACTCAGTGCTCTGGCAGGCTATGAACTCTATGGCGACGAAGTTGTTAACTCTGGTGGAATTGTGACGGGCGTGGGGCGCGTTTGTGGGTGAGTGATTTTTTTTTATAGCTGCTTAAGTGTGCACTGAGAATTTATTATAAACTACAGAAGGCATGAATAATATCCTTTACATGTTATCGATTTCAGCACGGAGTGCGTTGTGGTGGCCAATGACGCTACCGTCAAGGGTGGTAGCTACTATCCAATAACCGTTAAGAAGCATTTACGTGCGCAGGAAATTGCTCAAGAAAATCGCCTACCTTGCATTTATCTGGTAGACTCTGGTGGAGCAAATTTGCCGCGTCAGGCTGAAGTTTTTCCCGACAAGCTGCATTTTGGTCGCATTTTCTACAATCAAGCGAACATGTCTGCACAGGGTATACCACAAATCGCTGTGGTTATGGGCAGTTGCACAGCCGGCGGCGCCTATGTGCCCGCAATGGCAGACGAAAGCATTATTGTTAAAGGTCAGGGTACCATATTTTTGGCTGGACCACCGCTTGTTAAGGCTGCCACTGGTGAAGAGGTGTCTGCAGAAGATTTGGGTGGTGCGGATTTACATTGCAAAACGTCGGGCGTTACAGATCACTATGCGGTAGATGATGAGCATGCTTTATACTTGGCACGTCAGGTCGTCAGCAATTTAAACTTGCCTGCAACCAATGCTTTCAATGACCAGCTACTTCACTCTAGTCAACAAGCATTCCAGATTGTTAGCAGATCAGCACCACAAGAGGTAGAACCGCCTTTATA
This sequence comes from Chymomyza amoena, assembly GCA_037043745.1. Classification (NCBI taxonomy): domain Eukaryota; kingdom Metazoa; phylum Arthropoda; class Insecta; order Diptera; family Drosophilidae; genus Chymomyza; species Chymomyza amoena. The sequence continues at coordinate 127,000 of JBAMAX010001551.1, forward strand.
TGATGCAAAGGATTTGTACGGCATAGTGGGACCAAATCTGACCAAAAGTTTTGACGTACGCGAGGTCATAGCTCGTGTTGTAGACGGAAGTAGATTTACAGAGTTTAAGAAGCTTTATGGTGAAACCCTAGTGACAGGGTTTGCTAAGATTTATGGCCATACCGTAGGCATTTTGGCTAATAATGGTGTGCTCTTTTCGGAGAGCGCTTTAAAGGGCGCACATTTCATTCAACTATGTTCACAACGCAAAATACCTTTGGTCTTCCTACAAAACATTACAGGTACTAAAATACAGCTACTGTACCTTAAGAGCCACATCTAATAATACTTTAAATTTTGTAGGCTTTATGGTTGGGCGCGATGCAGAGGCCCACGGCATTGCCAAGAACGGTGCTAAGATGGTCACAGCTGTAGCATGCGCCAATGTTCCGAAGTTCACGGTTATTATTGGTGGATCATATGGTGCTGGTAACTATGGTATGTGTGGACGTGCCTATTCACCGCGATTCCTCTACATGTGGCCAAATTCACGCATTTCCGTAATGGGCGGTACGCAAGCAGCCAATGTTTTGGCGCAAATTACCGCGGATCAACGGAAACGTGCAGGAAAGGAGTTCACCGAAGCGGAGGCACAGAAATTGAAGGCGCCAATTGTTGATACTTTTGAGAAGGAGGGGTCACCCTATTACAGTACGGCGCGCTTATGGGATGATGGTATCATTGATCCAGCTAATACACGAAATGTGTTGGGTTTCAGCTTAAAGACGGCACTCCATAATGCAGGCCATGACACAAAATTCGGTGTGTTCCGTATGTAAATGGGAAACATGCTTTTTGTGAAAGTTTAATTTATGGATAACGTGGAACAATTGCATTTATTATGAAATCATTGAAACTGTTGCATTTACTAGAGTTAAGTGAGTATATTTTGATTGATTATTTGTTTTTCTGTTTCGTGGCCTTTAATTTAATGTGTTTTTAATTAAATACTGTGTCAATGTAAATATCCGTGTTTTTTAAAAAAAATTGGTTTCTGAAACTTTAAATTTCAACACAACGATATATTATATGTATACGATTAGAAAATGTAAGCATTATCGATAATCAAATCAGGTATACAATATTTCGTATGCCGAATCAGGAAAAATTTATATCCATATATTTTATTTAAAACTTACTCATTTTTCGATTTACTTAGTTTAATGATTAAAAACTCCACAGAGTTATTAAATTCAATTAAATTTATTAAGACGCACTTTGTTCTTTTAATTGCTTACACTTTTTTCAGCTTTTGCTAATATGCAGATTCTGTTTTTGAAGAATTAGAAATCAATTTGTTTCAGTTTCAAAGAAAATTCTTTGCTCATGAACAAGATTTAAAACTCTTAAGTAGCCTTGCTTTTAAATATTTACCTATGTTTGAAAACTTGTATTTAGTATAAAACTTTAAATAATAATAAGCTAAATGCAATTTGATAAATGCAAGATAATCATTTGACTTTTGAAATACGCCAGATTTAAATAAAAGCAAGCTGACATGGCAACACTGGTTAATGCATATTTATCAAAACATCGGTAGAAAACATCGATATTACAATAATTGCGTCAATGCTATATGTCAATATCCATAAACATTTATCGCAAACTGCAGTATATCAATTTATCGCTATTATTGTAACAACCCTAGCGAAAACTGTTCTTGGAGTTAACATTTTTTTTGTTGATACAAAATTAAATAAAATTATACAAACGTTAATGTGTTATTAACCAACCCGAAAAAAGTGCTAGTTAGTTAAAAGTCATTTAAAAGGTAAGTTGGTAATACTTTGCAAAAGAACACACGCCATGCGTCGGCATCATAAGCGGGACTACGTGCATACGAATGTGTGTGTGTGTGTGCGCGTTGGTGAATGTTGAGGCTCTCTTTTTTTCCATTTGATTTCTTGCGCCCATCTTGTGCAAAAAAAATGGCAAAATCTAGAAGTAGCGTCAGCAAAAAAGAAAGTTCCATAGCAAAAGTTGAGAATGTGTGTGATGACTTTAAAATAGCATTGTCGAAAATTTCAAGTGCTCGCACTTAGGAGATTGTGGATGAAAAATATCTGTACATCAGCGGCGTGCCACATATGTACATACCATACGTACATGCATATGTGTGCGCGAGTATGTATGCATCAAGCACTGTGCGGCAGCAATGCAGATGCAGATGCGTGCATATGTACATTTAAATGCCGTTGCTGTCTGTCAGTTAAGAACTGCAGTATGTATATTCCCAAAAATAAAATGTTCGTGTGCATCCTTTTCTCCAAGTGTTGCTACAAACATACATACACGAGTGCTGTGCTGTTGCTTTCATGCCACAGGAGTACAAAACCAAATTCCAATACTGCGGCTGGTGTTGTCGTTACTTAGTCTCGTTGCCGGGTGCTGCAATTTATACTAATTTGTGTAGTTCTGTTCAGCTAATCTGTCGAGGTCGACGTCGTCTTTCTTGTCAAATGGCTTTGTGGTTTCATTGCGCGGCATGCGCCGTTGGGTTATTGCACGCTTTTTTTTTTTTCCACTGCATTTCCTTGTCGTGTCGTAGAGTTATGCCAATGTGCCTGCTAAAAACCAATATATGCGCTTGTTTAGTTTAATATTAACATTTCAAATGCATGACGTCATTGGATGTGTCAACTTTTTACGGCTTATCTGTCAACCAACCCCCGCATTCGCCATGTTGCTCAATCATATGCCGTATGCGTGTATGTGTGTGTGGGTGTCCAGTTACTGACTGACAACCTTAACAATTCTTGGCTTGTTTTTTTTCTTAGTCTGTTACTATTTTTATTGCCTTAATTAATGCTGGCTTAGAGTGGCCAAGCCAACGCAGCGATAGCAGCGTCAGTAACGTCCACACTCAATGCCGGTTCACACTTACACATGCACACGCACACATTGACCAACGCTAGCCCAAACCATGGTTTTAAGTGTTTCTTATACCCTTTACCCAGCAAGTTAAGAGGTATATTTAGTTTAGTAGTCACTCCAACGAATCAGCGGTCCACCAGGTTTCTTTTTTAATCCATCGGCATGCCAGAACACTCTGGAGATTTAAGGCTTGGCATTTACTGTGCGCATTCTCCTAGATCAAAATATGCCACTTTTTGAATGTTCTCATCGGTCTTTAACAAATTCATAATATGAATGAGTCATATGGCATTCTGGCTAATTCTTGGCTGTCTGTGCCACCTGTTTCTCGAATATTATAAATTCGTCAGCATATTTGGAAACTGAAAGTAAGAAAAGGAACAGAGTGTACTATAGTCGTGGGGCTCCAACTTTTTGTTCGTATTGCCTTTATCGACGACGGCTTAGCATATAATTTGCGTATGTTTTTGCTTTTATAATTTTCTGTTTAAGCCGGTTGGTCATTTGATATTTGACACACTTACACATTTTTAACCCGTCTCTGCTTCATTTTTAAATGGTCTCTTGTTGTCTTCTTTTTCCACCAACTGTTGTTGTTAAATATTTATCAAGTCTATTTAGTTTATTTGTATTTTGAGCCATAATAGTCACAGTTGTTCTGCTTAATTACTTCACAATCGGCTTGCGCTTGCCAGCATTTCCGCTTCAGTTCAGCCAAGCATGGGTATGGCTTGCTACACTAATCATCATCGACAACTTTTGTGCCACAACAAAAACAATTCCCTTAGTAATGACTTTTCCAACTAGATAGGGCATATTTAAACGATGTTTACATAGTCTACGACTGGCCAAAATTGTGGTAAGTTGGATTATTGGTTCAGTTCAAGTAAGAGTTCAGAGTAATTAGTTTGTCCAAATGCATAACGCACCCCGAATATGCTAACTTTAGTCTCCTTTGTCCTTCCGCGAATATATAGCGAACTAAATATACCTGTAAAAATTCCATGTTCAAAAAACTCAAGTTGTCAGCAAGGAGCACCCCAGTGTAAATGGCATCCTTCTGTCGGTCACACATGGCTTTAAGTGCGCATTTTTTATTGTAAGGAAAATTAAGACAACCGTATAAAAGTGTTTTATATTACATGCTGACAATATGGCAAGTGTAAACCTGATTGTAGTTATGCATTGGTACCTCAGATTACATGCAACCCCATCCCGCGGGTATGTGAAACGACGGCACCAGGGCACCGCTGTCCATAGTTAGCATACTTAAATCAATAAACCACAACTATAGCTAATGCAGAAACAACAAAAGGAACAAGCACAACAAAATCACTCATATTAAAATGGTTGGAGTTTTGCAACAACTTTAGCCGTACAATGTACGCGGTAGCTTACGCCCTTAAGGGTCATTGCACTTGTCAGCCGCTTAGGTAGCATGGTAAAACTTTACGGAAATACGAATACTCGAAATATACACACAAACACACACATGAACGAATTCATAGACAGAGTTCATGGGCTGTTATTTTTAGGCGTACTTCATAGCTCTAGATATAGAGACCGGCAAATACTTTCTTTATCAACGAATGAATGGTCCACGTTTATTGTTGGCCGGCCAACTATAAGTGGGTTCTGCCTTTTGATTATTGTTGCTTTTCACGGCTGATAATGCCATGGGAGAGACGCTGACGCAGCAGCGCCAAACATTCCCCCCTAGTCCGCTCGCTCCCTTCTATGACTAATAGCTGACTTCGACTGCGGTGGCAGCGGTAGCGAAGCGTTGACAACCCGCTTCTGCTAGTCGGGGACCGACCGAAAGACCGAGCGAGCAGACCACCAACCACAGTACAAGTTCATTGTTCGCGCGTTCAAGACTTGTAACCAAGTGTGTGCCGTGCCGTTCCGTTTCTCGTATCGCCATCTCCATAGCCGTTGGTTGCATTTTCTGTGCGTTGTTGTTTTTTGTTCTTGTTGATTCCAATTTTAAGCATAATACAACATACTATATATATATATATATGTATATCTGATTGTGTTGGTGTCGTCTCGCTTTACTTGCCGCAAGTCTTGAAAATTAGCAAACTGGCGTTCTGATATTTCCGTAGAGCTTCATTTTTTTTTTTTGAGTTTAACTTTGATATGTGCTAAGTGGATTATGCTCTTGGATATCACATAATTTGTTGCATTAGTTGCACAAGTTGTATTGTGTCTAAGATGTCCGTAACATTTACCTAAAGTATTTCAAATAAGTTATCTGAACTTTCTCTTGTATTTTTTCTTTCACTTGATTTCAATTTTGAAAAATATTATGAATACAATGTTAATAAGCGGTTTATAGAAATTTGCACTGTTTGTAACAGACTGAGGAAAACGTCGAAGACCACAAATTAGTTCTACCAAATGATTAAGAGCATTACACGAATTTATGTAAAATTTGTCGACTCATTTATATCCAGCGTTAAAGGATTTCGTGGTCTAGACTCACGCTGTTTAAGTTTTCCAGTCTTGAATACCCAAAACAAATGATTGATAACTAAAGTTTTTTTAATCATAGTAAGGTCTCTTAGAAATAAATATACGTCAAACAACATAAATAGAAGCAAAAGTCGATTAAAAAGTTTTACCTTAAGATAAAAGCTGTATAAAAAAGTAATTCTAGTGAACTCAGTACTCGATTTAAATTATTTTCTTTGCTGAATGTAATGCGAAAAGTCCGCGCTTTCAAAGCTACTGCTTAAAAGCGATATAAGCTAATTTTTACAAAGCTAGCCTATTTAATTGCTGGTCTTATGCAGCAGCAGCCAAAAACCTGGCAAACATTTGTTCGAATGCATGCTTTCAAAAAAAAAGCAACAACAAATATTATTTTTTTTACTTGGCTAAATCAATTAGCTGAAAAGCGAAACTAACTTGCCATACAACTTTCATGCAACATGACTCTATAAATTCTACAAACTTATAGAAAGGCTTTTTAATATTTAACTCGTACGTAGTATGAGCGAGTATGTGTAATTTGCTGCAGTTTTTGCAGATATAAACATTTTGATGTTGATTATAATCGTGATCTTGATATTTATTAAACACGCTCATGTATTTGCTGTGTGCCGCTTCAATTCACAGCGAGAAAGAAAACGCAATTATAATTTGGCATAATTAGCAGTTGGGAATGTCGACGGACAACTTGTTACGCCCACATCACATATACTCTACTCGTATAACATTTTTAAAGTAGCTCTTTGTTTAAACAGTTGGCTAATAGTATATATTTTGTTGTTGTTTATATATATTACAGTTTATTGAAAAAGGCACCATGGCTGTTAACGTTTACTCCACAAATGTCACATCAGATAATTTGTCGCGACATGATATGCTGGCATGGGTCAACGATTGCCTGCAATCGCAGTTCTCAAAAATTGAGGAACTCTGCACTGGTAAGTTAATTCTTTGAAATATTTGAGCTAATTTTCATTTCCGTTGTGACTATTTATTGATTGATTTTGAACCTTTTTAGGTGCCGCTTATTGTCAGTTCATGGACATGCTGTTCCCGAATTCAGTGCCCGTCAAGCGTGTAAAATTCCGCACAAATTTGGAGCATGAATATATACAGAACTTCAAGATCTTGCAGGCGGGCTTCAAAAAAATGTCTGTGGATAAGGTAGGGAAATTAAAATATTTACTTGCTACAACTTATTTGGTTTCACTTAAGTACTTCAAGACATATTTGGTTTTGTTATTAAAAACACTCAAACACACACCAACACGCACACAACATGAGTGTGTGGTGTGTCTTGGTTAAGTATAGGAATATTTTTTTTTTTTTTATAAATGTTAGTGCACATTACAAAATATATTTATATGACTTACTATACTGTAACTAACTTGAATTTCCGTTACAAATCGCCTACCGCAACTGCCACAGATAATTCCAGTTGATAAGCTAATTAAGGGACGATTTCAAGATAATTTTGAGTTCCTTCAATGGTTTAAGAAGTTCTTTGATGCAAATTATGATGGACGTGAATACGATCCAGTAGCCCAACGCGGCGGTCTCAAGCTGGGCAACGGCATCGGCGGCGGTGGCAGCAATAACGGCAGTGGCGTGGGTAGCAGCCACAATGATTTGCATCTGATGCATCGCCGGCAGATACAAATGCCGCATCCCGGCCGAATGGCTGCTGCTCCACCAACTGGACTGGGCTTAGTGCGCAACCATACGGGTATGCAATTGGATGGGAGGCGTGTGGAACTTTGAGATCAAGATGGTGTTGGTGGCGTCATTTCTATATACATACATATGATTTTTATGATTCAGAGCAAATTATGTTGAATTGTCTCAAGAAACGAACGTGAAGCACGCAGCGTAAATGCAGCTGACGGCTACTTTGAAACACATTTATTTGTGGGTTAAATCACGGACAACATTATGCACTGCACCAAAACTTTTGCAATCCGCCCTCGAAACACGCACATACAAAACACATACCTACATGTTTAGGCACCTGGTGTATTGTTTTTATCTTAATTTATTTAAGGCCGTTTGCTTAATAACCGGCTTAGATATTTCGTTACTAAATGTTAATACAATCTTACCTTTGTTTTTGAAGCGAAATAACCAAGTATCTCTTTTTGGCAAACGCGCTTTTAAGGTTTATTTTTGTGCACATTTATTTGTTTATAACATATGTTTTATGTTTCTGACTTGTCTTCTCACGGTTTGTTTTTCACTTACTCTCTGCATATTTTCACACATTTTACTTTTAGATAATACCCATTGACAAATTGATAAAAGGTCGCTTCCAAGATAATTTCGAATTTTTGCAATGGTTCAAAAAGTTTTTCGATGCAAATTACGATGGCAGAGATTATGATGCTAGCGCAGTGCGCGAAGGCGCGCCTATGGGTTTCGGTTCAGGTGCAGCGAAATCCTTACCCGGCACGGGCGGCGGCATTGGTAGCTCCTATAGACGTGCACCAGCAACAGGAGTGGCACGTCCAACAGCGACAGCAACAGCTACAAAGCCCAGTATGTTTGGTTTGGTTAAAGTGAACATATACATATACCTAGCATTAATTTTATTTGTTCATAACTCTCATTGTACATTTGTGTAGAATACGTTTGATTTAACATTTTAATTCATTATTTTTTTTTATTCAACAAAACTTAATGCACATTTCCAAAGAAAGAAACGCAACACACCCAAACAACAATATGTTCCCAGTTGGTACAATGCAAATTGGGCGTGCTTCACGTTTATTAAATTGGTCTTTTGTATATTAACTAACGCCTGCCTACCAATAACATTTGTATTTTAACTGCCCTTATAGCAACGTAATAACGTATCTTTCTTTTCAAATACTTAAGCAGCCTCCAAGGTGATGCCACGCACGAATAATGTAACTCCGCCAAGTAGAGCTACAGCCGGCTCGAATAATACGGGCGCAGTGAAAAAGAACGATGCCTCAAGTGCTGTTACCAATCAACAAATTGAAGAGTTGTCCAATCAAGTAAGTTTAATGGCCCGATTTCTCAATGTGTGAAGCTTACTTGGACGTAATGTAATTTTATATACATATTGACACGGCGGGGCCACATAACTAAAACATTGAGAAAATGGGTCGTAATGAAAGTAAAAGAAAAACTGCACATTTTAATGTATTGAATTTGTCCTAGGTCATGGACATGCGCTTGAACCTGGAGGGTTTGGAAAAGGAACGCGATTTCTACTTTTCAAAGCTACGTGACATTGAAATTCTGTAAGTGTGTAGAAAAAGTTTTATATTATAGTTATGCTTATGAATATCTTCAACCACAGTTGCCAAGAAGCTGACGATGGTGAAACGCATCCACTGATTCAAAAAATTTTGGATATACTTTATGCGACTGAGGTAAGCCTGTTGTTATACAATTCAATGTTCTTTTTTTAAAACCAATTCTCTTTCTAGGATGGCTTTGCGCCACCAGATGACGCACCACCAGAAGACGAAGAGTACTAAAAAGCGCATGCACACCACGAAATAAAAACTCACTAAAATGATAACGATTGATGCATACATATTATGAAAAAGCAAATAAACCAACAGCAACATCAAAATTGAATCTAAATAGACATGCATAACATAAAACTTTAACTTTAAATAACTTGTAAAATACATAAAACTTATAGAAGATATCTATGCAAAAAAGTTCGTACAATTTGCAAATGAACAATGGCACCATGAAAACATACTCGTATAATTTATATTTTCTATTTGTAACTTAAGTTGGGCTTAAAACTAAACAATAAACGTGCGTAAACTCTTCAAAGTGTTTATGTTAACTCAACGAAGAATGCATTCAAACTGAACAATATCGGTTTTGTTCATAACAATAATAACTTCAATTTGTATGCAGTAAAACATTTGTTGCACGTATTTAATGCCTAAGAATGTTTTATTTGCATTGTTGATTAAAACTTAGTCATAGAAGAACATTTTTATGAGTGCAAACAGTTTATTTATATATATATATAAAAGATTCTGGCCCAGAAGTTTGTGTAAAATAAATTTGTGCTAGTAAAAAATGGGTTTTCTTGCAAAAATTGTTAATAAATGTTTTAGTTTTGTGAAATATACTATGAAAGTTCTTACTAAATTAATTGCATTGAAGGCAAGTAAGAGCTTACATAATTTGTTTAAACAAATTATAACAAGTTCAATACCGAATTTTGGCATTTCTTATATTTTAAGATTTATTTTTGAAGTATGCTAAAAAAAAATCTAACTGAGGTAAATGGCATTAAAAACAAAAGTTGTATTTTTCAATTCTAAAAACTTTTATTTACAAAAATGTGACATTACATTATGAATTTAGTTTTAAGAACAAACACTTGCTCTCAATTTTTTAAGCTATGTATTTATGTGTTAAAACCGTAAACATTAAATTTTATATAATAAACAGGAGCCTTTTTCTAATTTTGAAAACAAAATTTTATTTCTTTTTATTTAGTTAATTATAATATTAATAAAAGCGAATAACTCTTGAAAGTGTTTGCAAATTAAGAAAACAAAAATAATACAACATAAATCATTATCCGCGAGATCCCATGGGATCTCAACTTGGCAGTGCTTAAAATTGGCATTATATGCATACATACGTCGTATATTGTTTTTTGTATTATCGGAACATTAATCATAAATGCTGTACATATTTTGTTAACTCACACGCTCATAAAGTCTTACATATATATTTAAAATAGAGTATATATACATCAGTGAGTGTGTATGGATATATCAAACAGTTTGAGCTATGTATGTAATTGAAAAAGCCTTTAAATGTGTGTGCACACAAAAAATATAAACTAGAATAAAAAAAACATGTGTTGCTTGATTCAAAATTTATGCATTTATACTTTCACATAAATCTTAAACACAAATTTGATCTTGTATCAAGCAAGGATCTTTTAGGAACTATTTCACTGCTGCCTGAATGTGCGGTTGCTTGTGTGTGCCATCGCAAAATGGTCGATGAGTTGTTTGTTTGCAGTTGCAAAGCCAATAGTCGCCAGTCTTTTCCACCTTGAAGCGTATGGGCCTATGTGTTTGATTGAACGGCCAGGAATCGGTTAGTTGGAAATCAGTAAAGTAATTTAATTAAAGTGATAGACAATACACAAATAACTGAGTAACTGAGCTTACCGTTGTTTAATTTTTAGAAACTCATTCTTATGCATGCCATCACATAAAGGCTGGGACTTGGACTTGCCGCATAGACACCAGCTGTAGGTCTTATCTGGGGGACACAGAGCATCTGTTGCGGTTATGTAAACAATTTACAGTAGACATTTTTACAAACCTTTATCCAGATGTAATTTAAACGGTTTCTTGTCAAAAATGGCACCACATTCTTTCTGTAAATGTGTAGTTTGCTTGTCTTCAAGGGGATTTTTGGGTATTGTCTTTGCGGCTGTGGGACTATTACCGGATTTCGAGCTGTAGCAAACGTGCTGCAAGTAGTGAGGCGATTGTATGTGCAACTCGAGAATACGCACTTTCTAAAGTCTTACCTTAAGCAACCAAGGTGCGTTTAAATTGCGTCTCAATATAGCTGACATATCTATATTTCTTGAAGTTAAATGTATCTAAATTAATTATAAAAATGCAATTACATATAGCTATTAGGGATGCGCGATACCATATCAGTATTTTGAATATCGAGAAAATCGATGTCGATACGGAATTTTCCACATCGATATTTACTTATTTATTTGGTATCGTTTTACATTTGGCATTTGAAATATTTTTGCAAAAAAGTCGGTTAACAGATCAGGCTGGTGGCACTAGAGTTGTGTAAACATGATAATTTGCTATTTGTAAACAAAAGCAGCTGATTATTGATGATTATTTCAATAAATTAAACATTTTTTTACTAGAGGCACACTGTTCCCTTAATTTTTTGTTAGGTGGCTTTTTTCTTGTTTGCGTCTAGCCCTTTAAACAAAAAATCTCGATAAACTAAGAGTTGCCAACGATTAACAAAAGCTTAAGCTTTTGATCGTAGGAGTACCAACTTGTGTACGCATGTGTTAACCAACAGCTTATGCCACAAGTTGGCAGCTCTTATATAATATTCAAGGCTGTGAAAAGCAAACATGGATTTCGCCATCATCTATAGACTGATAACAAAGCATCTATCTAGCACTCAAATAGCTTGACGACGAAAGATATGATTGCACGTTTAATAGCCACAACAATCACAACTTTTTAAACCAAATACTAAAATGTCACCTAGATAGCTGTAAACCAACAACTGATAAGCTGTCAACACCCGTTTATCAAACAACAACATTCATCAACTATTATGAAAGCAGAAATTTAAGTTCGTGTTTATTATAAATACTAAGAGCACATTTAAAACTCTGTATGAAATGGATAGTACTTATGCCCAGCCATGCCCGTAAATGGCACAATGCGCACGCCTGTGTGATACTGTCTAATGCTCTCCATATCTTCCGCACTTAGCTCGAAGTCAAATACTTGGAAGTTTTCCGCTATGCGCGCCTTATTCGAAGACTTTGGCAGTGGTACAACGCCAATTTGTATTAGATATCTTAAACAGATTTGTGCCGCAGTGTGTCCATACTTTTTGGCCAATTGCTGTGCATGCGCATCGTACAAGAAAGGTGGCCATTGGCGTGCTGGCTGTGGTCTAGCTAAGGGGCAGTATGCGCAAATGACTATATTGTGCTGCTTGGCATGCTCGATTAGTTTATGCTGCTGGAATGCGGGATGGCACTCCACCTGATTGACCACCGGCTTTATGCGAGAATATTGCAGCACGCGCTCCGTTTGTGCTGCATTAAAGTTGGAGAGACCAATGCTTCGGACCAGTCCAGCATCAACAAGCTTCTCCATTTCACGCCAGGTATCCAAATAGTCCACATCGGTTAGTTCCAGTGTGCCATGCACATTATTGTCATTGTGGAACTTTTGACCCACGGGAAAATGCATTAGATACAAATCAATGTACTCCAAACCTAAATTGCTAAGACTAAGCTTAAATGCACGCTCTACCAGCTCGGGATCGTGATGAATGCCACCCAGTTTTGTAGTAATAAAAATATCCTCTCTTTTTATAACGCCTTCTTCGATTTTCTCACGTATAGCCTGGCCCACTTCATGCTCATTTTCGTACACAAAGGCTGTATCTATGTGTCTGTATCCCACGTCAATGGCATCCTTTGTGGATTGATACGCGGCCGATTCATATGATTTCCAAGTGCCCAAGCCCAATATGGGCATCTGCTGACCATTATTAAGTTTGATTTTGGGCGCGAGTTTTGACATTTTGCTGATAATTACTTAATTTAATTGAACTATTATTTATATTTGTGTAACACAGCGCGATGCGGCAAGTCCAAGGTGTTGCTCTTAACTAATTCTTGCTCAGCCGGTTTTTACTTAATTTACGTTTTATTTGAAGCTATTTTGTTAGTAGTCATGCTTGTGCGCTAATGACGTCATGATTGACACGTCATTGTGTTTCCCCAGTCTGTGGCAATGCACACAGTCAATTGCTAACTGCTACGTATAGCGAAGAGCATGATAGAGAGCTTTTTGGTAAGAGCTTTTTTATAGTGGCGCGAAGTTCAAAATTAAAAGGTTTGGTTGTTTCTGCTAACACATACATTTTTATTGAAATATTAAGTTTAAAATTTTAGTCATTTTAAGAGAGATACAATTAGTTGTTGCAACATTTAAAGTATAATATAATAAATATATAATTTAATATTTTTGTATATATGCATTTGTTTGCTTTGCATAAATCTTTGCATCTTATAATTTGGTTCGCTTTAAATAGTTCATAAAGTAAGTAGTTTTTTGTTATCTGTATGGTTTATTAGTGGGTATTTTTTTTTTATTGTTGTGGTTAATAAAAGTTTGAACACTATAACTATGTTATTTGATATTTTGTTTTTGTTTCTTATTTTTTTTTTTTTACTTAGATGCACTGCTGCTATCTTACAGCTATTTACTAGTTATTTGGTGTTGTATTCTTACTGTGAGCTCCACTGTACTGGAGCATTTATTAAAGATTAGTCTATGTTTTCATTGTAATTTCGCGTTAAGACTTGTTTTACTGGGTTTCCGGGCATAGAGGCCCCTGAAATCAAGCGCTTAGTTAAGAAATGGCTTAACTATGCAATTGCTTAGATAAAACTGTAGAGATTGTTTTTAGTTAGACATGCAGACATTTAATTGAACGTTTTGTCTTACGATTTGAACATTAATGTTAATTGCATTTTTGCTTTTTTTTTTGTAAAATGTTTAGACGGAGGTATATACGTATAGCCGGGATCTGATTTTGATGTGCCAAATTTATGCAAAGTGCCAAAGTAAGCCAAATAGGAACCAAAATATTTTTCAAGGATACTTTTTTGTTTTGTTCATATTTTTTGAGATTGTCAAATCTAATCACAATTAAAAATTTTGAATTTTTGTATAGTTTTACAATGCTATACTATATAGAATAATATATAATTTTGAATTTGTATAGTTTGTGTATTATACTTTAAGTAGTATAGCATAGAAATGTTCCAAAAAATATGTAGAGTATACTATGTATAGGCCTATGTATGTAAATATCTAAATATTTGACACAAAAAACTTTGGAAAGTTAACCTATTACTAAATACATATACATATACATAAGTATGTACTATATACTGCTATGCTAACATTCAAACAATGCTAAGTACATACTTGCTAAACATTAAGATTTTGTATATAAAGCATTAACAGGCCCTAGTTTTGGACCTGTTTACACCACATTTTTATTTTGTTTGTGCTGCAATCACTAAAAAGTTTTTTATTACTAAAGATCTTTAGTTAAAGTTGTGTAAATTTTTTTAGATTTTTTACATGGATACTTTGACAGAAGTTCTCTCAATTGTGGCCATTATGTAGATAAAGTAATGAAAGGCTTTATTTATCTTATAAAGTATTGTTTCTCATACATAAAATTGGTGTTTGCGTTGTTTCAATATAATACATTTATAGTATTTCATACATACGTACATACATCTATGTAAATTAATTAAAAATTTTACTTTTTTTATTATTCTTGTTCAATATAAATTTAAGTTCGATTAAAAATTCGTTTGTCTTTTGGAAGAAACCACTAAATATTGTATTACGGATTGTATTTAGACTGTTGATTAAAAATTAAATCCTTTATTGCAAGTTATGTAATGTGATTAAGAAGAGACTTCAACTGGAAAAAATACTCACATACATATTGTATTCTATTCGAGTTCATCTATGGTAGGTAACCTACTTTTGTGGTTGGTTAAGTATTTATTACATATGTCGTTGTATGAGAGACCTTTTTGGGAGAGGATTTGGTTTATTTCAATACTACTACAAAGCTAAGCATACATTCATACATATCTAGTAAACATATACCTATATATGTATATCCTACAATATGTTATATACTTAAGAATTCTATATATTTAATGCATTTGCTTATGGGTTGGTCTTAAAAACGCAAATCAAATTTATAGTGTCCCGAATTATATGCATTTTTCTCCTTAAATACATTTTTTTCTATCGATTTTTGCCTTGAGTAAATGAGATGCTCTTTCTGAAACCAAAATAACTAATATTTCTTGTCAAACTTTTTTTGAAAATATCGAGTGTATCGTATAATTTTAAATAATGCAGAATCCCAAACCAGATCCTTTTTAATTATTTTGGCACTGCAATTTTCTATATGTTTACTCTTCAAAAACAGTATGTAAGATAAATCTTTCAGTTTAGAAAGCCATCAAAACTCGTTTAGAATTAAAAAAAAAATGGGATTTTGAAAAGCTAAAAACACACTTTATCAACTATGTTAAAACTAAAAAAAGATGGCGAACGTTATAGTGGAGCGCAGACGACTTTGGTATACTATGTATCACCATATTGTAATCAAATCCGATATTTTGCTTAAGAACTAGAAAATATATCTCTTTAGACCAATTTTGGTTACGGTATTTCTATAAACAAACAATAAAAAGTTTGAATTTTGCAGCAAACACGTTTTTTGACGGATCGATGCTATGGGAGCTATATAGTCAATTGATTTTTATCAAATTTAATACAGTGATGGGAAACTCTAAGAGACTTTCGAATATCTTCATTATCAAACGAATAATCAATCAAAAACTTTTAGTTTTTTTCGAGGTCATCTGAAACACACCTATAGAAGTTATATAGTGTAACCCCGATATATAATATAATAAATTTGCCTTCTATTATTATATCTAATCTGATAATTTGGTTGTTCTAGTTCTTACCATTTCAAGATCTAGGCGTCTATACGGACTGACATACAGACAGAAGGATATCGGTATATTGACTTTGTGGGGTGTCTCACGACTCCTTCTATGTTTTATATCGTATTCGGCTTGCACAAACTTAATATAAGTCGGTACAGGGTGTAATAATTTAAGAAAAATGATTTTTTCGCTTTTTAGACCTTGGTACACAGCTAATGCTTTTTTTTTTTTTTAAATTTTGTTATAATATGAAGTACTTTTTTTATCTTCGCTTATATTTGAGTTACTTCAAATATATCGACAATTTCTATAAACTACGGCTAATAAGGTCCCTCTCCAGTGTTTTTTTTATTTTATTTTAGCTAATTTTGTTGTTGTTTTATTTCGATATATTTATTTTTAGGGTAATTTGTTAAGCTATTACTTTGATTTAAATTTTAAATGAATAATAATAAAATGAATATTTTTTTTGCATGAAAATAAAACAAATTATAAGTAATGAATATAAATATGAAATTTATTTCCAATATGTAAAACATAGGTAAAAATTAAAGAAATGTTTAGTAAATCTATGTTACCTATGACCAAAGAATACAGAACTAGTTACATATGTAGTTCCATATTCTTTGCTTATGCTTATGTAGCCTATACTATATATTGTATTGTACATTCATATTTAAATTACTATTTTTACTAGATTTTTTCTTGCTAGTTATTTTAATTTTAGAGCCAATTGATTTTAAAAAAATAGATATTTCTTTTTGTTATGTATGTTACGTTAAGCTACTTAGTAAGGATTAGGTTCAATGCCAATTTGAATGCCGCAACACCTAAACTGATAGAGATTATTTACGATACTATATATTTTGGCATTGATTGTTTAGAACTTTTTGCTTTATACACTTTTATACAAATTGCTAAATGCTTACAGTAAAATATATATATATATGCAAGTATTTGTCGTTTATTAGTTTATAGTATAGATAGTATTGTAGTATGGAAATAGTAGAGTTGCAGTTGCCTACAAGTTTTCTTCTTTAATCACACAAATGCCAGCTACAAATTTTGTATGAACTCCAGATCTTAACAAACAATTTCACAATTTTAAATTTGTACTAAATCAATAATTCCGAATTCCCTCGATTTCCAACTCAATGTTGCATTTGTGTGTATTCAGTTCATTGAAAATTGAGATAGTTTTGGTATTGACTAAGCTTAAAGGTAACTTGGCTTTGGTTTTATCCACCAAGTTCGTTATGTAAGAGAGTTGGTAGTACTTATAGGTTAGGTATATCTAAATTTTGAATAGACTGGTTGTTAGCCTGCAAGAGTGCTAAAAACTCAGCTAAGCTCATTGGTGCCCCTTCTAGGTAATTACAGATTTTATTCTCGCTTCGGTTAGCTTTGCTTTTATACCGGAGATTATATTGTTAAACATAAAATATATAGACACTTAATATACATATATACCATATATCTATATATAAGCACAATTATACCAAATCAAAATATTTATATGTAAGCATCTCTTCTGCTATTTTATAAAGTTGATTACTTAATACTCGCATTTGTTGCTTATTTTACATCTAAACCTTTCTTGTGGGCTCCATCTTTTGAGACATTGCGGTTAAAATGCGTTGGTTATCAATGACTCGAAAACTGCTTATGTACGAACGTACCTCGCCCTCGCTCTTGGGTGACGGTGGCTCCAAACCTAAGACCAAAAAAAAAAAATTAAGTTATTATATGTACATATCATACTTTCAGTTGTTAAGACTTACCCAAACTACGGGAACGACAAAAGCGTATGGTACGCATTGTTTGCGCCATCATGTGCATCTTTTCAAAGTTGACCAGACCATCTAGACTGGTTTTATTGCCCTCATGTGCAAATGTCATGTCCTTTAGCAGCAGCGGCATAAAGGGTATCAATGGTGGCTGTAATTTTCCCACAAATACACGATAGGCGCGATGATTACGACTGGGGTCGATGAGTGCCTCAAACTCTTGAAAGATTTTGCGAAATTTCGATGGTATTTTCTCCCACGTTTGATGCAAACGTGACACGGCCATGTTGGACAGTCCCATGACAACGGCAAAGAAAGCATTCAGATTTTGATACTCCTTACAGCTGTGCGCACACGAGAAAATATAATATTGACATTGATATATTTTTGTTATCTTATTATAAGTATATTTTACTTACTAGGCCGCCAGTTTGATGAATTTTCGCACCAGACCCACGCGTTTACTGAGAGACGGCGTGGATACCAGCTCGGTGACAATCCAATACTGCACCTCGTTAAAGCGACGCAGAAATACATCCAAGTTGGCTGTTATCTGTGGGTTACACATTTAACATATCCAAGTAAGTTTACAAGGCGAAAAGTTTGTCCACGTAACTTTTTTAACTTAATTTATTGCTTAAATAGTGCCTAAAGAGTTTATTCAAATATGCACACAAACCAGGGATGTACTAATTGAACTAGTTCGCGTTTAATTTACATTTTAACGCATCAAGAAGATTTAAGAACATTGGGATTGTTTATCCAGAATCAATATCGATTTGCCATTAAAATTTTGTTAAATTATATTTGCACAGTATTTTTACGTATGGGAGTTATTATTTAGTGAGCCCAAGTCAACAGCCTCAAACCGTTAATAAAATTCAAATATTTGAATTTCCTGGGCTAAGGAAAAAAATTTTCAATCGATTTTTTGCTCAATTTTGACTCTGAACAGATTTCAGCTACCAGGCGAACAGAAATGATAAGCAAGCAGCTGTAGAACACAATATTTCTGAAACTGTCCCTAAATGTATGCAAAATTTTTTTTATAATACATTTTTTTATGTCAAAAATATCTAGCATACCTTCAGTTGCATATTTAAAGTTGCTTTCTGCATTTTCTGCATTTCTGTTTGCCTGGTAGTATCAGCTGCATGGAAGACCATTTTGTATGGAAAAATTTAAACATAATTTTGTTTTTTTTTAGATGTTTTCAGATTGAGCAGTGGTCGGCAAAAAATATACATATGCATTTTGTTTTGCGTTTGTGTTGAGGATTCTGTGCCGCTGTAACACTGGATTTTAGTTTTTATGTTTATTTTACTTTTTTTTTTATTTCTACTCTGTTTTATATTTGCCAGCATTTTATTTATTTCTTTTTATTCAAAAATTCGATTTCGGCTATTACTTTGTAAGGGAAAAAATAAATAATGCAAGTTTCATATATTATTTAAATAGAAAAGTTTATTCAACGAAAACAAGATACAAATGTTAACTGCAAATAGCTCATAAGAATTTAATATGTAGGTATATAAATATAATATAAAATTTGTAATATAAAAACTATTAAATAAAAAAATATTAATTCTTATATCTTAGGAATGTAATTTATTAGAAATTGTCTCAAAAGTTTACAAAATTATAGACAAAAAAAAATTATCTAGGTATATATATAAATGTAATAGTAAATTTTGGAATGCAATAAATACGAATTAGAAAAATATTAATTCTAATATTTAAGGAATATTATTTATTAGATATTCTTAGAATAGTTTAACAAATTTTATACAAAAATAAAATATGTACTTAGATATGTACAGCCTAATTTAAACAATAATATAATACATAATACTGTAAGCTCATAAGCATAAATTATCTGCAAAATTAATTCGTTTTATAAACGCAATTTATCCATATTAAATAAATAAATAATACATAGGTATTTATATAAATGTAATAGTAAATTTGTAATATAGTAAATACTTAATACAAAAACATTAAATCTAATTTTTAAGGAATAGTTTTTCTGTACGACTTACCAGTAAAATACTTTTAATTTAAATAACTAAATAAGCCGATCTTCACAAATGTTTAAGGCAGGCAGATATAGTCAATTTTCAAATGCAGAGCTGCGCTGCTCCTATCTTTCCTGTATAAATTGATTGGCCAATCATAAGTGCAACATTTTGTGTATAATTAGATTAACGGTCGCAGTGCAACAAAGTAGGCAATAAAAATAGCTGTATCAGATTTGTGTAAAGCTAATGCAGCTTTATTCTTTACTTAGCTCCCTCATTATCTAGCTCTGTCCACGTTGCCCTCTTTGCTTAAAATCGCGTTGAGTATGAGAGTGAATGGCGCAGCTTGTCGGTGTGCCTGTTTGTTAGTGTGTTACGAGTTATTCTTAGCCGATCCACATTGAATTAATTTTATACTGTTGTTTCTGGTCGCCTGTTAACTCGGCAACGATGGTACAAGCAGAAGATTGTTCTATACTGCGGCTGACAGGAGCCGAACTTATCGACGCTGATTTTTTTTGTTTTGCTGCTGATCTGCAAAATCAGCCGATGCCCGCTGGGTAGGCGTTTATTGATCACACTGTGTTAGGGACTTATTACGCTGATAAGCTCATTTCAGCGCGGCCTGATAATTGTTGTACATAAAATTCCGAGTGTGTTTTACCTGTTTAACCTGTCAAAGTGATCTACCAGGCGAACAGAAACCAACAGCCAGTAGCCGCAGAAATACGAAAAATAAAATTATTGTATTTTAATTGACGACCAATGAAACCCTTTTGTGTATGTTTTCTTGCGTCAAAATGGAATTCCGTGTGAGTGGAAATGTAGACATAAAGTATTTAAGATGTTCGTATGTTTCTCTCTTACACAAATTTTAACTTTTAACCTATTTGATAAATAGTATGTATTTTAAAATTTTGAATGTATTAAAAGTTCTATTATCATTTGAGTTTAAGTTGTTTAGAGTTTTGTGCAAGCTTGAGCTAGAAACTTGAGATAATAAGCAATTTCTATCCGTTTTAATTAGACTGATCCACCAGGCGAACAGAAAGAGATAGCCAGTAGCCGCAGCAATAAATAATTAAGTTAATGCAAGTCGATTGGCCGAGCAAAAGCCCACTATTTTGTTAAACGGTTATTTTACTTTACAGTTTTCTTTCACCGCTCTTTGTTTAAAATTGAGTTTAGTGGGAGCATGATATTAAAAAGTGCCGCTGCCTTTCGGTGTATTTTCTAATTGGCTAATTAAAAGTAGTCTTCCATTTAATATATAAATTGTGGGCTGTCAGAGTTTCTGTTCGCCTGTTACTTAGCATATTACTTAATCTCTAAAATTCATAACATTTTTTTGCTTATTATTGTTACCATTACCGATTTGATTTCAATTGTTAACAAGTCGATTAATAACTGTTTTTAAATTGTAATCAAACGATCAAATTTATATACCAGGCGGAGAGTATTCACAGCAACTAGCCGCAAATTTATGAAATTTGATTCGCCAATTAAAAGCTCGCCATTTTATTGAGAATAAGCTGTAAACAATAAAACAAATAATTAATATATATATATGTTTGGGTTTGTGAATTAATAATTAATTTTTATTGTGTAAATACATACTTACAATATATACAATTTTATAATTTATTAATTTAAAAAGTTTTATTTTGGCTTACAAATTTATTATTAATTTGATTTATATGTACATTTTTTTAATAAAATCTTAATAACTGAAAAAATTATTTTATTTTTATTAATCGCAGTAATTAATATTATTAGGATTTTATATCTATTCTATTATTATATTGTTTATTATATACCACTAGTACTGATTTCATTGCAAATTGTTAAGTAGTTGATTAATAACTGCTTTAAAATTGTAATAAAGCGATCAAACTGATCTACCAGGCGAACAATATTAACAGCAAGCAGCCGCAATGAAATTTAATTCGCCAATTAAAAGCTCGCCATTTTACATGATTAGCTGTAAACAATAAAACAAATAAACAAAAAATTTAACTGCATTCGTTTAGTGCTTTACTGCTGTTGTAATAATGACATATATTTGTCTCTTTCTTTTTAACTCTCTTAGCTTGGATTTCAGTATGAGAGTGAATTTAAATATGGCGCTGCACAGCTGATCCAGCATTTATTGAATGCATTTGCTTTATCTGTTTACGCTGCTGTTCGCCTGTTACCTTAAACAAATTCATATAGGCAGAAATATTACGGAAGCTTCATTCCAAATTTTTAACAAACCAACCTAAGTTAAAAAGAATAAGAAATATTTCAAAAAGTTATTTAAGTTAAATTTTAATTTTTTTATAAAACTTGCGTTACTGTAAGTTGCATTATGTTTGATTTTTATGATATTTTTTTACATTTACTTATTGATTTTTTTCGAGAGTTACGTTTTCGATCAAAAACTTAAGTTGCTTGTAATTTATGGAGCTTAAGTTAAAGAAAGGACGAAGCAGACAACATTGCTAAATAATATTTTTTTTTTAATTTGCGAAATTTTCAAAGCTACAAATATTTTTATGTTCTCTGTACAAAGGAATTTTTCTTCTTAGGCAGGCACAAATTAGTTATATGTACCTACTATATACGAATTCTAACAATTCATTATACTTGAACCTTTTGTTTTAGATCCTTGTCACCAAAGGAGCCTAATACTGATGAACAGTGAGATAAAAGCTCCATTTATTTCTGAGCTGGTATTCAAACTTCTTCGATTAACTCCAAATTGTGCCGGATGTGTACATACAAGTTAACATACTCTCAGAAAGAGTAAGATAACAAAAGATAAAGTTGAACTCATTAAGTTAGGCGTCAAAGCTTAAATAAGCTTTGATCTATATATAATTCCCAGTTAGACCCCTTGGAGGAGGGGCTTAGGGGGTCTCTATTAATAACTGTTCGAACAGAACAGGGACCTACAGTTTATAGCCGAATCCGAACGGCGGTGTCTTTAATTAATAGAGACTTTCATGGCAAATAGCGTCTTTGAGCTAGCGATGCCAGTGCTAGGCAAATGCAGCAGTGCTACTGCGGGGAACCGAACCACCGACCTTCGGTTTTCGAGGCGAGTACGCTATCACTTAAGCCACCGACGGCCATAAGCTTTGATCTACAAATATTTATATCGCAAAGCTTCAATTAGAGTTAGAAGATTATGTTAAGCTAGATTAACATTTAGTTAAAATCTAGAAGTTAAAATGAAAGGAACAAAAAACAAGTAAAGATAAAAACCAACTCATAAGATTAATATATTTAATAAAGATAAAAACCAAAACAAAACAAAAATATATTAATATACATACCCTTTACAAAACCTTTTTTGTTTATTTTTAAAATAGAAGATTTATATTTCCGTCTTCTGGGTGGCAAAAATTTATCAAGTAATAAAAGTCTGATAAACAGTCTAAAATTGTAAATTAGGATATTTTATTATAACTTTCATAAATATTATCCTTGTTGTTCAAATGAAAATGAAATCAATTTCCATTAAACAAAGGCTGTTTTTTGTTTTTCAAAAAGGATATTTGGTTTCAGTTGCTGGGCTCTAAAAATATGTCAAATATTCTGGATGAAAACAAACCTAATGAACAGCCTAAAAAATTCAAATATTAAAATTTACTGAGCATTTGACAAGAACAAAAATATCGATTTTAGTTAAATTTTGACTCAGAACGGATTTCAGCTACCAGGCGAACAGAAATCATGAACAAGCAGCTGCAAAATAAAATTTTTCTAAAACTGTCGCTAAAAGTATGCTACACTTTTTAAAAAGTAAAAATTTTGATGTAAAAATTATATACCATTCTTTTAGTTGCTAATTTAAAGTTGCTTTCTGCCTTTTCTGAATTTCTGTTTCCCTGGTAGTATCAGCTGGCTTCAAGACAATTTTGTATGTTTTCAGATTAAAGTGGTCTGAAACATACACATATGCATTAATTTTGCGTTTGTATTGTTTGTGCCGCTGTAACACTTGATTAAAGTTTTCATGTACATTTTACTTTCCTTTTTTTATTTCAAGTTCTGTTTCCTATTTTCCCGCAACTTATATATTTTTTTAATCCAAAAGCTCTTCTCGGCTATTTCTTTTTAATGGGAAAAAATAAATAATGCAAGTTTCATTTATTATTTAAGTAGAAAAGTCTATTCAACGAAAATAAGATACAAAGCGTTAACTTAAAATGGTAGTTAAATAATAATTGTAAACTATGTTATAAATTAAATACTAAATGCAAGATAATTAATTATAATATTTTAGTATAATTTTTTATTAGAAACGGTTACAATAGTTTAAAAAATTATGTACATAAATAAAATACATAAGTAATTAGAATATATTATTATACATATATATAAATATTAATAAATTATGTAATACAATAAATACTAACACAATAATATTAATTCTAATAGTCTAGGAATATTATTTATTAGAAATTGTCGCAAAAGCTTACTAAATTAAAGACAAACAAAAATTTTATAGTTATACTATATAAATGTAATAGTAAGTTATGGAATATAGTAAATACTTAATACAAAAATGTATAAGGAATCTTATTTATGTATAATTAGCCAGTAAAATGCATTTAATTTAAATAACTAAATAAACCGATCTTCACAATTGATTGAGGCAGGCAGATATAAGTCAATATTCAAATATAGAGCTGCGCTGCTCTAACAGCAGTTAATAACAGCATCGAAACTTAAGATATGCAAATTGATTGGCCAATTAGAAGCGCACCATTTTGTGTATAATTAGAGTAACGGTCACAGTGCAACAAAGTAGGCAATATAAATAACATTATCTAGCTCTTTCCACGTTGCTCTCTTTGCTTAAAATGCGTTCAATATGAGAGTGAACGGAGCAGATTGTCAGTGTGCCTGTTGGTTAGTGTATAAGTAGTTAACTGATCCACAATGAAAAAATTGTATTCTATTGTTTTTGGTCACCTGTTAACTCGGTAACGATGGCACATGCAGAAAATTTTTCTAAACTTCAGCCGACAGGAGCTTACCTAATCGGCACTGATGTTTTTGTTTTGGTGCTATCCTGCAAAGTCAGTTGATGGGTAGGCGCTTATTGAACACACTGTGTTAGAACTTATTGCGCTGATAAGTTCGTTTCAGACCGGCCTGAAAATTATTTACATCAAATTTTAAGTAAGTGATCTACCAGACGAACATAATCCATAGCCAATAGCCGCAGAAATACGAAAAATAAAATTATTCCATTTTATTTTTTTTTGCTCAAAATTAAATTAATTAAATTTTTAAGTTCTTAAGAAGTTTTACAAGCTTGAGCAACTTCTCGTAGTTCTAATCTACCAGGCGAACAGAAATAGATAGCCCGTAACCGCTGCAATAAAAATAAGATTATTGAAATGTGATTGGGCAATTAAAAACCCACTATTTTTTTTTATGATATCAAGCAGTTATTTTACTTTACAGTTTTGTTTCACAGCTCTTTGTTTAAAATGGAGTTTAGTGGGAGCATGATATTACAAACTCCCGTTGCTTTTCGATGTGTTTTTTAATTGGCTAATTACAACAAGTCCACCATTAATGCATAAATTGTGGGTTGTGAGAGTTTCTGTTCGCCTGTTACTTAGCATAGAGTTCTATCTCTTTTTTATTATTATATTATTAATTATATATATTATACCATTAGTACTGATTTCATTGCAAATTGTTAAGTAGTTGATTAATAACTGCTTTAAAATTGTAATGAAGCGATCAAACTGATCTACCAGGCGAACAGAATTAACAGCAAGTAGCCGCAAATTTATGAAATTTGATTCGCCAATTAAAAGTTTGCCATTTTACATGATTAGCTGTAAACAATAAAACAAGCACAAAATGTAACTGCATTCGTTTAGTGCTTGCCTTACTGCTGTTGTTGTAACATGGCATAAATTTGTCTCTCTCTGGCTAACTATCTTAGCTTGGATTTCAGTATGAGAGTGAATTTAAATATGGCGCTGCACAGCTGATCCAGCATTTATTGATTCATTTGGTTTATCTGTTAACGTTGCTGTTCGCCAGTTAACTTAGACAAATTCATATAGGCTGAAAAATATCGGAAGCTTAATTCATCATTTTTGACAAACTAAACCAAATTAAAAAGGACAGGAAATATTTCAACAAGTTATTTTAATTAATTATAAATTATTTTAATTTGGATTATAATTGGTTTGTATTATATTTTTTACATTTGCCTATTGTTTTTTTTGAGAATTTCGTTTTCGATCAAAAACTTAAATGGCTTGGAATTTATAAAGTTTATGTTAAGCAGTCAACATTGCTAAATAATATTTTTTTTTTAATTTGCGAAATTTTCAAAGCTACAAATATTTTT
>JBAMAX010001552.1:0-74013 GCA_037043745.1 Chymomyza amoena
CCTGCAGGAAAACATTACAGTCGCAAACTGGTTTTGAACCGCCCCGTTGTGCAACTGTTTGTCCGAAACCTAGTATGTTTGCTCTGAAAATTCTAGTATGTTTAACATGGGGCTGTCATTGCAGGCAACCAGAATTTTCGGGTATGATGTTCAACTGGTTTCAAACTGGTCCGGAGCATATTGAACAAAACTAGTAGCAGCTTATTAGAATGTAACAAGTCGCTTCTAACGAATTCAAAACTAGTCCATTTGATATAGAAAATTAATAGTTCTTTGCATTTAGTTGTAGGTTGGTAAATATGGTCTTTAATTTTACTAGTAATTTTTGTTCCAGACTGGAATATACTGCCCAAAAATGAAACTACTTTAAATTTACAATTTGAACATTATTATTATTATATACAAGTTACATAAATAAAATTAATTACTAAACAAAAATAATAACAATTTATATTAAAAACATTAAAAATTATCTTAACATATAAACATACAATTATACTTAAAATATTGAATACAATTAATTTTAAATACAAATTAAAAATATAAATTAATTAAATTACAAAATTAATACAATTATATTATATATACATAACAAATAATTTATAATACAACTTAAAATAAGAAAATTATTATTACTTAAAAATACTATAAGGTAGTTTTTGTTCATTAGTTGCCGTTCTGGGGAGCTGTTGTCCGAGAGATTTAATATTGCCGACTGAATTTGTATTTCTTCTGTAAAGAGAGTTTTAATTATTATTTATTTTTTTAATTTCGTAATGTATAGTATGCTTACCTTATATAATGCCACACAAGTTTTCGAAATGGCTTAGAGACTTTTTCCCCAAATACATATGTAAAGCTCCATTAAAACGTCTTTGTGCAAGATCTCACACAAATATCAAAGCACGGAATGACGGGCCTGATTCCTCATAGCCATCAACTAATAGATGCAAGAAATGTCTCTATAGAGCACAAAAAACAATTTTTGTATAAATACGTTCATATTTATTTATGTATATTTAAACAATAAAAAAACAATTTATTGCTATTTTTACTTACCTTAGTTGACATGCGTCTGTGAGCAGAATTTAACTGCAGATAAAAAATTTTGTTACAAATATTACTTACAACATTATTTATGCACATGCAATGCAATTATATGTAATGTATCTACATACAGTGTGCCACAAAGGTCATAGTACAGAAGGATTTTACAAATTCCTCACAAATTGTTTAAATTTTCCAAAAACTAATGATGAGGTTTTCTTAAATATATATGTATAATGTCATAGTACACTTAGACGGTATACCGAATTTACGTTGTTGCAGCTGGTTTGTTTGGGTTTTTGTAACGGGACTTTTTTGTATATGCTTTGCTTTACTTTTGTATGCGCGTGTGGGAAATTTCCGCTGCCAAAATGTGCATTATTAACTGCAAACGTTGTTTTTTTTTTTTGTTTATTGTTTAAAAATATATATTTAAGAAAACCTCATCATTAGTTTTTGGAAAATTTAAACAATTTGGGAGGAATTCGCATTTAAGTGTAAAATCGCCTGCTGTACTATGACCTTTGTGGCACACTGTATGTTTGCATAAACATAAATAGCAAATATGTAACTCACCTTGTGTTTTGGCAACTTTTCTTTTATTATATTTAAATAATTGTTTTTCTATTACCGCACTGATTTGCTTTTTAAATTGTTACTTATTTAAATTATTAAAACAATTGATTTTCAATATAAGAACAACCGATCGCACTGATTTGCACTTTGTACTGACGCCTAATTTTTGCAGCAGCTTCTTTTGCCTTTTATTCCTTTGTTGTTTTTATGCATACACAAAATTTGTCGCAGAAAAATAACACGAACCAAATAGCCACAACCCACCCTTAAAGAATGCTTGTTTGTTCTTGTTGCGTTAAAAAAATACAAAAAACGAGAGAGCAGCTCGCTCAATTGAGCGAACACAAATTTGAGAGCGTAAGCCGTGAGCGAAGCGCGCTCTCGTTTACCGCATTTTCCTATTCCACAACAGTTCTTATTTGAACCATATACGAACTAGTAACGTTTAGAGTAGTTGAGGCCACTTAAATGACACCGAATTCCTGCAGGGTATACTCTCTCATATATGACATATACATAAGTACTTGAATATCTGTGTATCAGTATGTATCTGTGTGTGTGTGCCCATTTATTGGTGGCCACTCGTTGTGGTCATCAAATTTTAGTGGCAAGCCATGTCTACTTGTGGCAGTTGAGTTTGTCATAGTCACTTAATGGAATGACCTATTGCCTGTTCATTTGGATAAATGAGCAACTGAATGCGCAATATGAGAGCACTGACTGAACTGTGTGGCGTACCTACATATGTATGTGTATATGTACTTATATACAGTATATATATATATATATATGCTACAATTAGGTATTGGTTTGCTGTAGAACTTTAAATGAAGTTAGTGTGAGCAGCATTTGTTTTATGTATATTTGAAAGAGCGCTCAAACAGCAGAGTGAGCGAGTAATTAACAGCTGTAGCTCTCAACTCTGTTAAGTAACATTCTAACATAATTCTTATGCTGCAGATCATATGTAGTTAACATTTTATATTTGTATGTATTTAAAAGACGCTCAAGCAGCAGAGTGAGCGAGTAATTAACAGCGGTAGCTCTCAACTCTGTTATGTTACATTCTAACATAATACTTATGCTTCAGATCATATGTGGCTTACATTTTATATTAGCAGAATGAGAGAAGAGAGAGATAATTAACAGCGGTAGCGCACAACTCTGTTATATTCTAACATATGTAATGCTTATGCAGATCCTGTATATTCATTTCTACAATAATCATTTATAAATAATAAACAATTTAAATTAAGCAAAAGATTTTTATTTAAAGACATAATTTTTTTTTTAAGTTATGGAAAATAAACTGACAAAATTTTGTGACACATTCGCTGAAATAAACCAAGTTATTGAGTGTTGCCCCAAACTTTGTTGCTGTCAAGTGCGTTTAATGGTGCGTATGTGTAATGTCACACCTGGCTGGAGTAGCTGTGCAGAGAGATCAAACTAAGTTTTAATTTGTTGATGAAATTTAAGTCAAAATGGATGAAATTTCATTGCTGGTTGTGGCCATTTGTTGTTGTCCCTACAGCAGTTAACAATTTGCTATTGTTGTCTTTTTTTTTACTGTATTTATTGCCAATGGCATGTCAAGTGTGACACATGTGGCACATACACTGAAAAGTCAGTTATCGAGTGGCACGTTTCATGGTAACTGTCTCCCCGACTTTCTTCTGCTGTGAGTTTTCGCCGCCGTTTTATGGCATTCTCATCATACCATATTTTGTCAGTTCGTTGCTTGGTACTTTCCTTCACTCGTTCTTCTGACTGCTTTTTATATATAATTTTTTTCATATATATAGTATGTACATTTATTTGGGTTTTGGGCTTTTGGCAGTTTTGGCCTGGCTCCTTTTCACTTGATGCCATTTAAAGCTAAAAGCTGAGCTCAGCTGACAGTTGGCAAACATTTGTGCAAACGATGCCACGACACCAATTTCTCTGTGCGCACTGGCTTAGTGCTTGTCCCTCTTTGTCATGTCTCACCTTGTGCTCCTCCAGCAGGCACCTAACGTGTATTTATGTACTTTTTTTTTTTTTTGCTAACTTGGCCTCTGAACTGCCGCATTGCCCCTGATCCGGTGAGCAGTCGCATCATCGACAAACAAAATTATGGCATGAGTGCACATTATTGCCATTAGGCAGAAGTGCCAAGTTTGTGTGCGTGAAAAGTGGCAAAGGATTTACGTAGCGATATGTCTGTGTATAAATATGAGTAGGAGTAGGCGCTGCATGAATTAATGGCCAGAACAGCCGTGTCATTGACAATGACGACAATATAGAGCATGACGCGGATTCTGTTAAACTGTGGAGAAAGAAAAGAATCCGCTTGACGATTGTCTAAATGTTGCGTCAAAGCTGTCAGCGACAATAAGGACACGTGTCATGCCATTCTGACTATGACTGCATAACCAGTTGATCAACAAAAAAAAAATGATTTTTGCATATGGCGACTATAGCTTTTTCAGCCGCTAAGATCTAGACGCACAGACATACGGCCGCCTAGACGCTGCTGAAGCGTTGCGTACAGTCTGAAGGGGGATGCAAAACAAATTAAATAGAATATGTTAATAATAAAGCTGCGACGATGTAGCATGGTAATATAATAAACATGAACTCTTTAATCAATAAACATTTAAAATAACAAGTAGCGTTTTAAAAGAGTTCGCTTCAAACAAAAATTTTGACTAAGAACTTTTTTTTCTGTGGTGCCTTGTTATTTGCTCTCCTCCTGCTCCTTCGATTCAATATATTTAATTAAATTCTTGATATTTGTGCCCATCGAGTCAGATGCAAAGCCCCTGGATTCGTCTAAAGAACAGCTCGAGTCCTGATCGCTCTCCTTGTTAACATCATTTGCCTCAAGCAGGACCCCTTCATCACAGCATTCAGGAAACTCGTACATCTCGAGTTGTTGGTCACCGTATACCTCCTTACTTTTTTCCTGCATCTGCTTTTGAGTCACATTATTTCCGTTCGAGTCCAGCTCACTGTCAAGTCCTATAATTTGGGCAAAGCTCTGCTTGTTTACGTCATCTGCCTCAAGCAGGACCCCTTCATCACAGCATTCAGGGAACTCGTACATCTCGAGTTGTTGGTTACCGTATACCTCTTTACTTTTTTCCTGCATCTGCTTTTGAGTCACATTATTTCCGTTTGAGTCCAGCTCACTGTCAAGTCCTATAATTTGGGCAAAGCTCTGCTTAATTAGCTCATCTGCCTCAAGCAGCACAACTTCAGAGCACTCAGGGAACATGTAGAGTTCGGATTGTTGGTCACCATATACCTCCTTACTTATTTCCTGCAACTGCTCTTCAGTTACATTTTCTATCTTTGAGTCCAGCTCACCGTCAAGTCCTATAATAATTTTGGCACTGCTTCCAGCACGCTGTTCTGGTTTGTTAGTTTTTTCCATTAAGCGCTTATTGATCATCTCGCCACTTATGTCTCCGTGTTCTTTTTGCTCTTCCTTCAACTCTTTGTGGAGATAGCGAAGAGTTGGGATCACAATTTCTTGATTTACATCCTGGCAGCCATCTTTTAACTTCTGCTCCATATTTTTCATGAACGCCAAGTGTGTATCAACTTTGGTTTTCAGTTTTTGTAAATCGATGGGAATATTAGCTGCCATTTTTACTCTTTTCTTTTTTACTCTTTTACAGATACAGCCAAATTTGATTACGTAAAATATTTGATTATAGAACAAACGTCCACACAGCTCAGATTTTTTTATATTTTAAACTGGGTAAACTTAAATTCCAAAGGCTCCTTTTTGAATATGTAGGGAAACAAATTTTTAATTGTTACAAACTATTCCAGTTGCATTCAAAAATTATTTCGACGTGTATTAATAACGCCTTTTAAATATTTTGCATATGGTAAAAAGTAAAATTTCATTATTGATTGGGCTCACATGAGTCTACCACTACTAACTCTTTTACTTAAAGCCTCATAAAATTCTTGGTAAAATGTCGATCAGTGGCTTTAACCTATTTTCTTTCTCTGCTGCAACATGATGCCACGGGGCTCCTACGTGCTGAACTTATTATTAATTATTGTATTTAGTTAAGGCGAGCGGCACGCCTCTACATTGATTACCTTTAAAAAAATTTTACGCGAAATTAGCGAAAATGGTTTAATAGTGCGATTGTAAGCAACTAAGTACTCCAAGAGGTCTTGATGTCTATCCAGTTCTAAACCAATGCAATATGGAAATTCGAAAATTCCTGCTGTATTATAAATAATCCCATTTGGTTAATAAGATGTATTTCTTGCGAGTTTGATTACGTCTGCCTTCATATGTATGTACCCCCAAACCTCCAAATCACATATTGACTATAAGGTGATAAAACGCCAGCACCTTTGTATGGTGCAAACCTTTGGATTGGCTCAAAAATTAGCGCAGTGGCAGCCATTGAGTGGGAATCACTGCCACAGACACCGCAAGCAAATTCAATTCCACGCCCCACAAGCAGCTCCAGGCTCGGAACTGTTACCGTAGCCAAGCCCAGACTTGGCTAAGCTATTGCATATGCATGAGCCAAAGCAAGGACCTTACATAAGGACGAAGTGTTCGAGAGAGGAGTGAGCTGTTGGCAGGTAGAGAAATCAGCAGAGACAGAACATGAGTGTGTGGTTAAGTGTATATGTGTATGCATGTTTGTGTGAGTTAGAGTGTGTGTGTGTGTGTGTTTATATCTGTGTGTGTGTGGTTAAAGCTCTACCCTTTGTGTATTTTTAGCTTTATTGTGCATAATTTAACATAAATTCAATAAGAACCTTTTTGTGGCGTTAATAACTAGAATAATAAAACAACAAAAAATTTACTAATAATTTAATGAGTTAACCTAAAAACGAATAAAACCAATAAAAGTTGAAAAACTAAATTAGTTCGAATGCAAATATCAATAAAGGTACACAAAAAATTTAATTAAGTTCGTTAAATTTAGAGATATGCTAATACAGTGTGTACATTATTATATTATGGAAATTATTTAATAAATGTTTGAGTTAATGTTTACACTCTAAATGAAATTTTTCATTATAAATAATTTTCTCAACAAAACGTTCAAGCGGAAGGGCCATAATAAAAATATTAATAATTTGTTGTCAATAAAATTTAATTTAAATTTAATTAAATTGAGCAAATTTTTTAATTTAAAAATATTAAAAAATTTTTATTTTTGGCCATGCTTCGTTAAACGAAAACTAATACATATTTTACATTTAAGTTTCGACCTGGTTTGAATTTTATATCTTTATTGCCAAAATCTTTTAAATATTAATTATTTTTGCTTACTTTTTTTGAATTAAATGAAAATTTTTTTTTTTTTTTTTTTTTTTTTGTATTATTTTTATTTGCGATCTGTCATATTGACATTTAACAAATTTGCTTATATTATAAATATAACGGGGTTGGTTATGCTCCAGTGAGCAACACCAATATACTTAAATTGTATATAATTCATGATGTTATTTAATACATATTACTTATTACGTATTATTTACTAAACTCTATATATTATAAAAATCTATCTGGAAGATCCAGAACATGATATCTCTTCAGACGTCTAACGTCCCAACTATTATCTAGAAGATTAATTGCCAGCGAGTTTTCATGATTTGAGAGTCTCTCAAAATATCTTCTCGATGATTTTAATATTTCGTCTTTTACGTAAGGAACATTCAAATCTTTGTGAATTTCTTTGTTGGTTACGTACCAAGGAGCGCCTGCAATGTTTCTTAGAGTTATAGATTGATATCTTTGCAGGATTTCGATATTTGAATTGCTCGCCGTCCCCCAGAGCTGCATTGCGTACGTCCAGACCGGCTTGAGTACTGCTTCGTAAAGCCGAATTTTATTCTCCAAACTAAGCTGCGATCGCGGACCTAGAAGCCAATACATTCTTTTGGTTTTAATTTTAAGCTGCATATGCTTTGATTTTATATGCTTATTCCACGTGAGTCGCCGATCCAAATGCACTCCAAGATATTTGACAGATTATAAAAATGAATGAATTTCTTTACAATTCCAAATCTTAGAGCCTCAGCCACAATTCTTAACAGTTTTCAAATTTTCGTCAAAATCTTTTAAGATTTGATTAAGATGATATCCGATTTTATTCAAAGAAACTTTACTTATTGGGAAAGGGTATTAAATTTATGATTTATTTGCATCTTTATGATTTTATAAATCTTATATTTCGCTTTAATTTTTACAAAATAGTTTGTAATGCCATTCTGTGGCACCGTACGACGCGTTTGTGGTAAATGTGAATGGCAATAATTAAATGTACAGCTTACGAATAAAATTCAAAATGTAAGCCACATTTTATATTAAAAATATTCCCGCAGAGGCATTTCAAAAATACTTTTTTTTGCATACAAATTTTCAAATGTAATCAAACGAATTCTGCCATTCACAATGCTGATGACAGCTCTTGACCGGTAAGATTGTCATACAAACTCATTTATGGAATGAAACTCAGTTTTGTAGAAATAGAAAGTAAAATGTTGCACAACACACTGAAAATTATCTCTTAATGTATTAAAGAATTAACTTTCTTAGATCACTTTAAAGACCCTGTATGAAAATAAGTGTCTAAATGTTCTAAAAATTCTAATTGTAGGAAAGAGGCAACCCTGCCAATGGGCAAAAGCGAAAACATTTGGAAATATTTGTCCGAAAAATAAATTCTTTGAGATTTCTGTGGCAACTACGGTTTTTTTAAGATTAAATTTCAAAACGTCAAAATCTTTAAAGATTCCTGTGGCACCACTAATAATTTATAGCTTTATTTTAAAAGAATTTGCTTTCTTAAGATAAGTTAATACTTTTAAGTCATTTCTATTTTTTGTGGTAATTGAATTGAACTGAATACTTATCAAAAGTTAATTAAAAAATTTTCTGCGCTCATTAATAATTTGCAGATAACTTCATTGATAAAAATTTAATTTTTTTCAAAAAAGAGAATGTGTCAAACAGCACAATGCTAAAAATATAACAATAGCTTATCGATAAATGTATCGATAGCTAACAGCAGCGCAGGGTTGTATTTATGTTTATTAAGCAAAACATTATGCCAAAGTCAAGCTTTAAGTGACTAACAAAAGTAAACTTTTGAAAATGCAGTTAAAAGCCAAGTTAATGGCAATTGGGACAAAGGAAGCGTAGAGAGCTGGGCTAGCGCCAGCGCCAAGTTAACCATAAACTGAAAGTGCATAAAGAACAAAGTCCTCGGACTAAAAGGGACTAACGAGTGTCGGCGTACCCCGAACATGTCCAAAGTTTATTTTATGGCACTGAAAACTGCCACGGCAAATAATAATAATAAAAATAAAAATAAACACGAAAAAAAAATGACGCAACAACAACGACGCGAAGAACGAGCACAACAAAAAAAAAAGAACCGCAGAAACGCAGTGACAAAGAAGACGACGTTAGATGAAACGGAAATTATGTAGAAAGCATAGCTGGAAAATATGTATGAGTGGAAGTGAGACAGGAAGATGCAGCGTCAGAGCGAGATAGCAAGATAGAAGTGCGCTAATTAAAAGTGCCGCGCTGGGCAAACAGTTTTCGATTACAAAGAG
Organism: Chymomyza amoena; assembly: GCA_037043745.1. Classification (NCBI taxonomy): domain Eukaryota; kingdom Metazoa; phylum Arthropoda; class Insecta; order Diptera; family Drosophilidae; genus Chymomyza; species Chymomyza amoena. The sequence goes on from JBAMAX010001552.1 coordinate 9,220, forward strand.
CAGGGGGAACTGGGGGAGGGATGGAAATGGGAATGGCAGCAGGAGCAGGGTGCAGAAGGCGTGAATGTGGGCGTTGAGTGTGTAAAATGTAATGAGTGTTGGTAAGAGGCGTGTGTGTGTGTGTGTGTTGGTGGTTTTTTGCTGCGGTTTAGGGAAGCAGCATGTGAAATCTGGGACAGCGCGATTTTGAATGAGCTGCCGTGCCGGAAAATAGACAAAAAGTGAGGAAGACGCGAAGACAGGGAGAGTGAGAGAGAGAGGGAGAGAGGGTGAAAATGAGACAGAGACTGTAAGACAGACAGCTAAGTAAACAAAACCACAGTGAGATGAAGGTAATGAGAGCAATGCGACTAATGCTGAGTTCACACTGCGTCACGGAATGTCACAATTTAGCCAAGCAGCGGTAGGGTTTAGTGTAGACAGTCAAAGTATTGACAGAGAACTCGTAAATTGTTATAAGGTTCGTGAAAATGTGGGACATCAAAAAATAAGTCTACATAAAGTACTAGATTTGGTAAGTGCTCGAAAATCTTTTTTACATGTTGGTAAGTTTACCTAAAGCGTTCTCTGGAAAAATCGGCCAAAAATAAGAAATTCAATATAATAACAACAAACTTTAAACTCAAGCTGTTAAAATACAGTATTTCCTTCATTAAATATTTTTTTTTGCAACATTTATCAACATTAGTACCTAGTTAATAGGTAATTTACTAAGTAAAATGTAGCTTTTAGATGAAGTATGCCAATATGGAGAGCTAAATAAATAAATATTTTTCTTATTTAGTGCTTATAAAAAAATATAGTTTTTGTAAAACGCATTATTTATTTGTTTTAAAGGGGTACAACAATGTGCAGTTTGCCTTAAGTTATAAGAAAAATTTAAATGAATTATTGAAAAATAAAAAAAAAGATTAACTAATCCGCTTCACTACTCCGGGGGGGTGAACTTTTATACCATATGCACCGACCGGCAAGAGACTTGATTCCAAGTGAATAAAGGAAGTTCCATTAAAAATTAAACATTACAAATATAAGAAAAAAGGAAAAATAGCATAAATTATCAAATAAGTGCCTCATAATATCGGATTGGTCATGGATGCTCGAAGTGGAAAGTGAAGATGACTTAGAATAGAAAACGTGAAAGATGGAATAGACCATTCAAAAGAGATAAAAATAAAAAGGTTGTTATAATTAGAGCATAAGATACGGGAGGAATCATGGAAAGCTAAATTTGATCTACAGAGTTGCAAGGTTAAGGGTCGAAAATTAAGAGTTACTCTGGTAGCTACGACAAAAGTAACTTTATTAAGAAGTTCCGTAGAATCAATAAGGAGGAGTTATAGATTATGCAAGGAAAGTACACCGTGGCATGTTTTAAAGGAGCGCAGCTTTATAAGACGAAGAATGTTAGAATATGGAGGTAGCCGGGTAGGAGAATCTCAAAAAAAGCCGCGAAGTGCAAAGAGGAGGAATTGCATTTAAACAGACTCATTTCTGTCCTGATATAGGTGGTATTGAGGGCTTCAAACTTTTGAACTGTACTCCAAAATTGGGTGGACGAGAGAAATATAAAGAAGTTTGGTTTTATAAGGGTCGTTAAAGGGCATTCAAAAAGTAAGTTTCCCTAATTTTAAAATGAAGTACAAAACAATTTTTAGGTTACAAAATGAATATTTATTAATTATTTGACTCATAAACTATTTTTCTACATAGTCACCTTCGACTTGAATACATTTTTCGTATCTGTTATAGAGTTTATGCAAACCTTCTTTAAAAAAACACGTGTCCTGTTTTTGGAGCCATAATTTGACAGATGTTTGGACTTCTTCGTTTGAAACAAATTGCTGCCCACCTAAGCTTTCTTTCAATTTTGGAAAAAGAAAAAAGTCACTTGGTGTGAGATCCGGAGAGTAGGTTGGGTGATCGAAAATTTCCCATTTGAATTTTTCCAATAAAGTTTTCGTTTTTTGAGCAGAATGAGGCCGTGCATTATCATGAAAGAGTAAGATTTTTTGGATAATTTTCCTGGACGTTTTCGTCTGATGGCATTTTTAAGCTTATTTAAAACTTCGCAGTAACGATCCGCATTGATTGTTGTACCAGGTTCCAAAAAATCAACCAACAAAACACCTAACTCGTCCCAAAAAACTGTGGCCATGATTTTTCCAGCAGAACGTTGAATTTTTGCTTTTTTTGGAGCACTTTCTTCTGGTTTCTTCCAAACCATGCTTTGACGCTTTGTTTCGGAACTCGTATGATGACACCACGTTTCATCACCCGTCACAATGCGTGAGTAGAGACTATCGCCTTCTTTCTTAACCATTTCAAAAAATTTTTGAGCAGCGACTATTCGTTGATGTTTATGGTTTTCGGTAAGCAGGCGTGGGACCCATCTTGCGCAAACTTTGCTGTAACCAAGCTTATCCTTCAAAATTGAAAAGATTGAAGTTCGGCCAATTTCAATATCAGGAGGAATCAATTCGAGAATATCATCGATGGTCAGCCGTCTGTCCTCTTCAATAATTTTTTGAACAGCTTCAATAGCTCTGTCCGTAGTGGCTGTTTTTGGACGTCCTGCACGCTGTTCATCATGAACTTCTGAACGTCCCGCGATAAAATCAGCGCGCCATCTTCGCACCATTTGCACCTTTTGAAGTTAAAAAACTAATAACTGCACGCAATTCACAATTGGACACGTGTTGCAATGGTAGCTCCATGGTTGTTGTGTTTATACTGCTGAAAAAACTATTTTCGGTCACCAATACCAGTGCCGCTCTTATCGATAGACTCAACACTGATGTTGTGTTCAGTGCGAGGCCGCTAGATGGTGCACAAGAAAAACGCTAGACCAGGGAAACTTACTTTTTGAGTATTTGAATTTAAGAACCTTATTTCTTTTAGTTGATCGAAGCTATTTTACAACTTTGATTACAATATTTGTGTCAAGTCAGTTTTTTTGGCCTATTAACAACACATATTCTAGATTATTTGAAGTTTTTATAAGCAATACAGCCTCCAGTAAAAATTGTTTTGTCGATATTGGGCAGCTTTACAGTCGAAGCATTTATCTATATGGCTTATATTTATCAATGAATATGCAATTTAATTTTTTTCTTCTTCAAATTTATTCTTCTTTTTTTTTGGTATAAATTAAAATCTGTAAATCTTTTTTTTATGTGGCTTAGTGTAAACATAGCATATGCAACAACTTCAGCAGCGACTCCAGCAGCGACTGCAGCAGCGACTCCAGCAGCGACTGCAGCAGCGCTGCTTTCACTCACAGCAGCCATTTTGAATTTAAATATTACTTGCTTTATTTGCTTGCATTTTTATTTTCACTGTTTCAACCGCAATAACTTTAGTGTGCGAGAATATCTATGTATGCATGGCATTAACTGTCATGAAGTGTTTATATATATACACATATATCTATGTATACCAGCTGGCATGTGCATGTGTGTGTGTGAGCCTTGCCTTTTCACTGCCAGATGTCAGACACTGTTCATTTGATTTAATTATAAACAGATATACCTAGACGCTTATTAAGCTTCTATTTATAAATAGTTTCGTGTGAAAATGTAAACCTTGAAATGCGAGTAACGTTTATTGTAAATTATTCTAATCTTTAATTACAGCAAGGCTCGCTCTTTATTGGCTTCAACTTAATTGGCATTTACTTTGAACTAAAAGCCGATTACTAATTTGAAAAGCAATTAAACGCAAACAATGGAGCTAAACTTAATATAGCTGACAAGTTTATTGGCTGTAACGTCTATGGGGAAAAGGGGGGACGGGCTACAAACGGGTCCAAGCCGAGCAAGTAACTAAATGTCCTTGCACTTGACAGTAATGTGCCGTGCCTGGGGAATGCAAGTGCTGGCTATTTTTTTTCTCCTGTATAGATTTCAAGCGAGCATACAAACTTGGTGATGAGGTTTGTAGCGTTTTATAGAGCTAATTTTTTTTTTTATTTTAAGGCTAGTTACACTTATTATAGCCTTTGTGTATTTTTTCTGAAATATTTTGCTTATAACGCTTGGTAATACCATTTTGTGCTAGAACCCTTGCCCATTTGGTAATGCTGCTTTTTGTGTAAACATTTTTTTGATATATTTTATTAGCTGTTAACAAACTGCAAAGTTCATGTCAAAATAAAAATAATATAAATTTATTTGTGTTTTCAAATAAATTGATTGGCCGAAAATTCAACATTAAACAAGAGCACAAATTTTGTATTTACACACTGCCTTTAATTATTTTTTTGGTATTGGTTTTAATCAAAAGATATATGATATCGATTGTAATGCGAACTACTAAACTAAAACATCATTGAAGTTCCAAGTCTCCATCTGCTCAAAATTAATCATACAAGCATGACTTTGCCGTTTTTAAAGAGTATATATATTCGCTATGGTCAACTTAATCGCAAATTTTCGTTGACTATTCCTGCCGTTTAGTTAGCTTAACTGGTTGGTCTCTGGCTAAAAGCACTGCACTATTTGATAATTTTATATAGCATACTTTTGGGAGCTGCGCTAAATTACCTACATAAATCACATGATAAGTGATGTTTTGCGCTGTAACGCATTGTTGCTGTTGTTGTTGCTTTTTTTTGATATTTGTTGTCCATGTGTGGGAGAGTTCTTCTGTATGTGTGTGTGAGTGTGTTTTTTTCACGGCTGGCAGAGCAAAGAATGCGCTTAAGCAGCTAACCAGCAATCAGAGAAGGCAACAATGATGCTAACAGCGTATAACCTGCAAAATCCAGCGTCTGCTGTCATATACACACATACACACATAGATACACACTACTAAACCCGCAGATGTGCAGTGCGGTTGCACATTTCTTTGTTAAGTTCACTCAAACATAAATTTCTTTAGATTTGCCAACGGCAGAGGCAGAAACGTCGCCATCTTTAGAGCCCAGAGCCCGCACAACTTGTGCTCTCTGTTCGTCTGTCTGTCTATCCATTCATCTGTCTGTTTATCCGTCTGTCTAGCTGTTCGCCTGTCTGCGTGTCTGTTTGTGCTTTAGCTTCATCTAATGCTTTCAGCGCATATTGCGTTTGCTTACTTTTTTTTTGATACCCTTAAACTGTGGGGTACCTAGATTTAAAAGTGCGCGGCGGACTATTAGATTTTTAGTTATAACAAAATTTTCAGCAGGGATTCGGGCCATTATGTTTGACTGTCTGTTCGTACGAGCACCTTGATCTCAGATACTATTGTGGTGCGTCGGGATTTATATCCTTGAAGCTGCCTAGACTCCTGTAGACCCATCATTATGTGTTTGGATTGAGATTCTTTTCTTGTGGAGGTGTGCCAATGCCACGGCAAGTTTTGGTCTCTATTAGTAGCTTTATATCACCAGCTGCCTGTGGCTTTAGCAGTCATATCATTTCTGGGGAAGTTTGTATATCCAGACATCCATCTAAGCTTGATTTTTTTTCGTTGTGCTTCAGCCAAATTGTTTTTTATATTCGATCCAGCCAAACATCTTTATCCCATCCTAGATGGCTGCCAGTACTAAAACTAGTAAATAGATATTCAAACCTCGGTCTGTAGCATATATTTCCTCTCCAAAGTTGTTGATGTGTCTGTCCACATCTTCTAACAGTCACTTTTTTGATTTCGCGAATTCCAGGTCTCTGGTACTCAGTGCTCAATCTTGTCTCGCCTCTGTTACCTTTTCCTGCTGCTGTGGATCTGCTACTCCTGGCTCCCATCATTACCAGCAGTTTGGATTGCTTTAAAAATCTCAGAGCTATTATAACAAAAGTTGTCATTATAAATTCTGCTGAAATGCCTTCTAAAGGTCACAGAGTATTCCACTGTCGGGCAACGCCTGGAGAGTATTTTCTTTATTTTTTAGCTACTGCTCAACTACTTTGACACAATTTTATATTTTTTGCCTGCTGCTGCTGCTTTACTACCATTTTTTTGTTTTTTATTTTTTCTTTTGCAACACTTTTGTTGCACTTTGCACTTGGGCGTTTAATGTGCGCGCTTCTGCGCTTGCTTTTGCCTCAACCAAAAGTGACAACGAATGAGACGTTAAATTGCACGACAAGCCACACACACATACACACACACACACTTAGATTCACATTCACACTTACATTCACTCGCAATGGCAGCCAGCACAGGCTGCGTATGAGTGATTTTTATGGCAAACTTCTGTGCGCAAAAAAGTATGCAACATAATTTTTGTCGCACTTGACTTTATGTACGCCCGTTGAAAGCCAAGGCGTGTTAGTTGATGATGTTGCTGATGACTTCATTGCTTTAAATTGTCCTCTGCTGGTTGCTAAGCACTTGTACGTTTCGCCTTCTCCATCAACACAGTAGCCTCCCTCCCAACGTTTCTTGCTTGCACGCAACAATCAGCTAAGGACAGTGCTCAGATCCTCAGACAGCTCCTGCTGCTGCTCCAGCTGTGTTACCTAGAAAATTTCTTACATGGCTTGACAGCCTAAAGTGTCTAATGGAAAAATTGTCAACATAAAATGTTAAGGAATTTCTTAAGCTGAACATGTTGAAATGCATTCTTTATAGAGTGAATTAATTATCACGTTTATTTACTATAATTTAAAAAGAAAAGCTTTATTAAACATAAAGTGTTAAAACTAACATGAAATGCTAAACATAGTTAAATGTGGCCTTCTAAATATCAAATTAAGAGTGTGAGTGATTCAGTAATTAGCTTTTATTGAAAGGAGCTATAGGGCTATAAAAACTTATTTAACTTGGACAACGAGAGTGGGAATCGGGACTCATATATTTATTTAAGTCCAAATGGTAAAAGCTGAATGGTTTTAACTGGATTTAATGTTGGTTACGAAACAAGGATAGATTTTAATACTAAGCATATAAGAAGAGCCTCTAAGAAGAGGCTTGGTTTTAAACACCTCAAAATTTCATGTTTAAAAAGTATTGCGAATCCTAAATTAATATAAATTTTTTTAAAACATAATGACTCAAAACTAGTTAAAATTTCTGGCGTAAAGCAACCAATTTTCGATCGTTTTGTTAACTTTGGCTTTAACAAAATGTCTTTTTATATTTCAGCAAAATATTGGTTCTAAAAATTTAACAACCTTAGCAAAAATCTTTTGCAAGCATGACAAATTAACTTCTTCTAAACGTTTTAAGTCTTATTTTTCTATGCATTTAAGTCATTTATTATGTTTTTACGTTCATTTATTTTATTTCGTTTTCTTATTTATTTATACGCAACTCTCCAAACTATTAACATTTCGAATGCATGACCATATAATTGCGCACATTACGTTTGTTATCAGTTCTGATTAGACCAACATCTAAACAAAATTAGACAGCCTTAATAGAATTGCTTTTGGGAGCACATCACAAAAAAAAAAGAACATTTTACGAATGGAAATCGTAAAAACGTGTCAAGCCTTTTATATGACTTGTGAATTTGCTGCCCACTTTGGGACCGAGACCAATACAAAGCACCTACCAAGCACATTGGCACATTCACGTACAAGCTCACACGCATACATACGCAAAGAAGGACATGCCAAATGGGCAGCGAAGTTTGAATACTCTGTAAAGAATATTTTAGAGAAAGTTATACTTTATGGTAGGAAAAACTGATAATTGGAATTCCCTTTAAAACTTTGAAATATTCGTCAAAACGACGTTTCTACTTTAAAGCAAACATTTAATTTGTTTAAATTGATAAAATTAATTCTGTTTTAAGCTTGTAAATAGTCATTTGATCGACCTACGTTAGCTATAAAGTCCTTAAGTAAAAGATTTTTCTAAGAAATGCTGACAAATATTATTAAAAAACTTTCTTTAGTTTATTATTTATTCATTTAGCAGGGATACTTAAGCCTTCAAGTTGATAAATATTAATATTTGGCAAAGATTTTGAATTAACTTTGCAAAAATTATAAAATTTTAAAATATTTCCTCCAGGATTCATACATTTTTTAATGGAATAATTGTTTTTTAAATTTTTAATGTAACGATTCGCTTTATTTGCCGAAATAAATAATATAAAAAAATTAAATTAAAAATTTAAAAAACCTCCGAACTTAAGTAATTTTCATTTAAAAAGTAAAAAATAATAAAAGAAACTTAATGTTAAAGTACCTAAGAATCTATTAATAATTCTAAAAAAAATACGTCGCGTTGGGGGACACGCGAGGGCAGACGTCGTTGACGGTCGTATCTTACATGCAAATTTTTTGAAGTAATTCTATGAAAGTTTTTGAAGTATTTTCTTAATTTTGTTTTTAAGTTAATCTTTGTTGCTTAATTAGACTATTTGTATTTAAATTGTTAGTTTAGGAGCGGTCCCCCAACGCGACGTATTTTTTAGAATTATTAATAGATTCTTAGGTACTTTAACATTAAGTTTCTTTTATTATTTTTTACTTTTTAAATGAAAATTACTTAAGTTCGGGGGTTTTTTAAATTTTTAATTTAATTTTTTATTTCATACTTTTTATAGGTACGTTAGGTTAAGTTAGACTTTAGTATATTATAATATACTTACTATAATTTAGATTCTTGTTAAGGTATAGATTACATTTAAGGTCAAGCTCGTTTGCTTTTTTTTTACGCATTCTCCCCACTTTCACTCCCCACAACTTTTAAACGGCTCAACCGATTTTCATCAAACAAACAAAAAGAAACTAAATTGAAATCACTGCATGCGTTCGGGAGTTATGATGCCACAGACAGACAGACAGACAGACAGAGAAATTTTAAGCCAATCGGACAAAGTTGATGTTTTTAACTTCAAATGGCCATAACTTCTAAACGAGAAGCGATAAAGCAAAAATAACCTCAGATTCGAATCAGTGACGTCGTCAGTTACAATAGGACCAAATTTTAAGCCAATCGGACAAAGTTGATGTTTTTCTCCCCACGTTCACTCCCCACACCTTTTAAACGGCTCAACCGATTTTCATCAAACATGTCTAACAACACTCGCACATAAGTCACCTTTAATACAAAAAAACAAAATTGAAATCACTGCATGCGTTCGGGAGCTACGATGCCATAGACAGACAGACAAACAGACAGACAAACAGACAGACACGTCAAACTTATAACACCCCTCTTTTTGAGTCGGGGGTTAAAAATATGGCGTAAAGATAGCTTAACATATTCAATCAGAGTTGGGCTATAATATTCTAAAAAGAGAGAAATTTTAAAAATAAAAATTTTTAATGTATATTTTACGTATAAGCCACACAAAAAAATTATATCCTTTTAAAAATGCTGTTAATGATGGGAATCGGAGCAACAGATACTTGGGCTTGAAATTCTGATGAAATACGTGGTTCCGAGAAAAACGCGCTTAAAGTTTTAGAAAGTCCTTCAGCGAGCATCTAAGTGGCGTTCAATACGCTCTATATATATTAATATTGACCGAATACTTTTTTCGTACACATATTCTACAAATAAGAAGCTTTAATTTAAAAATAAAAAAAATCGATTTTTTGGACCACCTTTTTGCAAGAACCTGCCCCTTAAGACAGAGCCAAAACAGCATAGTAATAAAAAAAGAACTCTTTTAATAAATATTACAGGGTGCGCCATTTGAATCTGGTCGATGGAAACTTTTGACCCAAGAAGTTCATCGTAGATTTCGCGGTGTGACATGTCGCGCCGTCTTGTTGAAACCAAAAGCCTTGTAAGACCTTTTTCACGCATTTCTGGTAAAATAGAGTGTGCTAACATCCATCGATACCGATCCCCATTGACAGTTTCCCCAACTCTGAAAAAGAACGGATCGATGATGGTTTTTGAGCAGACACCGTCCCAAACAGTCACTTTCTGATCATGCAGTGGAGTTTGATGGATAGTATGAGGATTTTCTTTCCCCCAAATGCGACAGTTTTGTTTATTTACAGTGCCAGATAGCGTGAAATGGGCCTCATTAGTCATTAAAATTCGCTCCCAAAAATCGGGCTCCGATTTAATGAACATTGTCACTATTTCCGCGCGTTCTTTGGGCGTGAATCGATTCATGGTTAAAATTGTAATGCAATAACCTTTCCAAAATGTGTTCGACGACGTCAATCGGTTGAAATCTGTCAAAGTTATTCAATATTTCCATCGACTACATTCAAATGGCGCACCCTGTAAAAAAACATAAAATTATTTAAAAAAATGTTCAAATTTACTACTTCAGCATAAAATTTATTCATTAAGCGTAGGTGAACTTAAATCCTCTCAGAAACGTTCGCTTTAAACAGACATTTTGACTAATTATTTTTGTTTCTGTGCTCCTTTAATGGATCTCTTTCTTCTCCATCGCTTCATTATACTATATATGTATAATATAAGACGGATTCTTAATTACTGTGATCATGGAACCAAATGCAAAACCCCATTCGTTTGAAAAACTACCCTGATCGTCACTCCCGTAGATAAAGTCACCTGTCTCATGAATTAATCATAGCACTTAGGGTGCTCTACGAGCTGTTGCTTACCACGTACCTCCTTAATCTCTTGCTGTAATTGATCTTGAGTGACTTCTCATTGACGTTCTGATCTAGCTCACTGTCAAGTTCTATATTTTGGGCACAGCTCTCAACACGCTGGGCTTGTTTGTTTATATTCTGAATCAATCGTTGGTTGTGCTCCCTGCGATTTCTGATCTCCGGCAGCTCGCCCAGTTGTTGCTCACCTCACCTCCTCATTCTTACAATCAGCGTTTAATTAATATTATTAACGAACAAGCTCAGCGTGTTAAGAGCTGTACCCAAAATATAGGGCCTGATGGTGGACTAGACTCGGATATAAAAGTTGGCAGAAGGAGAGTGAGAATGCACATGGTGCGCAACAACTCATAGTGTTTCCTGATGGATTTATTGAGGGTCTGCAGCCTGCCCTCAGCTGAGTAGTCGCTGCTCAGCCTTTGCGTGCAGTCTGAATGGGGAGGCAACATAAAACTAAAAGAATATTTTAATAATAAAGCTGTCACGATGTAGCATAGCATGAACTCCTTTAATAAATAAACATTTCAAATAACAAGTAGCGTTTTAAAAGAGTTGGCTTTAAACAAAAATTTTGACTAATAACTATTATTTCTGTGGTGCCTTGTTATTTGCTCCCCTCCTGCTCCTTCTTTTCATTATATTTAATTTAATTCTTGATATCTGTGCCCATCGAGTCAGATGCAAAGCCCTTGGATTCGTCTGAAGAACAGCTCGAGTCCTGATCGCTCTTCTTGTTCGCATCATCTGCCTCAAGCAGGACCCCTTCATCACAGCATTCAGGGAACTCGAACATCTCGAGTTGTTGGTCACCGTATACCTCCTTACTTTTTTCCTGCATCTGATTTTGAGTCACATTATTTCCGTTCGAGTCCAGCTCACTGTCAAGTCCTATAATTTGGACACAGCTCTGTTTGATGAAATCATCTGCCTCAAGCAGGACCCCTTCATCACAGCATTCAGGGAACTCGAACATCTCGAGTTGTTGGTCACCATATACCTCCTTACGTTCTTCCTGCAACTGTTCAGTCACATTTTCTATCTTTGAGTCCAGCTCACTGTCAAGTCCTATAATTTGGGCACAGCTCTGCTTTATCAACTCATCTGCCTCAAGCAGGTCAACATCAGAGCACTCAGGGAACACGTAGATTTCGGATTGTTGGTCACCATATACCTCCTTACTTATTTCCTGCAACTGTGCTTCAGTCACATTTTCTTCCTTTGAGTCCAGCTCACCGTCAAGTCCTATACTAATTTTGGCACTGCTTCCAGCACGCTGAGCTTGTTTGTTAGCTTTTTCCATTAAGCGCTGATTGATCATCTCGCCACTTATGTCTCCGTGTTCTTGTTGCTCTTCCTTCAACTCTTTGTGGAGATAGCGAAGAGTCGGAATCACAATTTCTTGATTTACATCCTGGCAGCCATCATTTAACTTCTGCTCCATATTTTTCATGAACGCCAAGTGTGTATCAACTTTGGTTTTCAGTTTTTGTAAATCGATGGGAATATTAGCTGCCATTTTGACTCTTTTCTTTTTTACTCTTTCACAGATACAGCCAAAATGTATTACGTAAAGTATTTGATTATAGAACAAACGTTTACAAAGCTCAGAATTTTTTATATTTCAAACTGGGTAAACTTAAATTCCAAAGGCTGCTTTTTGAATATGTAGGGAAAAAATTTTAATAGTTACAAACTATTCCAGTTGCATTCAAAAATTATTTCGACGTGTATTAATAACGCCTTTTAAATATTTTGCATATGGTAAAAAGTAAAATTTCATTGTTGATTGGGCTAGCATGAGTCTACTACTACTAACTATTTTACTCAGAGCGTCATCAAATTTTTGGTAAAATGTCGACTAGAGACTTTAATCCATTGTCATCCTCTGCTGCGTATACGCAATGTTAGTTTAAAAAATTCTCATGTGCCTTGTGTGTAAGGTATTGGCATATTTTCGTTTATTTTAAAGGAATACATTTTGACTTTCGTTTTATACTTATTCTGACCTTCTGCAAAACACACCCTGACAGACACACTAGCTTCTATGGACACTCCTCATATTGCAAAAATTTTGAGTTGTAAACTAAAAATTACTGAGTTTAAATTTTTTACTACTTAAAAAAATTATCATGAATGTAAAAATTCTTTAATTATTTTCCAACTGTCGAGCAAATCGCCATCGTTGCGTATACTTATGTATAAAGATAATTAAAAATTTGACAAGGAAGTTACGTTATGCCTCTACTTTGTTTTAATTTCAATAAATTTTTTTCGCAAAAACAGCAAAAATGGGTTAACGCAGTTCCTTAAAATAAAGTTAAAAAATATATTTGCTTAAGAGAAATTGCGCCTGAAAAACTCAAGCAGAAGACAAAGTCGATATCCCTTCAATTAGAGCATAAAAACATACACACACACGCATACTCAGAGACAAACACAGACACCACACACACACACACTTGTGATATTGGAATGAGGCGGAAAATTACCTAATGGTAATGGTAATGTTATGTTGGCATATCGATGCCAGGCTGGGAAACTGATTTTACTGCCGCTTAACAGCTGCTGCGACGCAACAAGGCAACAAAAGCAAGCACCAGCATAACAAACAACAACAACAGCAACAACAAATTCTATTTTCATTTCCATTCCATTCTGGAACTAGAGAGAAAACGCTACATCTCATCTTGAAATTTGCTTTTCTCGTTCTTTTTTTTTTTGGGGGGCAACGTTCGTTCTGCTTCTTGCTGCTTGTTAAGTAATTTTTATGATATTTTGAGTACGACGTGCTGCTGCTGTTTTATTTCACAATTTGTCTGCATTTATGTATGAGGCAGAACCGCAAATGCCGCCCCATATCGGTGGCACCACCACAGACGCCACAATCGGATGAGATGAGTTGAGTTGAGTTGAGATGAGAGCGCCATAGATACGCCTGGCTGGAGCAGGCTTTGCTAGCTTTAAGCTTCAAATCCCAGCTAGATGAAGTCTATAATACCGAAAAATACGAAATATTTGTATCCGTTTCCGGTCTGCCGCTGCCGCCATTGCTGCTCTTGCCGTTTACATTTCATATCTTCTTCTGTTTATGTGTGTGTGTGTGTGTAGGGTTGTGTTTGCCAATAAGACATGGGGCTCTCGACAAAAAAATTTTTATTTTTTTTTGGGGCAAGCTTGATGGTTTTGTCTGTGTTTGTCTTTATTAGTACAATGTTTATGCTTGCATAATAATTGTAATTTTGAAACTAGATTTCCAACACTGAACGCCAACGATGTAGTTAAAAAATAAAAATAAAATTGAATCAATATTATTATTGGCCTAGAATCAGTGACTTTCTGGCTATTTTACTGCCCTTACTTCTTGATATTTTAGCGAAACTTGTTTTTAAACTCTTAAACTACGAACTCTGAATGACTGGGGGATTGTAAAATATTGAATAAATTAATGTGGTAAAGGAATTTATGGAAAATAAATCCTAGAAAAGCTTAAGAGCTTAATAAAATTTTACAATTAAATAATCGAAAAGAAATCGCAACCATAGTTGTCAAATATTAGAAACATGTTTAAGAATAAAAAAATGTAATACAATGATATAATAATAGAGCTGATGTGAGTAAAGTAGCTTATATGGTATATGTCCTTAAAAGGTTTGAATCAATGTTGGAACCTTAATTTATTAATAATAATTAAAAAATATAGAAACCATTCATTCAACAATAAATTTCATTACAATGATAATATAATTGAGACGTTGAAAAAATAAGTTTATCAAATATGTGTCCTTAAAATAAAAAATTGATGATAAATAATTAAGAGGAATTCGGAAACATGATTTCATAATAATAAACGAAAATTATAAGAAAAATTTTCGAATCAGAAAAACCATAAAACATGTGCTACGATGATAAAAATTGAGCGTTAAAAATATATTAAATGAGTAAAATAAAATTATGGCAAATCTTGAAATAGCATTTTACTTGAATTAATTTAAAAAAAATAAAACTTTCAAACACGATAAAAAATTCAAAAAATAACTCAATCTTCGTCAAAAAGTTCTTAAATTAAAATAATCAAATACATTTAAATTTTTAGTCTAATAAAATATTAAGCTTAAAACAAGAAAAAAAATGGCGGACGTAAAGTCGGGCGCGGACGACTTTAGGTACCCTGTACCACTAGCTTGTAATAAAGTCCGATTTCTTCAAAAAAACCAAAAACAGAAGAATTTGTAAGAAAAAATTGTTTTTTTGACCGATCGTTCCTATGGGAGCTATATGATATAGTCAACCGATTTCAATAAAATTTGACACAGTGCTTAAATACCTTAAAAAAGATATGAATGCCAAATTTATTTCAAATAGCTTTACAAACAAACAAAACACATCGAATTTTGTATAAAAAACGTGTTTTTGGACCGATTGGTCCTATGGGAGCTATATGATCTAGTGAAACTATTTGGATTAAATTTAGTATAGTGCTTAGGAACTATAAAATACTCACGAATGTCAAATTTGGTCCCAATATCTCAACAAACAAACGAAACACAACAAATTTTGTTAAAAAATCGATTTTTTGGAAGATCGGACCTATGGGAGCTATATGATATAGTCAACCGATTTTGTTCAAATTTGGCACATTGCTTAAGTGGTCTAAAAAATTTCCAAACGCCAAATCTGGTTACGATATCTTTATTAAAAAACGAAATATAGCGAAATTTTCTTTAAAAAAGTTATTTTGGCCGATCGGTCCTATGGGAGCTATATGATATAGTCAACCGATTTCAATCAAATTTGGTACAGTGATTGGGAATAATAAAAATCTTTTGAATACCAAATTTAATTACGATATCTTCATAAACAAACGAATTATTCATCTAAAATGCTTCTTTTTTGTCGAGGTCGTCTCAAACACCCCCATGGGAGCTATATAATTTATCCCCGATATCAAAAAAATAAAATAAACTTGCCTCATATGGAATAATATGGGATCTAATGTGAAAGTTTGGTAACTCTAGCTCTTACCATCTCTGAGATCTAGGCGTTCACACGGACGGACGGACAGACGGACAGACGGACATGGGTATATCGACTTCACTATTCACCCTGATCATATTTTAGGTAACTTTGGGGTGTCTCCGACGTCTCCTTCTATATGTTACATACATTTTCGGCTTGCACAAACTTAATATACCCTTGGTACCATACGGTACAGGGTATAAACAGACTTGAGCTATTTTCATGATCCCTTGGCTACGATTTTATGACCAAAAATAGTTGATATTTTGAACGTCTTCTTATCAGTGTATGCAGCAGTTCGAAACGCGTTCAATCAAAAAGGACTTTCATTTAAAAAAATCCAAATTTAAATCATATCGATTATTAAAATTTTTTACACAGATCCTAAAGATTGCCGAGCTCATAACTCAATATGATTATTTTTTTATTTTCGCTTTCAAACACTTACTAAAGCAGTAAGCAGAGGCGAAAACAAAACGAACGAATAAGTGTTGATAAAGGTTTTTGGGAAAAAAAGAAATAATTAGTAGTATCTAGGAATATATAATAAAAACAATCGTTGTAAAATATTTATTTTTTTATATGTCAATATATAATATTTATTTATATTATTATGTTGTGGTAATTATAACTTATTGCGAGTAATTTAGGAACCAAGACGCGCCTCCATAAGTTCAATAAGTAATAAAATTATGCGCTGTTATATAAAAATTTTTAAAAAAGAATTACCAGAAATTTGTATTAAAAAAATGTCCTTTAAAAAATATAAATCACAGAGCAATCTACAACTCCCTGTTCTGTTTATGAAATATGAGCTTACCTGCAAATTCCACATTTCATTCATAAGCGTTTAAAAATTGAATTAATTTCATGTTTGAAAGCGCTTTAAAACTGCTGCGTACAGACCGTGAATTTTTACAATTTTGACGTTTTGCTGAGTTTTGGAAAACATGAGCAACAAATAAAAAATAATACTCAAAATTGAACTAATACCAATAGCGAAACTTGTATAAAAACCTTTGTAGTACTCACAATTTTTACGCATAAACTTGAATAGTATTTTGTATGAATATAGTTGCTGTGCGCTTTGCTCGGCATTTTACTGTTTCGGTTTTATTTTGTATCTTACGAATACACAAACACACACACACATTCCCACACACACACACAGAGAGACACAAAGGCATTTGGCCGCTCTTTTGCTGAGACTCTTTCTTTGCTGTCTGCGGACTTGATACTTTGCTCTTGCAACATTTCAATGCACATCACGTCGCACACCTCACGAATTGTTGCATGGAAATCTCTGTGTAACGTTGGTAATAATGTTGAAATGTACGCACACAGATACGCACACGCACACACACACATGACACAGGCTCAATGGACTTGCTTTGCCTTGACTTGGCTTTAGGACCGCCATTTTCCATATTCTGAGCCCGGCCTAGCCTTTTGCATACTTTTGCTTTGCTTCGTACGCAATTTGTGCGTCATCAGTGCTGCCTACAAATGCCACTACTTTAACGTTACACATTATATTTCCGACCGTGCTATATATATATATGTATATGTATATGTATATATATATATATATGCCCATACATATACACAAACATATCTTTTTATTGCGCCGTTACCTTGTGCTGATTATGTTAGCTTATGAAATTGTAGCCAGGGCATACCAACACAAACACAAACAAGCACACACACACACTCATGTACTTATATACAGTCATGCCTTTTGCTATTCATACTACAACTTGTTTTATTTTTTATTTTGTTTTTTTTTCTTCATATTTATTCATTTAAATGGTTAAATCATAAACTTGCCAGTACATGTTTATTTCATTTATTGTTGCATTCTTTAAGGCGAGTTTTTCACTCGTCAAGCCAAGTGAGAGATGACTTTAATTTGGACTACAAATTTTTTGTTTGAAGTGGTAGTTGTTGGATTATTTTTAATTGGGCCAAAAATATAAAGGCATAAATTTAAAAGATTTTGGAGAGGCAGTTAAGACCTTTATTTATATATTTTTTTTATTTATTTACCCCAATATTTCAAATATTCATTTACAAATTATAATGCATATATTGAATATCCGAATAAAACACTGAGCTCAAAATCTAAAAAAATACATATATTTGGAATTTAAAAAATGATTTGATGTATGCAGTAGGGGTAAAATGGTTTGCATTTTGGCGATTGCATTCAAAATCTGTTCTTTTAATTCCTTGTTAGTGACTACGAAACTATAAATAAAAATAAAATATAAATAAAAATATATTGAAAATGTTTTCAGTTATGAAAAGACCTTATGGCATATTTTTCTGGGCAGCTTATTTCATAAGGTGAAAGCTGTCAGAATAAGCTGATTGTAGAAAATTTTCATGCCAAAACTGCAGCCTTCAAAATTTCTCTTTCCTGCTGTCTGTTTACCTTTAAGTAGCTACAAGGATGACTTAAGAGCCTGCACATATTCTACACGTTCCCTCTGGACTTGCTGTTTGGCCTTGAATCAGTCTTACACACACATATGTATAGTATTGTTGAAAGACCTCAAAACGCAGCTCTTGGAAAATCTGGCACTTGGTGTTCTCACAATTATGATGCAACTGCTGGCACAACAAGTACATGCCGTTCAATCAATAGTAAGGACATGCAACACGCACACATTTACACACAAGTAGCTGCCAGTATATACATCCAATTACATGGACTTAGACATACGCGGCAGCTGTTGTGCCCAAGGACTGATCGGGCATGACAAGCATACAACAACAATACCCAACAACATACAACAACTTAATGCTTCACATTTCTAATTGCCAATTAACATGATGTGTCATTTTATAACAAATGGCCAGCCACGCCCATTAAGCCCAAGTGGGCGGCTTGCTACCCACAAACGTGGTCAAACGTAGCAATCTGCTCAAGACAGAGTCACAGCTGCCGCAGTATTAGTGTATCTGTGTGAGTGCGTGTGCCTGAATGTGCAACATATGAGCTGCCAGCTCAAATGTCGGAAATTGTGCAAAGTTTCTGACTGTCAACTGTTGACACGTTATGTGACAAAATAATCATGTTTATGTTTGCAGCATGCAACAACAGCTACATTATAAACAACAACAACTTAGGTTTCTGTGCCTGCCTGCCTGCCTGCTTGCCGCAATATGTTGCATGACCATGTAAAAGGCTTGCCAGACTTCTGGCTGAAACCTTGTCCAAAAAACCCAGCCGCAGCACGAACTCAAATCTTGCCTTAAAGTGTCAGTTATAATTGCATGCCCCTAAATACGGCATAAGTCCCACAACTAAATGAGTGCGTCCAACTTTACGCTTTGGCTTAGGTTCATTCCTGCTGCAGATGAGTCTGCCAAAAATTTGTGTCCAGTAGTTAGTTGACATTGTAATACTTTCTGCCACAAAAAAGGTCAAGTGCTTGATAATTATATTCATTTACTCTGTAATAAAGAACCAAGGTTGGCAAATGAGACTTATGAGTTTGAGAAAAATCTAAGCCAAAAAAAAAGGTTTGTATTTTTTTTAAAGCTACACAAGCACAAATTATATTAAAGCAAAAAAATATATTTTTAGTATCATTGAAACGGGCTTTAATGGATAGAAAATTTTAACAAATTTATTTTTAAAAAGGATTTCGGCCATGTGACTGCCAGAACTTCAATTTTTACAAGCTTTCCGCAGCATTTGCGGCTGTATTTCGCCAATAACTCTTCGAATGTTAATTTCCATGTGTTCAATTTTCTCTGGTTTATCAACGTAGACAGTTGACAGTAATTTTCGGTGGGTGTAATGGTGTTTCGACAAAAGCTTGTGGATTATCCTAACTCCAAAGCGATAATTTTGCTTATTAACATACTCATTCAACCAAAAATGGGCTTCATCTCAGAAAAAAATGTTCATATTTAAATATGTTTGACGAACGCAAACATTATTATACCCTGTACCGTATGGTACCAAGGGTATATTAAGTTTGTGCAGGCCGAAAATGTATGTAACATATAGAAGGAGACGTCGGAGACACCCCAAAGTTACCTAAAATATGATCAGGGTGAATAGAGAAGTCGACATTCCCATGTCCGTCTGTCCGTCCGTGTGAACGCCTAGATCTCAGAGATGGTAAGAGCTACAGTTACCAAACTTTCACATTAGATCCCATATTATTCCATAGAAGACAACTTTATTTTATTTTTTTAATATCGGGGTTAAATTATAGAGCTCCCATAGGGGTGTTTGAGACGACCTCGTCAAAAAAAAAGTTTATGATGAATAATTCGTTTGTTTATGAAGATATCATTACCAAATTTGGTATTCGAAAGTTTTTTATAGTTACCAATCTCTGTACCAAATTTGATCAAAATCGGTTTACTATATCATATAGCTTCCATAGGACCGATCGGCCAAAATAACTTTTTTAAAGAAAAATTCGTTATATTTCGTTTTATAACAAAGATATCGTAACCAGATTTGGCGATTGAAAATTTTTAGAGCACTTAAGCAATGTGCCAAATTTGAACAAAATCGGTTCACCATATCATATAGCTCCCATAGGTCCGATCTTCCAAAAAATAAATTTTTTAACAAAATTTGTTGTGTTTCGTTTGTTTGTTAAGATATTGGGACCAAATTTGACATTCGTGAGTTTTTTATAGTTCCTAAGCACTGTACTAAATTTAATGCAAATCTGATGACTAGATCATATAGCTCCCATAGGACCAATCGGTCCAAAAACACGTTTTTTATACAAAATTCGATGTGTTTCGTTTGTTTGTAAAGATAGTTGAACTTAATTCGGCATTCCGATCTTTTTAAGGTATTTAAGAACTGTGTCAAATTTTATTGAAATCGGTTGACTATATTATATAGCTCCCATAAGAACGATTGGTCAAAAAAAAAACGTTTGCTTAAAAATTCTTCTGTTTTTGGTTTTTTGTGAAGGAACCGGATTTTTATTGCAAGCTAGTGGTACAGGGTATCCTAAAGTCGTCCGCGCCCGACTTTACGTATGCCATTTTTTTTAATAAAAAATTTGCAAGCGTTGCTCTGGTGTTAATCTATCCACAATGAAAAAGCAACTAACAGCTGTTAAATGGGTTGTCAGATAAAACAGTGCTGCCAACTCAAAGTTGTGTACCTCTAAAAAAAATCACTCTTTACAAACTACAATATACATAGGAGATATGGCGCTAAACAAAAAAATTTTAACACAAATTTTTTATTCCATGCTAGATAAAACTAAGAATTAAAAAAATCATATTTTTTTAAAGATTTTTAATAAAATTTGAAAATTTTATTTTTTTTTTAAATTTTAAAATTTAAAAGTTATCTCCCACTTAAAAAAACTAACTAATATCATAGATTCACTTTTTTCGAGCAAATATAAAAAAAATTAAAATATATAATAACTTTAAAAGAGGGACTTTTTTGCGGTGACGTCACGTAGTAACTTTTTATTGCCAAGTAGCTCAAGCTACTTCCATGAATTTCCCATTTTACATCGAACTCTAACAAATATTTACAAATCACGCTTCTTCCATATACCATTTAAATCTTTCTCTCTGCTTTAAATTATCTATAAAATTTAATTGTATTTATTTTTAAATTTTTTGCTGAATTTGATTACCATATTTTACAAAAAATAAGTGTCAATGGAACTGTGTTTGAAGCATTTGCCCTAAGGCACTGCAACACATAACCCAATTGACCTTCAATTGCCAATAAATTTTATATAGCACTTACACAATTTGCGTTAAATAAAAAATAATTCCAAACAATTGGTTTGTTAATTGCTTTTATACCAATTCAAATAGCAATTAATTCAGTCAAAAAGCAACGCGGCCAAAAAAAAAAACATTAGGAACAGCTTCAGCAGAGCTGCCACAAAATTAAACAAGGTCCTTCATAAATTAATATAAATATAAATATATATAATGAACAATAAACAATAAAACAAATAAATGAAAGTGACATTAACTGGCTGACGGTTGGGCCTTTGTTTTAAGTGTTTTTATATTATATATTGAGCTTTAGCCAAATGAATACATAAGTGCTTTGGCTATGTATTTGTGCTTCGCAGGGCATATAGAAAAGCATACCAGTTTGGAACTAGATACCAAACATGCTGAATGTCTTTGGATGTGTTTTATAACTAGTTACCTAAATACAGAGCTTGGAAATATAATTTAAACTGGTGTGAAGCATTAAAAATAGTTTGGAA
Organism: Chymomyza amoena; assembly: GCA_037043745.1. NCBI lineage: Eukaryota > Metazoa > Arthropoda > Insecta > Diptera > Drosophilidae > Chymomyza > Chymomyza amoena. Next base: position 30,953 of record JBAMAX010001552.1, read on the forward strand.
CTAGTCTCAGTCTCTAATCATTTATAGTTATTAGTTTTGGCTGATAGCTATTTATTCGGCCTTTGCTCGGAAAACGAGTCCAATATTTTTTTTATTATGAAATGCAATATATTAAAAATAAAAATCGCTGAAAATATTGTTTATTTAGTAGTCAAATTCGATTTTGTTTAAAGATTTGATAAAACTTATAAAAGAATTTAAAGTTAATTTTATAAGAATGCAAAGTGATATATTTAATATATTTGTCTATTTTAATATTAAGTTTGTAGAAATGGGTTCAATTGGATTGGATTAATTTGCGTAGGAGTAAAGACACTTTTTACGTGAGAAATTTTTTTCAATGATTTGCAACAATAATTTGATTCCCTAAAAAATATTTCTTTTTCTTTTATTTTTGCTGGAGTAAGAATTTTTTCAACTCTAACAACTTGCTGATATCTGTGTCTAGGATATTGTGTTATCAAAAAATGTGAGTCTAGTGAGCATTTTTAAAATCGGAACTTATAATCATGGACAGGATCAGGTTTTGCCTGGTATATGGATGATTGAATAGAATATGCAAAGTAGAGTAGCGCTAAAACAAATGAAAATTTGGTGTGTTCCAAAATGCAAAATATTTCCAACAAATTTTTTAATCTTCTTCCCATGAAATATCCTTTTTCTGTAGTCGGAATTAGTATTCGTAGTGGCTAGCTTTAAGCAAATTTATTGTGTTTTTATGTTATGGCCAATAAAGCAAATGGTAATTATTATTATTATTATTTTTTTTTAATAGGCCTCTAAAACAAAGTTAGTTTGCCTAGCTTACAAATTTAAAGGCCATGGCACGAATCTTTGTAAAACAGTGCTTTATTTTGCTAATTTGTGTCAGAAAAAACACGAAAATAACATCTATTTTTATTTTAAACACAGATTTTGAGATTTTTTCCAAAAGCATGTTTTTAAGTAATCGTTTCATTTATTCACCAATATCTTTTAAACCAAATTTTTTATGAACATGAAAGGCGATTATATCGAAATGTATTAAAGTGCTCTTTATATGATATGTACAGATTTTTACTTAATCTTTTATTATTTTGGAAGCTACAAACAACCAGGTTAGGTTAGGTTAGGGCGGCAGTTGGGACCGACGTCCCACCTCACTTAGGCCAAGGATAGGCCCTTTGTGATACCGCTAGTGAGCCAATTCAACACATTTCCACACTTGATGGGTCCCCTACGAAAGTTGAGGAAGCCATCCGGCTGCCTGAATGAACCTTTAAAGGCATTTTGGACTCTGTTCAGAGAGCTGAGATAAATCATTTAGAAAATGTGACTGTAGGAACCTAAATCTTTTTCTGCCCAGTCCTGGGCAGTGACAGAAAAAGTCTTCCACCGTCTCTAGCTCCTCTTCATCGCCACAGCTTCTACAGAAGTCGTGGTGGGGAGCATTCAAACGGGATGCGTGGTTTCCTACCAACCAGTGTCCCGTAATGGCACGGATGACAGATGAGCACTGGGCTCTATTCAGACAGCAAAGTTTTTTGGTTCTTTTACTGCAGTATGTCGGCCAGGTTTGCCGCGAGATTCTACACGTGTTCGAAATCCGATTCCACGTTTTATTTGCACAGAGAGCGAAAAAGTTTTGTATTCTCAGTTTACAGCTGGCCATGGGTATACCCAGGCCCTCCTTATCTTGAAGGAGGATGCTGGTAGTTCCTTTTCTAGCCAGTTCATCCGCAATGCAATTTCCCTCAAAGTCGCTGTGTCCTGGAACCCATATCAGGTGAATTGAAAGCTGCTCAGCCATCTCTCCTAGAGACAAGCGGCAGTCATTCACTGACTTCATACACGAAGTCATCGAGACTAGAGACTTAATAGCCGCTTGGCTGTCCGAAAGTATACAGAAATTTTTTACTTGGACTTGTAGGTTTTTTATTGTTGTTAAAGCCTCCCGGATTGCTGTGACCTCTGCCTGAAAGACACTGCAGTGGTCCGGGAGCCGAAAAGCAATTCTAATGTCGAAATCCTCGACGTAGACACCTCCCCCACACGGTCGTCTAGCTTGGAACCGTCCGTGTATACCTTTATCGAGCCTGCTGGGCCTGGTACCCCAGTATTCCAGTCCTCTCTGGTTGGAATATAGGCTACAAACAACCAAAGTCGATAAAAAAGCTATATTCATTTTTCAAAATAAGAAATTTTGAGCCTACTTTTATTAACGAACAAGAAATTTTTTTTTTCAACTATTTCGAGTCTAAGATCTTTAAAATCGGGTAAGAATTGTAGATGTTATGATACAAATCTTAACTCAATCACATTTTGGTATGAAAAAAATATTTTTTATTTTGAGTTTTTAATTTTATTTTTCGTATATGCAAGTGAAAACTATCGCTACAGCTGATCGAGTTACAGCTTAACCCTCGTGGGGTAACGATTACTATAAATTTGTATATACATAAGTCATAGCACTTCAGCTCACAATGCACTCTTCACAATTATACTTTTTCAGAATAGTTCGCAACTAGTTACAAGTTACAAGTTATAATTTTTAAGCTTTTGCTAACAACAGAGAAACTTCTAGCTAAAGAAGTGGCCAAAAGATAAATAGAGAGCCAGAGATAGTGAGAATGTGTGTGTTATTACACACATATTTGTGAGGCTGTCGAGTCAGAGACTAAAATGAAGTGAATAAGAGACTAAGAGAGAGCTCTGGCCTTTGGGCATTGAAACAATTAAATATGAAAGAAGGCACGTCGCTGAAATATGTTTCACTAAGTGTCGAGACACTTTGGCATATTAAATTACAGCTTGACAAATGCGCTACTCACACAGATACAAATATACATACACACGCACACACGTACAGATACAATTATACGCAGATACTATGTCACATAAACATAAGTTTATGCCACTGACCACAAAAATCTACGCGCCATATGCACTTGTCATTGACTCTCTGGACCTCTCTCTGCTCTGATGACTCCCTTCTCTCGGGCCACTAGTTTACCCTGCAATCTACGTCCCCTCCTCGTCTCTCCATCTTTCTATTGTCTGTTATTGCTGTCAACAATTTTGGCATTTATGAAAACGAAAAGCATTATTAAAATACGTTACTTCAATACACATATAACACACACGCACACACATACAGTTTGTACATGTGTGTGTGTGTGTGTGCAGCATGTCTGTGCGTGACTTACTTACACACATTGTCACCCCTGAGTGTCAGTTAAGTGGACATTGCTGTCTGTGCAACTGTCAACGCTCGAACACACAAAATGGCCACAAAAAAATTATAAATTAAACAAATAATACTCACACACACACACAAAACAACTGCAGCGCAACACTCAACACATAAAGTAAGCGCTGTAACTTAGACACCGAAGCTGTGATACTCTTTAAAAACAGACAAAAAGTTTTGTTTTACCACTTTTGCAAAAGTGAAAATTTTTTTTAGCTTTAATCCATAAGAAACTTCTTTTACGAACATTACGAGTCGAAGGTTTTTAAAATCGGTTAAGAATTGCAGCTGATATATGAAAATTCTGTTCGAACAGTTATTAATAGAGACCCCTTATGCCCCTCCTCCAAGGGGTCTAACAGGGAATTATTTATTTTATATGTAAAGATTCAGTTTCTTAGCTTAAGAATTGGTTATTATTACTTCAAAATTTTTTTCAAATAATGATCTAGAATAAATCAAATTAATTAATCCCCAAATTCCCAAAAATTCTACCAATTTGATCAAAGACAGTTTTTCTTCAATAACAACTTCTTATTCTTAATAGTTTTCTTATTTTGAAGTTTATTATATTTATTTTATTTCATATATTTTTATTTTATTATTATTTTTTTTTATTCCACAAAGTTCAAAGTCACAGAGATTGTATGTAAGTACTAAGTGGAATGTTGAGCTGCGTTTCCTTCAATACTTAAAAAAAAAACTGTAACAACATGATACAAAAACGGAAGTTTCTGCTGATTCAAAGCAAAATGTATTTTCCGTTTGATACTTACCATAAAAATCAAATTTCCGCAGCAACCTATTTCAAAAATACAAAGTTCAGCAGCTTACTTGGTTACATACTTATCGAACATCGTCTAGTAGTTTGCACTTTACGCAAAGAGTATTAAAAGTACATTTTTATTAAATAAATTTTGCAAGTATCTTTTTAAGTGTTAGCGCACTTGACTTTTCCATATAAAAAGCAAATTTCCAAGCGACTGTGACGTCACTGATAAACGTATACTTAATTTAATAGCAAGCAGTAATTTGCACATGGCTGCCGTGGCCTTGGCAACCAAACGACGCTCAGTTTCACTTAAGTTTGAAAACTTTTTGCTTATATATTAGTTCAATTAATTATTTGACACAAAAATGTGCCAAGTTCGATGAAAATTGGAAAATTTTGTTGAAAAGCTTTTCGCAGTACTCTCACTTATATCAACATGCGACAATTTGATTTTATTGAAAACGTAAATATTTAAAAAAGCAGGAAAAGTAAAATATAAGCGCAGAATTTTTACAATGTTTCTTAATATTACACATGATGTGAATGTTTCCAATTTGCAAATTTTTAAAAGGCCGCAAATATTTATGATATTTATTTAACAATATTACGAAGCGCATGAATAAAATTTGCATAAACTCTTATTATTTTCATTTAAAATTTTTATTGTTGCATTGCAATTATTTATTAATTGAAAAATTAAGGTGGAAGCATTTTTTTTTGTTTTTTGTATAGCAGAATGCCAGAATATTTTATCGTTAGCATAGTTTTAATTGTGATATATTTTTGTTTTAAATATTGCATTTTAAGTGTAAACAAAGTTGAGCAATTTAGAATTTCGTACATTGTGTTTTTTTTATATATTTTAATATTTCATATTTTTATACAATAGCTGGTTTTAATGGAAACTTGCTGTTATATAAAAATATATATATTTTTTTATTATTAATATTATTTGGTAAATATTGTCTTACAACAGATAAATTGTATATCAAATTTTAAGAAACAATTAAAATATTTTTTTATATAATTCCAGTATGCACGTAAAACATAATTTATTTTAATAAAAAATGTTAAGTAGTTAGAAACCAAAAAAAAAAAAATTTTTTTAAATTATTAATCGCAATGGAGTCTGTTTAAGGAGCTTATGAATGTTCCTGATGTAATGGGTTGATTGGAACTAGGTTAGGTTAGGTTAGATTACACTGGCTGGCCACAACAGAGTGCAGCCCAACATAGACCCTTTGGTCCTTAGCTGTGCCAGATTTGAGGTTATTACGCAAAGTGATGGTCGGTTAAAAATTTTACTTTTTTAGCGAAATTAAGTAGCCGCCCAATTTGTAGCCTGGCCACCTCTTCTAGACCGACAAACGCTGGTTCTCCTAGGGTGGTCAGACGATGTCTAGAGATGGCTGGGCAGTCGCAGAGTACGTGTGTTTGGGGCTCAGGGACTTCCGGATCCCTGCAGATCCTGCATAATTCGCTTGCTGTTAGTCCCATCCTATGCGCATGCTTCGCTAAAAGGCAGTGTCCTGTTAGCACACCCGTGATGGTCCTGCATTCAGTGCGTGAGAGTTTCATTATAAAGTTACTTTGTTTTCTGCCGTAATGAGCCAGCATGATTTTCGCTGTGTGACAGCTGTCTAAATTTTTTCATCTAGCTTCAGCTCTGCGCTTCATGTTGCACTCCAGCATAACGTAGAGATGTTTGATCGGTCGGCGTACGTCGTGTATTTGTCGCTCCGGAATCTCAACACCGCTTTTGGCAATTGCATCCACCATTTCATTCCCCATTATGCCTTTATGTCCAGGCACCCAGTAGATATGCAGTTTACGAGCCGCAGCTAATCTCTGGATGGCTGCCTGGCATTCAAGGACGTGGAAGGAGGATGTACAGTGCGATGCATTAGCCTTGATAGCGGCTTGACTGTCTATAAAGAGGTTAATCTTTGTTCCATTTGAAGTGTTGGTGCATGCCAGCTCAGCCGCCTTCATTTCGGCGAATACTTCAGCCTGGAAGATGCTGCAATGGTCCGAAAGCCTGTAACTTTGACTTACATTAAGCTCGGAGCAGTATACTCCAGCACCAACGCCCTTTTCCATCTTTGAGCCGTCAGTAAATAGGTTATAGGTATTGTGACTGGGTATAAGGCCTTTACGCCAGCCGTCTTCCTCCATCGTCACCTTTACCCTTTTCGGGATTTTGTATCTCCTAGTGAAGAGCAGTAGGTCCGTCTTCTCAGGATTAACGTCTAGCCCTGCATTAGTGGCCCATCGGTGAATCGTGTCCAGTGACCTTGTCATCAGATCACTGAGAGTTGAGAGGCATATGCCTGTGACTACTACAGCGATGTCGTCAGCATACGCAATTAGTTTTGTGGCTCCGCCTTCAAATTGTTTCAGAATCCCGTCGACTACTAGGAGCCATAGTAGGGGTGAGATGACACCACCTTGCGGGGTTCCTCTGTTCGTGGAGATTTTAGCACCGTTCCACTCTGCCGTTATCCTTCTGCAGTTCAGCAGACTGCATATCCGCCGGTAAGTGCAGCTATTCGTGTCAAGCGATTGAAGCCCCTCCTTGAGAGCTTCAAGCGACACGTTATTAAAAGCTCCAGCAATGTCCAGAAATACCGCGTACTCCTTGTGATCCATAGCACCTTCAATACATCGTGTCAGCGTGTGAAGAGCTGTTTCCGTAGATCTGCCCTTCATGTATGCGTGTTGAGTGTCCGAGAAACCAGATCCCAACGAGGCTCTTATGTCTTCGTCAAGGATTTTCTCGAGCGATTTGAGTAGGAAAGGATGTGAGACTGATCGGCCGAAAGTCCTTAGGGTAGAGGTGGCTGGTCTTTCCTGCTTTGGGAATGAACACAACCTTTGCCTCTCTCCATGCCGTAGGCACATAACCAAGTCTCAAACACCCTTTAAATATTGCCTTATTGGAACTAAGATCCTACCAAAATAAATTTTTAAAATATTTTTAAAAATCGGCGGCTGTTTAAATTGTCAATTAATGGCAGTCCTTATTATTTTTTTCTGGAAATACAAATTGCTATGAAGTCTTTTTAATGTGTAATGAGTTGACTGGAACTAAAACATAAATCGCAATGGAGTCTTTTTTTAAGGAGTATTGGGTTGATTGGAACTTAAATCTTAGCATGATAAATTTTTTAAATATTTAAAAAAAATATTTAATGCGTCATTAACGAATTTTACCTATTAACTATGGCTATTTTTCAATAAGCTTTATAAGTTCCACTCAATTAGCCCAATTTTTTTTCTTTTTTACACTTTTTGCAACATTTTGAAAAATACATTTAGATTATATAGCTTGTCCACATCTTTTATATAACATTTAGCTAATTTTTTTTACATTTTAAAAAATAACATCATTTAATTATGTAAATTATGCAAATCCGAATTTAACGATTGCATAATTATTTTAATTACAAAATTAATGCACTTTAAATGCGACCACAAAACGGCAACCAACCGACTGAATACAAATTTGAATTCTCTGCTAAAACAATTAAATTGCACATGCAAACTAAGCGTAACCACATCAGTATTGTTTAATCAAAGAAAAATTCGTGGAAAAATTAGAGAAAACGCCAAAAAAAAACAAAAAAAAGATATTAAAAATTTTCTAAATTCATATTAAACAAGGATAAAACGAGAAGCCACAGCAAATCGTATATATTCATTTATGTGGTGTGTCTGTGTGTATATGTCTTTTGTCTGGTGTTTTAATTAATTGTTAAGCTAAACTTTTATATGTGCATTTTGTATCTAAGTGTGTGTGTGTGTGTGTGCGTGTATTTGCATGTGTGACTGCATAGTGGCATAGTGTAAATATAATCATACGCCCCATTGTGCAACGTCCGCCATTGCTTGCTCACTTAAATTGCAAACGACGAACAACAAATACCGCAACCACCAACAACGGCTACAATAACAACACCAACAACAACAACACATCGACTAAATGTGGGCCAATTTTGAAAATATTTTAAACTAACACAAACATGTGACTCTGGTATGCGTGTGTGTGTGTGTGGGTGCATTTGTGTCTGTGTGCTTGCTAACCATTATAAATATTGCATAAATTAATTTTATGAAGCGCTGCAAAGCAAGCAACAACAAAATGGCGGCAACAATTAAAGCGCATAGAGTTGCCAGCCCATGTTTTATTTGCTCATAAAATAAGCGTTTGCAAATTTTGCACAAATTGCGAACTATTCGTGTGAGAGCATAAAATAAACGAGCAGTATGTAAAACAAATTGTTGCCGTGCCCACAAAATTCTATGCTTTTTATTATTTTGATTATTTTCTTTTATTATTTTTTTTATTGTTATCGATAGTTGTGTTTGTTGTGGTTGCCAGAAATCATGGCTGATTAGATAATTTTTGTTGAATAATAACGTCAAGCAGATTAAAAAAAAAAGAAGGATTATTATCTTTTTCTAAATTAAATTTTCGTATGCCATTGCAGCTAAGACCTTAACAACAAAATACACTTCAATCAGTTTTTCCAAGAAAAAAAATTGTTTTACGAAAAATGTGCATTTTTGCCTTGTGGTTGAATATCTGGGCAGCTTAAGATCATTTAGGAGCATGGGCTAAAATATGCAAATATTATACCCTTCTTGGATTATATACAGTACGTGGGGCTCTCTAACTTTACTTACCTTCCTTTTTTTTTTTGGCTTCAAATTCTGCGAATTAAGCTATTATGATTGAAGTAGATAATTTTTTTTTTAATAAAATAAGCAACCGCAGAAATAAGCCAATATTGCTGCCTTGAATTTTCTTTTTGCATTTCCAGGAAGTCAATTGTAGGAACAGCACAAAAAAATTTGAAAAATATGCGTGCTGTTGAATAGATCCTATTTATTTTTGTAACTTTGAATTTAATTCTAGGAAACAACGAATTGTTATGCCAAATTGAACCAGGCTCTCAGGCCTATTCAGGTTTATTAAATATTTTTGGGGTCGCTGAGTCCAGCTCAGTTTGGCCTTATCACTAGGCCTTTATTTAAATTATACGACGGGCATTCAAAAAGTAAGTTTCCCTAATTTTAAAATGAACATACAAAATAATTTTAAGGTTACAAAATGAATATTTATTAATTATTTGACTCACAAACTATTTTTCTACATAGTCACCTTCGACTTGAATACATTTTTCGTATCTGTTATAGAGTTTATGCAAACCTTCTTTAAAAAAAGACGTGTCCTGTTTTTGGAGCCATAATTTGACAGATGTTTGGACTTCTTCGTTTGAAACAAAATGCTGCCCACCTAAGCTTTCTTTCAATTTTGGAACAAGAAAAAAGTTACTTGGTGCGAGATACGGAGAGTAGGGTGGGTGATCGAAAATTTCCCATTTGAATTTTTCCAATAAAGTTCTCGTTTTTTGAGCAGAATGAGGCCGTGCATTATCATGTGAAAGAGTAAGATTTTTTTGGACAATTTTCCTGGACGTTTTCGTCTGATGGCTTTTTTAAGCTTATTTAAAACTTCGCAGTAACGATCCGCATTGATTGTTGTACCAGGTTCCAAAAAATCAACCAACAAAACACCTAACTCGTCCCAAAAAACTGTGGCCATGATTTTTCCAGCAGAACGTTGAATTTTTGCTTTTTTTGGAGCACTTTCTTCTGGTTTCTTCCAAGCCATGCTTTGACGCTTTGTTTCGGGATGCGTATGATGACACCACGTTTCATCACCCGTCACAATGCGTGAGTAGAGACTATCGCCTTCTTCTTAACCATTTCAAACAATTTTTGAACAGCGACTATTGGTTGATGTTTATGGTTTTCGGTAAGCAGGCGTGGGATCCATCTTGCGCAAACTTTGCTGTAACCATGCTTATCCTTCAAAATTGAAAAGATTGAATTCGGCCAATTTCAATATCAGGAGGAATCAATTCGAGAATATCATCGATGGTCAGCCGTCTGTCCTCTTCAATAATTTTTTGAACAGCTTCAATAGCTCTGTCCGTAGTGGCTGTTTTTGGACGTCCTGCACGCTGTTCATCATGAACTTCTGAACGTCCCGCGATAAAATCAGCGCGCCATCTTCGCACCATTTGCACACTCATACAATTCTCACCATAAATTTCCACTAGTTCACTGTGAATTTTGTTACTATTCAGTCCTTTTGAAGTTAAAAACGAATAACTGCACGCAATTCACAATTGGACACGTTTTGCAATGGTAGCTCCATGGTTGTTGTGTTTATACTGCTGAAAAAACTATTTTCGGTCACCAATACCAGTGCCGCTCTTATCGATAGACTCAACACTGATGTTGTGTTCAGTGCGAGAGCCGCTAGATGGTGCACAAGAGAAACGCCAGACCAGGAAACTTACTTTTGAATACCTCGTATATTGCTATAAAAAAATGCTTATTTTTATACAATTCTTGTTGTGGTCTATAGATCTTTTTTTCCAAAAGTATATCTACATTGACGCCTATGTATATTTAATATGGGGATATAGCTAAAAAAAAAACTATGGAATCCCCACTTACAAGCCTTTCCCTTACATAAAAAAAGTTATTGAATGCATATCTTAAAAAAACAAGCAATAGCCTTAATGTGATGGGCTTCAAAAAACCTCTGATTCGCATTCAGCAACACGCAAATTATAGACATATCCTGTTTAAAGAACCTTTTTTTTTGGAGCATTTTTTTCCATCAACTTATGAGTGGTTCTGTTTCAAAGAAGCATCTTAACATTTTATTTCGTAATTTGCAAATTAAATATAAATACTTGAACATATACATCAAAAATAAAGATTTATGCATAATATAATGTCTCGAAAATAGGTTAATGCTCATAACAGAGCAGTTAATATGCTTTTTCTAAAGCAAACTTACAAAAAAAAAGTTTTTTCCAAAAAAACTAATGAGTTCAAATTGGCTGTAGCGCAAAAGCAGAGCTCACATGCCAAAAACTAATACCAAATCGCGCTCTCTCTCACTCTCTCTCTTTCTCTATAGTTTCCGCCTCTATGTTTGCCGCCCTATGCCCTTCTCCCTTTGCCTACAATTGATGTACATACCTTCCCTTCCGCTGAAGTCTCTTAATATATGCGCTTTTAATTTAGTGCATAATTGCGCAATCAATTTGTGGTGCCGTTTGTACAAATTCTCCAACACACAGACAAGCCGACATTTTTATTATAAAATAGATACCTCTCTCTCAGCCAGCCAGCCCCTCCCGTGCGCCTTTAGTTGCATTTTTTATTTGATTTTTTTTTATTTTTTGTTATTGCATTTCGGGCAGCCGCAGTACAAAATCTACAAAAGAAATAAAAAATAAAAAAAAATAAACTAGAAACAGAGAGCGTAAAATAAATTAAATAAATAAGCCAGTTCGGTGTTGGTTAGTTGGCTAGCAACAATGCGGCCGTCCAGGCAACGTTAAATTAAATTTTTACCTCTCAGTCGCAGTCCAGTCCCAGTTCCAGTCTCAGTGATGTACCCCTTCCCACCATAACTCCTTCCAGCAGTCAGTGCCAAACAAATTGGTTATATAGTAGTGGCGGCTACTAACTCAGATTCTGCTTCCAGGTTGGGGCCATTTCGTTACGGCCACAATATATATATTTTTTTACTTGGTCTTTTTTTCAATATGTTTGTGAGAATATTTGCTTTTTGCGCTTTACCAAATTTAATTAGTTTTTTTATACCCTATACTCTAGTGGTTTAAGGGTATTATAGATTTGTGCAATGTGTAGAAAAGAGCATAAGCTAGTAAAAACGGATAGAGTACAAGTTGTAGAAACAAAATAAAGCTAGCCAACAGATTGTACATATTGAACTTTTATATTTTAACTCCGAAACACATCGGAGTATGGAGTATATCTTCGGTACTTATGACAAAAAGCTAAAGTCAAGTCCTTAAACATGCAATAAACTCACAAAAGATATAATAAATATAAAGCTACTAAAGTCATAAGAGCCTAAGAAGAGTATATATGCGTTTTTACCCCCTTAAACTATTGACCCTTCTTATGCCCACACACATAAAAGTATAATGGCTGAATTTCATGCATACTTTCGTTTTGAAATAAAAGGATAAAGAGTATCTTACTGTCGGCTGACTAATTGCATTTTTTTGCTTAGCTTAAGAATTTTTTTTGCTTTTACTATATGGCAAAGTTTTTGCAGGAAAAACTTAAGAGTCTGCTCTATTGTAGATGTATTTGATGGATATTCACTTGGAAAGTAATTACGCCAACATGGCTAAGCTCAGCTACTTATACAGTATTTGAAGCTTATGTTAATTTATTTACTTCACGCTGGAATTGGAAATGTAGCCAAGAAGTAGCTGGAAAGAAATTTAAAGTTGAGCTTAATATAAAATAGTAAAACGGATAATGTGAGCTATTATAAATATGAATCCGTCTAAAAAAACCAGAAATAGTAACGACTAAAATGTTGTATATATGTAGTATTAATCATTTACATTAAATTATTTTTGAAAAGCTAGTCAGCAGCAGAACTCTTAAATATAAATTCGATATTAGAATTCACGTACCGCAAATTAAATTGTATTGTAAAATGTTTTAATTTTATTCAAAATTATAAAATTGCAATTTTTTTTCTAAATTTATATGACATTATGAATTTGCAGTTTATTAAAAAATAGTTATTTCGCACTTTTTATTTTATAAAATTAAGATCATACATATTTAGTGCTAAAATAAGCAGCTTTCTTTAAAAGATATAAAAAATTGAGTCTTTTTAAATAAAAATGGCGAAACTTTTATTCAAATAATTTAAAAAAATTGCTATCATAAAAATAAGAAAAAAATTCGTGATTTTTAAATATAAATGGATATATAACCATTTTATAAATTTATTTTTAAAAATTATTTCTAAAAAATGCAAAAATTATTTTTAAAAATTTGTCTTCAGAAAATTGGAATATAATTCGTGACTTTTAAATTACAATGGATATTGAACCATTTCACAAATTTTAGTTTAAAAATGAATTCTAATAAACAAAAAAATATTTTTTAAGAACTTAAAAAATATTTAGTGATTTTTTAATTACAATGAACTTTTTCTGCCTTAAATCATTTTATGGATATACCTAAATTCCCTTTGAATTTTTTGGAAATCTGCTATAAAAACTTCAAACTAATTTTATCTAACCCAGCTTAATGCTAAAATTTTTTAAAACTATGTCATTATCAGACTATAAATTAAAACAAAACATATTTTTATTTTTACACAATAGATACGATAAAAAACCCTCAAAAAAAAAAAAATGAAGTAAATCTTTAAGCTGGTATGAGAAAAATTAGAATAGGAGTTCCCTAAATAAAGTTCTAAAAGATTAGGTCGTTGAATTTTTTTTTTTTTAAAGTTTTAATCAAGCTCGCCTCTTTTTTTATTTGAAAAACGTTAAAAAAGGTACACGATCAACCAAATTGGAGATACATAAATTTTGTTAAAAATAAAATTCAAATAAACTAAAACTTTTATACTTTGTGAATTTTAAGTCAATTAATTTTCTTCTAACACGATTTTTATTTATTTATCGCTCGCCCAAGCTTAAAAATAATTATAATAAAAGTCTTTCAAAGCAGGTAGATTATTTTTGATGATTGTATTTAAATTTATAGTGGTCAAAGAACAGATTAGGTTAGGTTAGGGCGGCAGTTGGGACCGACATCCCAACTCACTTAGGCCAAGGATAGGCCCTTTGTGATACCGCTAGTGAGCCAATTCACCACATTTCCCCACTTGATGGGTCCCCTACGAAAGTTGAGGAAGCCATCCGGCTGCCTGAATGAACCTTAAAAGGCATTTTGGACTCTGTTCAGAGAGCTGAGATAGATCGTTTAAAAAATATGACTGTAGGAACCTAAATCTTTTTCTGCCCAGTCTTGGGCAGTGACAGAAAAAGTGTTCCACCGTCTCTAGCTCCTCTTCATCGCCACAGCTGCTACAGAAGTCAAGGTGGGGAGCATTCAACCGGGATGCGTGGTTTTCTAGATGAGCACTGGGCTCTATTCATACAGCAAAGTTTTTTGGTTCTTTTACTGCAGTATGTCGGCCAGGTTTGCCGCGAGATTCTACACGTGTTCGATGTCCAATTCCACGTTTTATTTGCACAGAGAGCGAAAAAGTTTCGTATTCTCAGTTTACAGCTGGCCATGGGTATACCCAGGCCCTCTTTATCTTGAAGGAGGAAGCTGGTAGTTCCTTTCCTAGCCAGTTCATCCGCAATGCAATTTCCCTCAAAGTCCCCGTGTCCTGGAACCCATATCAGGTGAACTGAAAGCTGCTCAGCCATCTCTCCTAGAGACAAGAGGCAGTCATTCACTGACTTCATACACGAAGTCATCGAGACTAGAGACTTAATAGCCGCTTGGCTGTCCGAATATATACAGATATTCTTATCTTGGACTTGTAGGTTTTTTATTGTAGTTAAAGCCTCCCGGATTGCTGTGACCTCTGCCTGAAAGACACTGCAGTGGTCCGGGAGCCTAAAAGCAATTCTAATGTCGAAATCCTCGACGTAGACCCCTCCCCCGTGTATACCTTTATCGAGCCTGCTGGGCCTGGTACCCCAGTATTCCACTCCTCTCTGGTTGGAATATAGGCTCTGAAGTTGGTTGTGAAATGTTCCTGCGGTATGCAGTAGTCTGTACTTTCGGGGATAAGTGGGTTCCCTTTAAGAATCTTTGCATGACCAAAATCTTGATCATTCCATTTTTTCGCCTCTCTCATGCGTAAAGATGATAGAATGGCTTGTTGTTTCCCTACCTTGTTCAGTGGTAGGAGGTTTAAAATAGCATCTAAGGCTTCATTTGGTGTAGAGCGTAGAGCACCACTAATTGTGGTCAAAGAACAAGTTTAAATCAAATTTGTAAATTTTTAGTCAAAAAAATTCGTTAATTTTTATTTTTTAATTCAATTTTTTTTTTAATACTTCATAATATATGTATTTCGATTATTTTTATGTAAAATTAGCTTATAAACCAATAGTTGCAAAATTACGTTTCTCAAAAGAGTTCTATTCAGGCAAGCAAATGTCTAAAAATAAAATTTGAAAGCTCAAAAATCAAGGTAAATAAAAATGGTACATTAAAAACAAGGGATTATTTTTAATACACCAAAAAATTTGTTATAGTTCAAAAGATATGCGCATTAAAAATGAAATAATGTACAGAAATAAAAAGTGCATAAAAGGGTTAAATAAATAATAAAATTTTATTTTAAATAAATAAAAAAGTTTAAAATGTGAACATTTCAGAAAATTTTTTTAAGCTATAATTTTTATAATTTTGACACTTTGTTACTTTTATATAAAAAAACACGCAGAAGCTGTTTTATTTTTAACTTAAGGTGGACCAAGAAAATATAAAACTGTCAAAAGCTTGCATTATTTGATTATTTATTTAGTTAAATGTATTATATAATAATCATAAAATTTTAATAAGCCCAAAAAAGAAACAACGAAAAACACTTTATTTTAATAAGGATACAATGATGAGCAGTTACATTGATAAATGGAAAAAATTACAGGGTTCAAGTAAAATTTTTTTAAAATGTATTTTTTATTTGGTCTGTCTGATGACAATCAACAAATTTTACGAGTCAAAACAAAAAATGGCAGAATTGATTTTGCGCTTCAACAAAAATGTCATCAAGTTATATTTAAAGGTTTTTTTAAGTGAATTTGTTTAAAGTTTTTAAACCGAAGCATATTGCACTTCAAATGTTTTTGGTTACATCTTATTTGCATTGTTGGGCCTGGTCTGTTTGTGTGTGTGTGTATGTGTGTGTGTTAGCTGGTATGCGTGTTAGTGTATGAGTTTGAGTTTTCGTTTGTGTGTTAGTCAGCCAAATAGGCCACAGAGCAAACAAAGAGCTATTTTTAAATAAAGCAATGGCGGCATACAAACACACACACACACATGCACACCACACTAAATGTGTGCGTGTGTGTGTATGTGTTTGTGTGTACTTTCATTGAATTGGCTGGCCAGCTGTTTCTCTAACTGTTTGTATGCCAACTCTCGCGCTCTTCACATTACGCCATACTGTCTCTCATACACACATTCAAAAGTATGTGTGCGTGTGTGTGTGTGCGTGAGTTGTTTTTGTTGTTGCTTGCGCTATGTGAAGCTTTAGCTTCATTTTGTGTCATTCCCTTTGTTTCTAGCAGCGCTCTTTTGCACTATTTCACTGCTCTACTTCTGCACATTGCGTTGTACACAAGATTTTTTTTATACTCTACCCTTATAGTAAATATTTTCAATTTAACCTGGTCAAGCAATATAGACATAACCAAGTCGAGTTTCTCTATTGAAAAATATTTTCGTTTGGATTTCTTTGGCGCCTTGTTTGCTGTATGTCAAAAAATTCAAGGGGCTTACATGACGTATACGTAATAGCGTTAAGATAAGAAATTGTAGAAAAAATAATATAAGTCCACTGTCATATTGTAAGAAACTACTTTATGCATACATCTTGGCAACTTTTAAATACTTAAATATTTTGCCTACTTTTTATGAATACTTTTTTTACTAAGGCTGCCATTTACAATTCAGAAATTGCTGCTTGTTTTTTTTATACAAATGCTTTAAATTTAGGTTAAGTTGAGCATGCTAAAATTTTTAATTTTAAGAGATTTTTTGTTCATTTTTTGCCCTTTTAAAATTTTTTATCAATTTTTATCTTGATTTCTTAATAATTGCAATATCTAAGTAGGAAAGGCTAAAAGCCTGAACTCTTTATTTTATGCATATTATATATCTATCTGAGAATAAATTCAAAAAAATTTAAAAAAAAGTTTTGTTTAAATTGCGCCAGTTAAAAATTACTGAGTATTTCACAAAAATAAGGTTCTTTATATACTAGATAAAAATCAAAAATTAATTGTTATTTTGGCACACTTCTCAGATTTAAGTTTCAAGAAGTGTGTTCCAATCTTCGAATCCCAAGTGCAACTATAATTCGCATGTTGGCTGCTTTGTGGTACATTTTGCAGCATAGTCCTAATTTCTTCACCTGCCACATTTGCCTCTTAAGACTTTTCTCCGACAGAGACAACGTTCCACGTGAGCTTAAAAACGCTGCGAAAGCAATACAAACAGTTTACATGCATTTTGCATATGCAACAGCTGTTTAGGGCAGCCATGTTTTTATTTGTTTTTTGTTTCTGTTTAACCCATAGAACACTTTGTTTTTTTATTGGTAGAAAAGGGGAAGAGAGTGGCGCAGAGAGGGTGTCCTGTGACCCAGCTCAGTTGCCAAGCTGCTGAATTGGTCAGGTGCGTTTGCTTTTCACTTGATTGGTTGGCCATGTAATGCAAAGTGCATGACTAGGCCAATTGCTGGCCAGAGTGCTATTAAATCTTTAAATGGCTTTAAGTATTACCCTTTCAATAACTCAGGCATTGCTATATACGGAGGATACACTTACGCCCACACGCACACTTAGCATGTGCTTCACTAACACAAACGCCAGTTGCCTGGCTATGTGAACTCGCACAAGTCAAGGTGAAGGCAAATGTCACAAGCAGACAGTCAGCCATTTTTATACATACACACATACACGCATGCCGACACACACACGCCTGCACCCTTGCATACTTTTAAAGAGCAACGGAAATGCGCACTCACATACACACACACACACATGGACACAAACCTACACACACATACGCAGCATGCCAAACGGCATAGTAATGGCCAAAGTCGGGCCGCAGCCTTTGGCGTTTCTAAAAGTTTTGGAGGTATACCACAGGGCGGGGGGGTTGCCGGTTTCATACGAGGTCAGTCTAAAGAGTAACTGGGCGTCACCTTATTACAGTTTATTGCAATTACAGTTTATTTTCCATGACAAAGTATTTTTTTTGGTATTTTAAAACTGAAAAATTTGACTGGATGGCATCCATTGCTGCAAATTTAAACTCATTTTTTTGTTCGTTCAGAAAGGGTATGTCCAGTATGATATAGTTAAGGGGAGATTCTTTCTAATTTTACCGAAAAGATGACGAAGTTCGTGAATTATTTGTGACATGATGAAAAGGCAGAAAAGCTTCCTGTTTTGATTATTATTATAAACTCTATATTTATTGTACAATAATTGGGCATTTTTATTTTGACGAAATTCAAAATGGCGGGTCTTGTCCGCCCCTGCACGAAGACCATCGTCAGTTCTGTTCAAGTTCTGCTTCTTGAAATAAAATGAAACGAAAAATGTTGTTTATTTATTGAAATTAAAGAAATTCTCTATGGCGTCTATAAAATCAGCAAGAGTCCCCAGGATTCGTTAGAAGATCCTTTCGAGTCCTGATCATCGCTCTGGTTGCTTAAGTCTACTGCCTCAAGCGGGGCACCTTCATCTGACCTCTTCGGCAACTAGACGAGTTGTTGCTCACCATGTGCCTCCTCATTCTCTAGTTGCAACTGTTGAAGCGGGACATCCAGAGCCATCTCGAAACTCTACGACTTGGTCTTCACCATGTGCCCAAATTATGGGCCCTGAAGATGGGCTAGACTCGAATATACCAATTGTGTCTCAAGATCAATTACAGGAGGAGAATGAGCCTGTAATTGATCTGGATTGGACGCATTCTCCTCCAGTAATTGATCTTGACTCACAATTTTTATATTCGAGTCTAGCCCACCGTCAGGTCCTATAATTTGGGTACAGCTCTCAATACGCTGGGCTTGTTTGTTAATAATCTTCATGAAACGCTTATTGTGCTCCCTGCGTAACTTGACCATTTCGCCACTCATATCTCCGTGTTGTTGCTGTTGGATCTTGAGTTAGAGATCATTCGCCGTCTCCTTGAACAATCGAAACGGATGAAACATTTCATGGTTCCTATCCAAAGTATTATCAGCACGTCGTTGGCAGCCATCATTCATCTGCTAATCCATATATTTGGCGTCCGCAAGGAGTGTATTAACTTTGGATTTCATAATTTGAATATCTATGTACAAACTGGCAGTCATTTTTGTTAAGTCTTTAACGGATGTAGCCATGTTGAGTTACGTAAATTAAAAAATTAAAAACGAAACGTCCGTCGAACGACTACAGAGCTGAGTTTTTTGTTTAAACTGGATAAACATAAACTCCAAAGGCTACTTTTTTAATTTAAGAGAAAATAATAGGTACAAATTACTTCAGTTGACCAAAAAAAATTTCCACGACAGTATTAATTACGCCTTTTAAAAAGAAAGCGTCTCTCTCAAAAAAAGATCTATCCAGTCATCGTACATGGTGGCTCCATTCAAAGCAGTCGCGGTTGTCTCTCAAATGCTTTACTAATGTAAATATTTTGAGAAGTGAAGGTCTATTACCAATATAATGGATGAGCTTCTAGTTCATTGCGACATGTTAGGGAACGTCCATGACCATTTTTAGAGTACATATACTTATATCGAGAGTTTTGAAAAAAATACCCTTCGTTTTGCAATTCTTCAGCACCTGCAGAATAATAAGAAACTAGACCCTTTTATCAAAAATTTTGTCTTTCCAATAGTATAAGAGTTTTCGTCATACAGTCTCTACTTCGAAACTCTATCAAGAATTTCCAAGAGTTCCTGCGGCTAAGCTCCTTGAATGCTATCAGCAAAAGATTATTAAATAATTACCTTCACATAGCTGCAACTTTTCAGCCTGCCCTCGTACATACCGGAGCTAACTGGGCCATGTGCGCATCGTTTCGTTTTTAATTTCCTTTGAAGAAAAATTTATCACGCTGTGCAAGAAATACCAAAAGAAAGAAAAAAAGGCAATAAAAAGTAAAAGGAAAACAAGTCAGCTAAACTAAAATGAAACTTTTGCTAAGCAGTCAAAGAGCACGGTGACGTCGCAGTCGACGTCGCAGTTGACGTTCGCGTCAACGTCGCAGCAGCAGCGGTGTGTTGTGATTTGAAAACTGCATTTGACCCCCATGGCAATGGCTTTTGTTTGTTTCAGGCGCACCCACACACATACACATACGTATTGTTGCTGTGGGCGTGCTGCCGCCATTTCGTATGCCGCCGGATGTGCAGCAAGGCCAAGGGTAACGTTGCCCAACTAACACGGACATAAACATGGACACACCAGCACATTGAATGTCCTTCAATGTGTTCTTGTCGCTGGCACTGGCAATGGAGGATATCAACAGCTGCCAACACTTCAGCTGCAGAGGACTCTTTGGCCTCCGCCATAGCCCACAGAAGCCGCTCTCTCTCACTCTCGCTCTCTCGCTCTCAATGGTTGCTCTTTATGTTGTTGACGTTGATATTGACGTTAGCGCTGGCGTTGACGTTGACGTTTTAGTTAGGCTTTTGGTGCTCGGTCTAGGACTGGGTCACATTTTTGCCACTTTTCTAATGCAAAAATTGTTGCTTTAGCTGTTTTGTATTTAAGTGTAGGCTTATATAAATGCAATTTATACTTTAGTGTGCGTAAGTACATACATATATATATATATATAAATGTATGCCAGACATTATGCAAACTCGTTTTTTAATATTTTTCAGAGACTTTTAGTGCATTTTATGTCAAGCGTACAGTTTTGGGGTTAAGAGGTCAAAAGGTTGCACACTCGAATGCCATGTTTTACTGTTAAGAATTTAAAGGCATATGGCGCAATGTTTCTTAATCCATTTTCGCTGTTTTTGTAAATAAATAAAAAATAAGCTATTTGATAAATTTTATAATTTTCCAGCACCTAGGAAAGCCATAGCAACATGAGCGTATTTTTATCTACGTAACAAATTCACGTCTTAACACTACGGCTGCTCACTCAAAACTCCGCAGTGCTGCCAACTCATGTCTTTCTTATTTTTTTAATGCTGCCAACTTCTTGACTTCAGCTGCTAAGCTGCCGACTGACATTTCCAGAAAAATAATTTGTAACTATTAAAATTTTGCTCCCTTTATATTCAAAAAGTAGACTTTGGATTTTAAGTTTATCCAGTTTAAAAAATAAATACCTTCGAGTTGTGTACTAGTTAAACTTATATTCCATTTTTGCTGAACAACATGACAACGACAACGGTCATAGAACTCCAGCAATTGGCAGACAATTTCTCCAACAAAATAGAAAAAATTATATCCAAAGTTGATGCAGTCCTGGCGGACATCAAGAATATGGATCAGCAGATGGACGACGATTGCCTGCAGCTTGCTGATAATATGGTGAATGAAAATCAAGAAATTTTGGAATCATATCGAATTTATAAGGAGGCTGTTAAGAAGCTCCAAAACAAGATGCAACAACAGCAACTCGAATACATTAGGGGCGAAATGGTCCGATTAAGCAGGGAGCATAATCAGCGTTTAAAAAAAATTATTAACGAACAAGCCCTGCGTGTGGAGACCTGTGCCCAAACTATAGGGCCTGACGGTGGGCTGGACTCGGATATTAAAATTGAGACTCTAGGTCAATGGCAGGAGGAGAGTGATAAGGCACATGATGACCGACAACTCATAGTGTTTCCTGATGCCCCTGGTAACGGTATCCTGCTTGCCCATTTGCAGCCAGAGAATGCACATGGTGAGCAACAGCTCGTCGAGTTGCCGGAGAGCTCTGGTGAAGATGTGCAGCTTGCCCATTTACAGCAAGAAAATGAGGAGAGCTCTGGTGAAAATGAGTATCTTGAGGCAGTAGACATCAGCAACCAAAATGATAATCAGGACTCGAGCAGTTCTTCAGACGAATCCTGGGGTTTCGGAAGTGAATCTAATGTCACTGTAATCCCGAACCCTTCGTACTTTAAGTATAATAAAACGAAGGAAAATAAGGACATATAAGGGAGCAAAGAAACAAAAGTATAGTCAAAATTAAGGCGAATTTTCTGAAAGATCAATGTAAACGCTACCTGTAATGAATTTTATGCCGAAGTATTATATCATATTGTAAAATTTTGAAAACCATTTTATTAGTTATGTATTAGTTATCAATTAAAAGAGTTCAAGCCTATTTTATTGCTATGTTGTTTTGTCTTCTTTCAAATTTTATCGAAAAAATCGATTTTTTTACATTCATAGAGGTCGTAGAATATGTACACGAATGAATTTTTGTATGCAATCGATAATAATAGAAATAGAGCATCTTGAACGCACCTAAGTCGCTCGCTCTGAGCTTCTTTTAAAAAACTTTCAACGCGTTTTTCTCGGAACCATGTTTTTCATCAGGAGTTCAAACACAGGTCTTGATCTATTGATCCGATTGCCTTCATGTTCATGCATGTTTGAAAGGATATAATTGAATGTATATATACTAATAATATACATAAAAATCATTATTTGAATGTTCCTGTTTTAGTTAAATTCTCGTCAAAACTCATTATGGTTTAGTTAAAGCAACATTAACATTTTTCATATCAAGAAGCTGGAAAACTGAAATTCGTAGACGATGTTCTGCGTGCAGAGGCAGGACTTCAGAATAAGGAGAAGTAGGTAGCCCAAATATATATATGCTTGCCGATACCTCGAACAATAGGCACATAAGAATTTTTTAAAGTGATGAAATCAGATGCGAAGAAGAAGTTGAAATTTCGAATCTGTAGGGATATTTTATATAAAAGGCTTAAAAAAAACATATTTGCTTTGATTTGTTGCTGCCTAATTTATTAATTTTGGTGTTAATTTTTCTGTGGTTCTGGGTCTTCTTGTAAAGTATAAATTAAAATTTGTGTTGTTTTTGTGCTTCTTGCAGTATAAATAAACAAAAAACGAAACAATGTATAAAAATTAATATGAACATGAACAATTGTGCTGCGTCTTTGTCATTCCACTTGGAACTGCCATCTTCGTCCTGGTTCTGCTGACTTCTTCTCTTCATCATCTTTCGGGGCATATCGTGGATTAACTATCACAGTGACAATAGAGTCACTTGAAGAATCCGATGATTCATCTGAAGAGCTATCTAACCGTTCGTCACCTGGCAAGAGCTGGTTGCTGTTGCTGTTGCTGCCCTTAACGCTCTGTCCACTGGAGTTCCGAGCCTTTGTAGAAGCCTTGGTAATAGCGTCCTGCTTTTTACCCTGCTTGGGTAATTTATTCATCTTTTGCTCCATAATGATCAATTTGCAACGCAGACAAGCTTTTGCTTATAATTTTTTTAATTTTTACTTTTGTTAAACAGAATTTGGCAGCACGTATAAATCTAGGCCTAGTGCTTATATATAAGTTTTGGACAAAACTTGACAAATAAGTAATGGCTTATTTATTTTTAACGTTATATCTAATAAACAAGTTTACGATAGTGAGCTGTTTTTATACCCTGTACTGTATGGTACCAAGGGTATATTAAGTTTGTGCAAGCCGAAAATGTATGTAACATATAGAAGGAGACGTCGGAGACACCCCAAAGTTACCTAAAATATGATCAGGGTGAATAGAGAAGTCGATATACCCATGTCCGTCTGTCCGTCCGTCCGTGTGAACGCCTAGATCTCAGAGATGGTAAGAGCTAGAGTTACCAAACTTTCACATTAGATCCCATATTATTCCATAGGAGGCAAGTTTATTTTATTTTTTTGATATCGGGGATAAATTATATAGCTCCCATGGGGGTGTTTGAGACGACCTCGACAAAAAAAAGCGTTTTAGATGAATAATTCATTTGTTTATGAAGATATCGTAACCAAATTTGGTATTCGAAAGTTTTTTATAGTTCCCAATCACTGTACCAAATTTGAACGAAATCGGTTGACTATATCATATAGCTCCCATAGGCCCGATCGGCTAAAATAACTTTTTTAAAGAAAATTCGATATATTTCGTTTTTTAATAAAGATATCGTAACCAGACTTGGCCAAATTTGAACAAAATCGGTTGACTATATCATATAGCTCCCATAGGGCCGATCTTCCAAAAATCGATTTTTGAACAAAATTAGTTGTGTTTCGCTTGTTTGTGAAGATATTGAAATCAAATTTGGCATTCGTAAGTTTTTTTATAGTTCCTAAGCACTGTACTAAATTTAATCAAAATGAGTTGACTATATCATATAGCTCCCATAGGACAAATCGGTCCAAAAAAACGTTTTTTATACAAAAATCGTTGTATTTGTTCAGATATTTAAACCAAATTCGGCATTTAGACCTTTTTTAAGGTACCAAAGGAATGTGTCAAATTTAATCAAAATCGGTTGACTATATGATATGGCTCCATTAAAATTCTTCTGTTTTTGGTTTTTTATGAAGGAACCGGATTTTATTGCAAGCTAGTGGTACAGGGTATCCCAAAGTCGTTCGCGAACGCCAAGTTTTATTTTGTAGGGATAAGCTTAATAAAAATTCTTTCCTATGATTTTTGTTTCTTAATTTAACTAATATAAAAAAGTTTCTCAAACAAATTTTTTTACGTTTTTTAATAGATTAACCAAACAATTTGTGAAGGCACATAAACTTTTTTCATTGAGGTAGATAAAATAACGCTGAAAAATCTTGTTTCTTCGATGCCAAAACGAATAAACAAAATTTAAAACAATAAAGGAAGGCAAATATACTATTATTTTTAAAAAAAATTGTTATTTACTATTTAATTTAAAATGTTTATTGTTGCACATATATTTAATTCGTATGGAGCGTTATACTTTTATTTTTGTAGGCATAAGCTAATTGAAAATTCTTTCCCATGATTATTGTTTCTAATTTGAACTACTAAACAAAAACAAATTTTCTCAAAAATATATTTGACTTTTTAATAGATTCACCAAATAACACTGTCCTACAAAATTGAAAAAAATTAAAGAACTTTTCAAGTGACCTAGTGTACGTTGTAGGTCTTGACGAGTAGATCACGATAGTGTTTTTCAAAATTGTCTAACACCCCCAAAATCGGAAGTTATTGTTTAAAAACCGTTTTTCGGGTACTGCGATCACTCCACAATCACAACGTCGCCATTTTTCAACCGATTTTCGATTGCTTTACGGTTTTGGAAAGAAGAAGATTCAAGCTTTAAGATGATATACACTTGTTTATATATATTACAAATATTGTATTTGTATTTATATTATACAAAAAAAACTACGAGATTTTTTAAAAGTTATCTAAGATTTACACTTTTTTTTTTTCGATTTTCACACTTTGAAGTCATTTTTATATAACATTTTGTTAAAAAACCTTTACTTTTTACATTTAATCTTAAAGAAATATTAGTTCCAAGTAAGAAAAGTTATGGTTTATTAAAATCGGTCGATAAATGTTTAAGTTACGACGCTTATTGTAAACAAGGAAATTAAAATTCCATCGACAAAAAAAAAAGTTTTAGATAGATAATTCGTTTGTTCATGAAGATATCGTAACCAAATTTGGTATAATGCTTAAGAACAATAAAAAACTTACAAGTGCCAAATTTGGTAGCAATATTTTAAAAAACAAACGAAATACAACAAATTTTGTTAAAAAATAGATTTTTTGGCCGATCGTTCCTATGGGAGCTATATGATATAGTCAACCGATTTTGTTGAAATTTGGCACATTGCTTAAGTGCTCTAAAAAATTTCAAAACGCCAAATTTCAACAAAATCGGTTGACTACCTACCACCTACAACGTACACTAGGTCGCTTAAAAGTTCTAAATCACTGTTGGACAGTGTAATTTATGAAATGGACATATACTTATTTCTATAAGAAAAAAAAGTCAAAGTCAGCGGCAGTGAACAGATAAATAAATTATGGACTATTTAAAAAAACAAAATAAATAAAAAAGTTGAATAGATGCATAAAAAAAACGCGAGTAATTAGTTTTATTGCCCGCTGGCAAGAGCAAAAGATATGCATCGTAATTCACCGGAACCGGAAACGTGAGCAAGCAGCGGCTTGCTGCATTACATTCCGCTATACATATATTCATATTAAAGCGACTAATACGTTAATGCCAAATCTATTTGAAATCTTATAACCTTAGCCGCCATCTGCAATTTGCATAATTAAGCTCTGTTCAAATTTGTCTGCAAAATGGATTGATTGGATTTGCCCTAAGCCCTAAGATAAAGTACCCGCAACATATGCACTGCGCTTTATTAAACACCTCCCCGCGCTGCTTATGTATTTAGTTGTATACATTATGTATATGCGTTTGTCTTGTATAAACATAAGCATATTGACCACATTTAGGTAGACAACAGCTGTGAGCACGTTTTGGCAAAAAGCAAACAAATTTCTACTGATTGTTACATGTGTAGCGAACATGACAAATGACACGGATATAAACAAACGAAAATACAATCACAGCGCAAATGCAATGAAACAAAAAAGGAAACTAAAACATGGCAGAAAAACTTGATTGATTATCAGGATGCGAAGGACGCGTTCTATAGTTATATGTCCAGCGATTATGAGCAACAAGAGCGGATGCTGGCTATCAGAGACCACAGTGACAAACACATATGACTGCTTTATGATACGCGAATGATATGACGATAATAATCAGGATACTGAAGATGATTATGATGATGATGGCAGGCATTTATGTTTTATGCTGGTTGTTGCTGTCATTGTCATTGCTGTAGTTATTGTTTGGGACAGCATAATGCATAAACATAAAACACCAAAAAAAAGGGGCAAGGACTATATAGCAGTGACGCCTTTAAACTGTTTTTTTTTTTGTGCTACAACTACCTTTTAGCCTGCTCTCATAAATCGAATTATATGTGCATTAAAAGCACACGCAATTAATTTGTCTGCCGCACAACAGTGCGTATGAGCAATCTGGGTTTGGCTTACACTCAAAACTGTCAACTGAAACAATTTAAAGCCAAGTGTTGCCCAGCTTCTAACGCAAGTTGGCAACTTGAGAGTGGCGCAAAGAGAGCGTAAAAAAGTCAAGTCAAGAAGCCGTATAAAAACTTGTCTCTTGTGTGCTTACTGACTTCTGCTTGCAAAGCGTTACGTATACGTAGTTTAATTTTTTTATTTTAAGCGTTAATTGTGCTTCCAAGCGACACGCTTCCTGTAAAGTTGTTTTTAAAAACAACAAAAATGCAAACTATTTATAAGCTGTTGTCATGGTTTATACAGTTTTTATAATTTTAGATCAAAATCTGTTAAACTTTAGTTGACATATTTCTAGTTGAGTTGATGGCAAAGCTTTTTATAAAGTTTAATAGTTTTTTTTTTTAACAGCTTTTGATACAAAGTTAGAGCAAATTATTAGCTGAAAAAGTGTGTCCTTAATTAGTATTTAATATTAATAATTTAAAGCTGAAAGTGCTAATTATTTAGGTTTTCTTTTGTTTATTAAATTTAAAATAAATTTGGCTTTATTACTAAACATTTTTACATTTTGGATGGATTTTTTGGCTTACTCATTTTTGGCTACTGTGAATACTTTTTAGTGTTAACGTTAAGGCTAAATAATGTTTTTCACGCCCAAGTTAAAATATATAATTTATAAGCACCAAACATTTGAAATTACTGCTTCAAAGCTATCAACTACTCCAGAGATTCAAACCATTAATAATTTATATGCCTAACATGTCAGAGAGATCCTATGGCTCAACTTGTTCTTTTTTTTTATTGCTTATTAGGTTTACGTGATTATACCGCACTCTTTTAGACCAACAAATTGATGGCTTATATCTTATTTTAGACACTTCACTTCAACTCGTCCCTTGCGGTTGCTTTTTTCATTTGGACCTATTTTACAAGTTATTACAAATTTTCTTGGAAATTTTCATCTTCATGTTCTGAGGCTACGCACACTTCCGGTTGGAAAACGTTATTTGTTGTTGCTATTGTTGTTGTTGCTGTTATTGTTGTTGTTGATTTCCTGTTTTGCTTTACGCTTTTAGTTTCCCATTTAAGCAACCGCAGGAGCACATTCGTCACCTCGACTCGGCTGGCTGCCATTTGCCTGTTTTGTCGATTTCTGTTGTTGCCACTTACAAATTGGCTTTTGGCCACAAAATGCCCTCGTTTAGTTGAAAGTAGCAAAAACAAGAACAACAACAGCAGCAACAAAAAGGGCCAAGAGCAAGCACATAGAAATGGAGAAAGAAAAAGAAAAAAGTTAATAAGCCAAAAGGTCAAACATGCTTTCAAATGTATTGCACAAATACAGTAAGAACTCGCATTGGGTTTAAAAAAGGATTAGGAAAAACAAAAATAATAAAAAATCCGGCTATAAATCAAATTTCAGAAGTATTTTGCCACATATTTGAGCTGCTGCTGTTGCTGCTGGCGCCATCTAGCGTACAATGGGCAGACAACGTTTTGGCGTTAGAAATGTTGCTAGTTTTATTTTAATGAAGTTTTCTTTTATTTCGACGCCTTTTTCAATGCTGCGTACTGGCATTAAAAAAAGCAGCCAAGTTGCATTAATAGCTGCCAGCTTTTGGTCCGTGGTTCGGAGGCCCGAGGTTCTACTGTAGATACACTTACATGCATACAATATGGTGTATGTGGCACTCATATTGGCTCTCTGGTTAGCAACTTGGCTAAATGTATGGCTGGGAAGAAAAGTTTTCAATGCTGCGCACGTTGGCATTGGTTGCTCCTAATGAAAGCAATGATTCCAAGCGAAATGATTTTTAATTTATATGTTAATAGGCGCGCCACATAAATACTCTGCCAGCCTTAAATGGATCCTTCAAGCAATCGCTGCAAACCACTCTGAGTATTTCCAGCTTAACTTGTCTATGCGGAATTTATTGTCTTTTATTTTTATTTCATTTTTTTTTTTCTTCTCTGTTTGGTATTTTTGTTACTCACTTATTTGTATTTTTTATTTCCGTCATTTAATGAAGCCGCCAAAGGCAAAACAGAACCAATAATATTTGTTTCTAGTATTTATTTTCCCCCATTTTGGCAGTGTACGCGTGTCAACTTGCTCATCAATGCGGCCAACGTGACGTATGATTGATGAGCAGAATTTATGCGAGGACTGCAGTGATTTTTTGAGTAGGCTGCTCGAAGTTATTATCTGGAATTTTAATTGTTAAATGAATAAGCATTAATCAAAGTAAACTTAATGCAATTTGGGGCATGGAATTTTTCAATTGTTTTCTTGGTTGGTAACTGAGTTACAGAGTTGGGCCTTAAAGCTACAATTTAATTAAGCAAAGGGAAATTGAGTGTTTTAGACCAGCATATTCCACATTTTGTAAGCGTCACTCAACTGTTTCATATTCTTGATAAACTCATCAATTCTTGACACTTAAAATAAATCTGCTTATGTAACCCAAGGTTAATCAAAATGTTTGCACCAAACATGCTTCGAAAGGCTTAAAACTGCAGCAGCTCTTGCAGCTAAATCATTTAGATTAGAAGTGCTTCAAGCAGCCATTAAGTGCACTTTTCTTCATAGTTTTCATTCGATCAATATTTATTGTATTTGCTAACTATCCAACTATCCATCTATCATTTATTCCATTATATGCTTTACAGCAAACTGAAATTGAACACTGTGCTTTAGTTGTTTGCAAAATTTTCATATGCAATCAGCAGATTTTCATTCTTGTGCTTTTCAATCTTGTTCAATTAGCTTTGAGTGGCATAAGTTTTCCCACACAGACACATTTGGGAAAAGTTTTGCTGATGCTGCAAGGCCAACTCCCTGCACTGCTTGCCATTTAAAGAGTTTTCACCGCATTTTCCTTTTATTTTTCTCACTTTTTGCAAAATATTGCGCTTCTTTTTGGTGAAGCACCACTTCCAATAATTTGGACAGAAAAATCCATCAAACTAAAATTACGCATATTTTGCTCACAATTCATTGCCTGCCCTAAGAACAACCAAAAAAAAAAAACAAAAAAAAAGGAAAAACCAAACTAATTCCATTAGCAATACTTCAATGATTTTTCACATTATTCACTATTTTTAAACAGGTTTTTTTTTTCGTACCTTGCTTGACTGCGCTTTATGTTTGTATGTAAGCCAAAATAGCTTACTTTGGTTTATTTTTTACAGGTAAAAGCAGCGGTCAAATTTAAAATTATTATATATTTATACTGATTGACCCTTAAATAAAACTTTAAAAGAGATATTGATTTTTTAATTGAAACTTTTCATACTTTTCTTTACAGGATGAAAAAAATCAACTGCTTATAACTAATATATGGCTTAAATTGGTAAGTGCGCATTAGACATTATATTTACAAGAAATAAGGTTAGCCATATTTATTTTTAAATTTAAAACAAATACCATAAATAAATAAATAAATTAGATATTAAATAAAACTATTAACTTCACATATGGCATTAAGATTGGCCTAGATAGGCAGCTACTTAAGGCGAGCTCCTTTCAAATTTGGCCGAAAAGATGGCGAAGTTTGGAACTTATTTGTGGCATGATGCTAAGACATACAAACTTTCTGTTTTCATTATTAAATGCGATTTTATTATACAATAATTGGACAAGTGGGGGCAAGTGGGTTCATTTGCCCCGGGCCCCGAATTCAAGGAGCCCCGCTCAACTGATGGAAAAAAAATATGAAAAAACGGGAAAAATAATTGGTAAACGCAGAAAAATTCCTGAAAATTTAGATTAGATTAACTATATAAAGTGATAGGATTGACGCTGTTTGCCCATTGATTAACAACTATCAAGATATTGTCGCTTCTCTAGAAAAAGTTCTTGAAATGGGTTTGTTACCAGAAATTCAAGTAGACGTTGCTACTTCGCTTAAGTGGCTTCAGCCTTTTGACTTCATCCTTTTGACAACCATTTAGTGAAAATGTTTGCAATGTCTTTGAGATGCAATGTATTTGAGAGCCCTGAGTAACGCTTTAAAATTCAAGTCTTCACTCCACCAGTGGATCTCTTGTTGAATGAGCTCGGCGAACTGCATTCTAGGATATCAGAATTGTCGAAGGTCTTCACATCCATCATTGAGCCACAGGGTAGTGTAAGTGATCGCAAATACCCTGCACATGAATATGAAAATGCCGGAGCTGATTTTACAAAGCTATCTATCACAGCAGCAAGTGCACTTAAAAACGTATACCCGAATGATTTTGTTTAGAGTGATCTATGAGACGAAAGCGATTTGTTGCATAGGATGCGCAAAGTAATGAAATGGGATAACAATTCTGCATTGGAGCTACTGAACCTCACAGCTGTGTGTGAGTATGAGAATATTTTGCCATAAGTATGTATCGCATTGAGACTTATACTTATTTTGCCACCGTCTGTTGCTTCCGGAGAAATAACCTTCATTAAGCTTGGTCTAATCAAAAATAAATTGAGATCCACCATGGGCGAGGACAGGTTAAATCAACTAATGATTATCAGCATTGAGCACGAAAGGGCGAGTTCTATCAGTTTTGAGAAGATTATTAAAGAGTTCAGTATACGAAAGGCAAGGAAAAGCCTGAATGAAGTTATTATAACATTTATCAGTTGGTATATTGTTTATTCAATCTTCTGAAATGTAAAATTTATGTTACGTTAACTGTTCAGTGATATTAAAGATTATATTATTATAAACAACCTTTGCGACATCGCTTCTGTCTGCACTTAATGTCCAATACCCGGTGTTGAACAATTTTATCCTATGCTATATTCACGATATTCCCAAAAATGTGTATATCTCCCAAACCAATACACACAACCATATTACAATCAGCTAAAAACCTCCGTATTGACAACTTCTAACACACGCAAAAATCATATATGAAATTCTTCAACGCGTTCATGAAAACACCCGCAACACGTAAAACATTAACATTAGTTAATCCGAAAATGTACACATTGCCATACAACAAAAAAAATTTGTCGAAAAATTAAAAAAAATGTTAGGGGTCCCCTCCTTAGAAATTACTCAAACCTTTTTTTGCTATAAACCTTCTACACACTATAATAAACAAAATATTACAAAAATTTGGCAAATTCGTCCAGCCGTTTCAGAGTACAGCATACTTTTTTATATATAGATAATAAATTGATATGTTCGTTTTGTTCCTATTTCATTTATAATCCATTTATATGCGAATTTGAAAGAAAGGGCCCCACAATATTCGGCCCCGGGCCCCCTTCAGCCTCTGTTTCTCGATCAAATTTGAAAGAACCTCCCCTTATGAAGGAGACAAAACAGCATAGTAATACTCTTAATTAGGGATGAACTCTTTAATTGATAGCTAATAGTATATATAAAATGGCTTTCAAAATTTTGAAATATAATACTTCGCCATAAAATTCATTACAGGTAGCGTTTACATGGATCTTTCAGAAAAGTTTGCCTTAAATTTTGCGTCAAGCTGCACATCTTCACCAGAGTTCTCCGACAACTCAGCGAGTTGTTGCTCACCATGTGCGTCCTCATTCTCTTGCTGCAAATGGGCAAGCGGGACACTCTAATCAGAGCCATCAGGAAACACTATCAGTTGTTGCTCACCATGTGCCTTCTCA
This sequence comes from Chymomyza amoena, assembly GCA_037043745.1. Taxonomy (NCBI): domain Eukaryota; kingdom Metazoa; phylum Arthropoda; class Insecta; order Diptera; family Drosophilidae; genus Chymomyza; species Chymomyza amoena. Next base: position 63,292 of record JBAMAX010001552.1, read on the forward strand.
TTCTCTTCCTGTAATTGATTTTGAGTCCCAATTTTTATATCCGAGTTCAGCCCACCGTCAGGTCTCCACACGTTGGGCTTGTTCGTTAATAATATTTATTAAAAGCTGATTGTGCTCCCTGCGTAATTGGACCATTTCGCCAGTCATGTCTCCGTGTTGTTGTTGCTGCATCTTGTCTTGGAGCTCCTTAACAGCCTCCTTGTAAATTCGATATTATTTAAAAACTCCTTGACTTCTATTCACCATATTATGGTATATTACGCCGCTGGCATCCATCATCCATCTGCTGATCCCTATTCTTGTTGTCCGCCAGGAGTGTATCAACGTTGGATATCATCTTTTGTATTTTGTTGAAGAAATTGGCTGCCATTTGCATGAGCTCTTTTACCGTTGTTGTTGCCATATTGAGTTACGTAAAAATGGAAGATACTTCGAACTACTACACAGCTCTGAGCTATTTATGTTTTAAACTGGATAATTTTAAATTCCATATGCGGCTCTTTGAATATAAAGGGCACAAAATTTAAATAGTTACAAATTATTAAGTTGCATTAAAAAATTAATTCGACAGCATTAATTACGCCTTTTAAATATTTAGTTTATACTGAAAAGTAATATTTCTTTGTTGATTAGGCTCACATGAAATTCCTATTACTATTTTAGTCAGAGTCTTATAAAATTGTTAGTAAAATTTCGACTAGCGGCTTTAATCCTTTTTCTTCCTCTGTTCCGTATACGCAACATCATTTAAAAATATTTCTTTGTGCCGTTGTGTGAAGTATTGTCAAATTTTCTTTTGATTTAATCTTTAAATTTGGACTACTTTTTTTTCCATATTCCGACTACCTGCAAAATACACCATGACAGACACAGTAGCGTCTATGGATAGTATCCATTGGATACACCTAATTTTGGAAAAATTTTAAACTGTAAACTAAAATTTACTGAATATAAACTATTTGGCTTTTTGACTTTAAAATAGATTTTATTTCTTTTGAAATAAATCATTATGAAGGACACAAATCTTTAATTATGCTTTAGTCATGCGAGACGTTTCCAATTGTCGAGCCATGTGCCATCGTTACGTATGCGTAATATTATGCCATGGCTTTCCTAGGTGCTGAATAATTATAAAATTTTATAAACAAGTTGATTAAGGCGAATATCATGGCTCTTCATTGATGTCATTTAAAAAATTGTAACGCGAAAACACTGAAATTGAATATGTTTTGGATAATTTACGAACCGGCGCTCTATAAAGAATTAACGAATAATATCAATTTTATAATTTTTATTTAATTTACAATTCGAAAAGGCAAAACATTGTGTCTAATTGTTTTTTGTTAAACTCCTGTATTCAAATATTTTATATTCAATGAGACCAAAACAAGACTTAGACGTTCCAATGCTTTATTGCGCCTGATAAAAATATTAAATTTATAGAGAATTTTTCTACCTTGAATTCAAAAGAAATTATTTCCAGTAGCCAAGTATGGTATACCATACACCATATACCATTCATTATTCTTGATTAGCACATCAAGCCAAATCTCTGCTGTGTCCATGTCACTCATTTTATTCAATCATATTAATACTGTTTGGGGCATTGAGTAATGCTCTTGGTTCCAAAATTTATTCAAGCAAACACATTCAAAATTCAAAGCAATTCGATGCAAAGCTCTCAGACAGCAGCACCATATGGGCATAAATAATTACAGAGAGAGAGAGGAGAGCGAAAAAGGAGGAAACCTACAAGAACTTGAATGTATAAGAGAAAAGAGGCCAACAACAGCAAACATACAAAATGGCAGCTGAAAGCAAAGAGAAGCATTTGAAACATAAATACAAACAAAATACAAGGCATATGTTGAACGGACGCAATTTTCTATTTGTACTTGTCGAGTTCTCTGCGTATACTCTATATTAAAAATGGCAGGAGCTGCATATAAATTAATAAATAAATAAATAAAAAATTAAATAAATTAAAAAAGTGACTGTATGGAGGAATTTTAATAATCTAGGAAACCAAGATTAATGCATTATTTTCGTCTTTAAATGTTTAAAAACTCCGAAATTTTAGATTGAATTTCACTTAATTTTAATTTAACAAAGAATTTTATCGTAACCAATTTTTTTTCTATGTTAAAAATCACTGAAAATAAATTCTTTTTCTTTTCGACTTAAAAGTGTTTTTTTTTTTTAATAAATCATCATGAATGATTAAATTCGTTAAACTTTTCCAATTGTCAAGCAATAAGCTCTCGTTGCGTATACGCAACATGATGCCTCGGATTTCCTGGGTGGTGGAAAATTATAAAATTTTGCGAGCAGCTTATTTATATATTATATTTATAATATTTGTCTGAAAAAAGCGGAATTGGATTATTTTAATCCTCTATTTATCGATACATCGCTGAGTTTCTATGCATTAAAAAAATCGATTTTTTTTCTTCTTCATGAGAGTAGCCTTAAATTATTCAATTAAATAATCTGCGCATAATTTTCTTCAATTTTACAAGTTGGAATTTAAATATTTTTTTTTGCTTTTAGTTGTTCATGCATTGGAAATGTTAATATATATATATAAATATATATATTTATTTTTTTAAAGAATATAAATTAAAAAAACAACTTTTTAACTAATTTTAAACTGCTATTCAAAAAAAATTCTTGATTGCATTTACAATATATTCTATGCCACATTAGCCAGCTTTGCCATTTAACATTTTTATACGATAGACAGTGTTAAAAATCTTAGCTTAACAAAAACATTTTTCAAAACTCTTGAACCTAAATTGTTTTTTTTTTTGTAATATTTTCTAAAGCGCATTTAAGCTTCGTGCGAAGTTTTTGCTTTTATTTTTGTTAGATTTTTTTTTTGTTAGACTAGAAACAGCTTGCCAAGATGTTGAATAAATGAGTTTTAGGCCAAGTATTTTTTCTTGCTCTCAAACACTTGCAAATGTGAGCCAAGGCCAAATACATACGCACGTGCTTTCACTTACACACACACGCACGCACACGCACATAAAATACAAAATGGAGTGCATATGCCAAAGTCAGCTGAAAAAATGGCATTACAACAAAATAAAATGTTTGCAATTTATCACCAGCCAAACAAAATTGTGGAAAATATTGCATTAAACAAATTGTTAACTCTCTAGCCCACGTTTAAGCCAGTGCCAAATGTGGGCGTGACAGGGGCGTGGAAGAAAAAGTTTATGCCAAAGAAATCACTTAATAGCTTAATGCGGCTAATACGCGTCGACGGCTTCCATTTCAATTTTGCGCTGCCACGCGTCTTTTTAGCCATATTCCTCTTCTTTTTTTTTAACAGCCACGCCAATTCGAATATTTGATGGCTTCGTTCTAGATGTTGATGTCGGCGCCGTCCTGGTTGATAATGAAAGAGCTGCCAAGTAACCAAGCAATCCGTGTTCCCTTCTTCTATCTTTTGCCACTTTATTTCTTCTTTTTTTTTTCTCGTGCCTCTTTGTGCGCGTTTTAACGCCCCAAACTGCCGGAAAATCCGTGCGTTAAGCCGTGCCCCACACACCACACACACACACACTCATAGACTGACACACACACACATACATACTCAAATAGCTAAAAATAGCATCAAGAGCGCAGAATGAATTAATTCGACAGTTCGGAGGCTGGAATGCTCTTACCAGCAAGGACTGCAAGATGTTATCCTTAGAATAAGTTTTGGCTCTGAGCCGTCAGACGTTGGTATTTTTGAGATAGTAGATTTTTAGTAATAGTCGGAGAAAAACTTTGGCAAACTCCTTTAGATGTTTTTAAGGCATGAAAAAAGAAATTCAAAATTTGGCACTCAATCGCTGGCGTTTTGTAGAGAGTAAGATTTTTATGTTAAGAGCGTCTTATTATAAAGTGTAAATCTTAAGAGAATGCTTAAAATAATTTCGATTAATTGCACTAAAAAGCTTCAAAGACAGAAGTTGCTTATTTGCGATATTTTAGAATGAGTGAAAAATTAGATGCTTTTGAAAATTATTTCGTGCAAATTGTGAGTCTTAAGGAACTCATTTATGAAAAAAAAAAAATTTTTAAACGTTTTGATTCAGAAATTCTAAATTTTGGAATACTAAAATTTCAAAAATAGTTCCGCTTCATTGAGGACAGAACCATTTAACTTGCGAGGGCTTAGAATGCTTTAAAGATAAGATGCTCCCAAAGATCATCTTGTACTCATTGTGAGAAGTTTTAGTCATAAAGCTTAGATGGATATTTATGAAAAATAGAAAACAATTGAAGAACAATTTTGTCGAGATTTTAAAGATACACAACTTAAAAGAACATTGCGGAATCTAATATAACCTCTAATCCATTATTGTTAGAAAAATGCTTGTTTTAAAAACTTTATGCTGCCTTAAGGCAGAAGGCATAAATTTTGGAATATTACATTTTGAATAATTCAAAAAAAAAACCTGCTCTTAATAGTAGCTGCCTTGGAAGATCGAAATTCTTAGTTAAGAATGTTTACAATAATTTTCCGATGGAGTTCTTTCAAGGAGCATAAAAACGCGGATTTTGAATGCTGAAGCATTGCCCTAACATAAAATATAATTCTCAACTCTGAAGAAAAAAAAAAAATTTTAAGTCTGTCGACAAGTGTTATTACACTAGTCTACAAGGAAAAGTATCCGAAATAATTTAAGCTAATTTCTGCTTCTCTGTCCATGCAAAATTCGGATTGATAACTAAAATTCATTTATTAGTTTGAGTTTTTACGATAATCGTATCTTTCGTGTTTAATGGAACTACCCACATTTAACTTCATAATGTTTTGACATTTACATAGCACAGGTCAACATGGTTCAGTTGTTGGAAAGCTAAGAGTCATTTCCCAAGTAATTTGGTGCGTAGAATCCGAATCCGGCATTAGAACTGCCCCATCACGTCAGGATTTTGAGATATTTGAGGTTATGTACCCAAAAAATAACATAACTAATTGATCTCTTGAACCCTTAAATTAAAGGGTAAGAGTTGTACTAAATGATGTAACTGGAGAGAAAGACCGCAAAAATTTTTTGCGCCCTGTACATAACCTCAAAAGTAGGAAAAAACGCCGTTTTTTGGGTACATAACCTTAAATATCTCAAAATCCTGAAGTGATGGGGCAGTTCTGATGCCGGATTCAGATTCTACGCACCAAATTACTTCGGAAATGACTCTTAGCTTTCCAACAACTCACATGACCCTGTATTTGTAGACCTGTGTTATTAAACAAATGTTGAGGTTAAGTCAGAGTTCCGATATGCAGTTTTGTTTTAAGCCTTGAATTCGGATTCGGGTATTAAAGAACTACAAACTGTTTACATATAAAGAAGGTCTAACCTACGAATTCGACATACGATTTTCTTTGGATTCGCATATTAAGTGTTTGTTGGCTGTTTAAACGCAATTTTGCATAAATTTCGAATATTTATTTTATATATATATTTTTTTTTAACCAAAGCTGCCGCGAAATTTATAATGCTTTAAATAGCAGAGCATAAAAAAAAGTGTATACATACTTACGTATAAAGCGGCGAAATTAAAGCAGCGCACGATTTATATCTTGAAGTCTAGTCTGAAACGCGTCTCTTGGCTTGTCACCTCAATACATAATAGTGGCAAACACTCTCGCTTCCTTTTTATTATATATATATACTATACATATATATATATATATTTTTTTTGTTAATACATACATATATACGATTTTTTAATTTCATTCGTGAATTTAAGCAGCTTTTAAGATGGCGCTTTGAAAACGTTTAATTTCGGCAAGCACCGTTAGCACTTAGTTGTTTGCGTTTGCATTTTGGTTCTAGATTTCGTTTTTTTCCCTCCCCCTGTTTATCGCACATTTTTATTCACTCCTTTTGCATAGAGAACCATAAAAATGGGATTTCATTTAGCGCCACGTTTACTGGTTTGTGTGGGTATTAGTGCTTGTATGTGTGTGTGTGAAAGACCCAAAATGAGATTTATTTCGTTAAATTTTCCTGATGTACGACAAACACATACATATATACCTATATATATATACCTAACGATGCATAACCTTATAAAGTGTGTGTGAGAGCCACGTGTTGATAGAAAATTGTTTGATAGCTACCAAACAAAAGGAGAATTAATGAGCATTAGGTGTCGGATATAAATTGATCTTAAGTAAGGACTTAAAAAAAAAATAGCATAAATAAATAAAATAATAAGGATATATGCGCAGATTGGCATAATTTTGATTACTTACCTTGGCATGTTATCTTATTGTTTCTTCTTCATTTAAATGTCATATGCAGAAAAATATATTTTATAGTAGTGTAGTAGGTTTGGTTAGGTTAGGGCGGCAGTTGGGACCGACGTCCCAACTCACTTAGGCCAAGGATAGGCCCTTTGTGGTACCGCTAGTGAGCCAATTCACCACATTTTCGCACTTGATGGGTCCCCAACGAAAGTTGAGGAAGCCATCTGGCTGCCTGAATGAACCTTAAAAGGCATTTTGGACTCTGTTCGGAGAGCTGAGATAGATTATTTAGAAAATGTGACTGTAGGAACCTAAATCTTTTACTGTCCAGTCCTGGGCAGTGACAGAAGAAGTGTTCCACCGTCTCTAGCTCCACTTCATCGCCACAGCTTCTACAGAAGTCGTGGTGGGGAGCATTCAAACGGGATGCGTGGTTTCCTACCAACCAGTGTCCTGAAATGGCACGAATGACAGATGAGCACTGGGCTCTATTCAGACAGCAAAGTTTTTTGGTTCTTTTACTGCAGTATGTCGGCCAGGTTTGCCGCGAGATTCTACACGTGTTCGATGTCCGATTCCACGTTTTATTTGCACAGAGAGCGAAAAAGTTTCGTATTCTCAGTTTACAGCTGGCCATGGGTATACCCAGGCCCTCCTTATCTTGAAGGAGGATGCTGGTAGTTCCTTTTCTAGCTAGTTCATCCGCAATGCAATTTCCCTCAAAGTCCCTGTGTCCTGGAACCCATATCAGGTGAATTGAAAACAGCTCAGCCATCTCCCCTAGAGACAAGCGGCAGTCATTTACTGACTTCATATACGAAGTCATCGAGACTAGAGACTTAATAGCCGCTTGGCTGTCCGAATATATACAGATATTCTTATCTTGGACTTGTAGGTTTTTTATTGTTGTTAAAGCCTTCCGGATTGCTGTGACCTCTGCCGGAAAAACACTGCAATGGTCCGGGAGCCGAAAAGCAATTCTAATGTCGAAATCCTCGACGTAGAATCCTCCCCTACACGGTCGTCTAGCTTGGAGCCGTCCGTGTATACCTTTATCGAGCCTGCTGGCCCTGGTACCCCAGTATTTCACTCCTCTCTGGTTGGAATATAGCCTCTGAAGTTGGTTGTGAAATGTTCCTGCGGCATGCAGTAGTCTGTGCTTTCGGGGATAAGTGGGTTCCATTTAAGAATCTTTGCATGACCAAAATCTAGATCATTCCATTTTTTCGCCTCTCTCATGCGTAAAGCTGATAGAATGGCTTGTTGTTTCCCTACCTTGTTCAGTGGTAGGAGGTTTAAAATAGCATCTAAGGCTTCATTTGGTGTAGAGCGTAGAGCACCACTAATTGTAAGTTCGGCTGTTCGCTGAACCTTACGTAACTTTTTAAGGTTAGTCCCCTTATCTAAAGTAGGCCACCAGATCGAGACTCCATACATAAGTTTGGCAGTATACAGCCAATGGACTATGTTTGGGCACATGCCCCATTTAAGTCCAATGTGGCAAGTAACTCTTACTGAACAGCTGTGTTTTAAAACGTTGTGTCAAAATAGATCTTGGATATTAAAAATAATATTCCAATGTGTATTTTTTACAACACGAAGGATTTTGCTCAAAAGCATTTAATTCATCAACGTCCTTCAAACTTGCCTTTAAACAATTTGTGGCTATTCAATACTTATATTACTGCTTTGGTCACACTGACAAATAACAAATAGCCAAATAGCTCAAAAACATTTATGCGGCAAACCAAATAATATGCAAAATTGACAAATAATAAATTACAACGCTGCGTATGAGCAATATTGTGGTCAACAATCAATATTAATTACTTTCATATTTGCTTAGATTTTTATTTCTATTTATTTTTGCCGTCAAAGAAAACTCATTTAATAACCCAACGACAACTTCATCAATTAGTGCCGAGTGCAAGCAAACAAAATATAAAAATGGCGGCTAAAACTAGAAAAGCAATTTTCCTAATTTGATTAATCACTCCGATCAAAGGCAAGAATAGTTTTATGCTTCAGCTTCAATGTTTTGCGCAACGCGTTACGATAATCGCCTTAAATGTCACACAAGGATAATAACAAAACAACAACAACAACAACAAAAACAATCATAAGAAAATTTAATTACGAAAAGCGCATCCCAACAGACCATAAAATACCAGGCATAACGCCTAGAGGGTTGCTTCCCGGGCAGCTTGCACTCAACGACACATACACACACACACACAAGCATACACACACACATACTTGTGTGTATATAGAAATTACGATGATTGATGATTGGCACACCTACGTTGAGAGGCTGCCCTCCGGACACGCCCCCGCCATAATCAATAAGTGTTGTCCGTTCTGACTAATTGATGCGGGGCGTATTAATAAATATTAATCAAGCAGCGTTAACAGAATAAATACCAGTAGCAAGAAGCAGCACAATACGAATGTCAAATACACTTTAATAATTGAATTAATTAATTTTTAACGCTTCAATTAACGCGATTCCATGGCATTGACATATTTTTGGTTTTTAATTATTTAATAGAAGCAACTAGGTGTTGCAAAATTACAATAGACACAGTGGAAAAGCTATAGCTTGAGGCTCTTAAGAAGTACATAATATACCATATAATTGCATTGTTATATATATTATGTACCTAATAGTTATAATTGAGTGTTGAATGCTTTGTTTGAGCGCTAAACAGTATATAAATTAAATGAATTAAATTAGCAGTATTAATATTTTGATTTTTACTAAATTATTATTCTTTTTTTTTTGCATAAATTTATTAATTTATTAACTTTTTATTTACAAATGGCAAATAAAAAATGCATTAGTATAAATAAAAAATAAAATAAAAAATTGGGTAAGCATTGGCTCGACTGGGGATCGAACCTTGGCCTCTGGACGTGACTTCACGAACTGAGTCCAGAAATCTACCCCTTGAGCTATGCTTCTATTAGTTCTATTGCCTAACTTTGATTCTAATATACTAAATTGCTATTATCTCTGATATTTATGGACCGACTATTATGAAGTTTGGTGTCAAATAAAAAAATGATTTTTCTCTTCAATATATTCATATAAACTAAAGCTGTAACCTTAATATTGTAAAAAATAATGGGACTTTGAAAATAGTTGGGCATGTATTGGGTCATGGCCGAAGCAAAAAAAAAAAAAAAAACCCTAAGTTTGTTTAACCTAGCTCTAGATGGTCATACAGACGCAAAGGCAGAAATGTGGCGTTCCCTTTACTCCAAGTAAAAGGATATAAATATTACCTGGGCCTCTCGACATGACTTCACGTACTTGAGTCCAGCAATCTACCCATTGAGCTGTGCTTCTATATCTTCTATAAATATTACTTCTAGTGGGAAAATTCACTGCTACCTGCGATTTTTGAAAGTGAGTTCCGATTTTATTTATTTCTGACTACCCAAATTCATTCAGTAGGTTTTTGAAACAGTTGTTCGTTTAGTGTAAGTTGGCAATTTAAAAAAATATATTAATTTTAAAAAGATTATAAAATAAATTAATTAATTTAGCAGTACTAATATCTTGATTTTTACTATATAATATTTTTTTGGGCACTAATTTATCATTAACTTTTTATTAACAAATTGCAAATAAAAAAAGCATAAGTATAAATAAAAAAAATAAAAAAATTGGGTAAGCATTGGCTCGACTGGGGATCGAACCCAGGCCCCTCGACGTGACTTCACGTACTTGAGTCCAGAAATCTACTCCTTGAGCTATGCTTCTATTAGCTCTACTTCAATTAAGACGATCCTAACTCTGAGTCTAATATACTAAATTGCGATTATCTCTGAAGTTTATTGACCGACTATAATAAAGTTTGGTGTCAAATGAAAAATTATTTTTGTTTCCTCAATACACTCATATGCACTAAAGCTGTAACCTTAATATTATAAAAAATAATGGAACTTTGAAAATATTTGGGCGTTCATGAGGTAATAACAAATCGTAAATTTGTTTATCTTAGCTGTAAATGTTTATACAGAAGTAAAGGCAGAAATGTGGGGTTCCATTTGCCCAAAGTAAAAGGATATAAATATTACTTCTAGTGAAAAAATTCAGCAAATGTAGGTTTTTGAAGCAAGTTTAGTCTAAGTTGGCAATTTAAAAAAAGTATTAATTTTTGTTTTTTAACCATGTTTTCTTTAAAAAAAAAATATAAAATTTCTTATTTTTTTAAGGAATTTTTAAGAAAGTTCCTTAAATAAGTCAACCATAATTTTTTTTAAGCTCGTGTTTTTATACTTTCATTATTTAGTGTGAATATGAATAAAATTTATTTGGTGGACCGCGGCTAAAAAAAAATTAAACAATATTTTTTTAATGTTCTTTAATATTTTATAATAATAATTTTTATAATATTTATGGGAATGCATGCTTTCATTCATAATTTTGTTTGAAAGAATATAAGAATTCCCAAGTT
>JBAMAX010001554.1:0-66124 GCA_037043745.1 Chymomyza amoena
TGGATCGCCCAGTACGTTTTTGTTATCTATATATTGTATGCCAGTTCCATAAACATATGAAGCTTTATCGCCTTGTTCCGAATTCAAAGTTGCCACTCTTTTTGTTGACATTGTTAAGTTGCACAGAAAAATTATCGAATATATTTGCATCGGAACACAATAAGATAGAAACATTTCCCCAAGGTGTTGGAATGATGTTGAAACTTTCGGAACGGCAGATAAATAATAAGACAAAATATATTAGATGTGCCCCGGTATAAATAGGCAATTACTGTCAGTGGAGAAAATATTTATTTACAATATCGATAAACTGGCTTGATAATTGGATAGTAAATTTAATGTCATTAATGTTTAAATATGATTTCGATCTGCAATACAAAACAAAAATTTGCGGCAATTGTTTGATTCGTTTCCTATACCCTTTAATGTACAGATTTAACGGCTGCATAAAGTTCATTTAATAAGTTGGTGTTCGATGAATGGGAGGCACCCCTGTTTGCTTACGATAATGTTTATAATTATTCATCTGAAACTTTTATACCCTGTAAATAATAATAAATATAATAGGTACAAAGTGTATACTAGATTTGTGCATGGATGTAAGAAAGAGGCGTGGCAGACTCCAAGTCCTTTATACCAAAATGCTTATCATAGCCTCGGGTATGTCCGCTCATCCGACCGTATCACCTAGGTATCGGAGACTATAAGAGCTAGAGATACGAAACTTTTGCGCTTATGTCTTGAGCAGACGAAATTCTGTTAAATCGTTTTACACTTTCCCTTCAAAAAGTAGTATAATCATGGGTTTATTACAACAATTTTTAATATTTTGATTAGAAAAATAACATAATATATTCAGCAAAAGAGAGTGGCATCGTGAAGGAAGATCTGACCCACCTATAATTTTGAATGATAATGATGATAATCTACCAGCATTGAGAATAGCAAGTCAAAAAAAAAATACCAATTTCAAACTTTCTCCCACAAATTGTATTTGTCTTTGACTACTGTAATTGTAGCAGCGTTGTATGGAAGTATCCTGGGTTACTACAGGTTCGGTTCCAATCTCGTAGGTTCTAGCTCAAAACGATTTTTTCACCATGTTTGTATGCATACATTTAAATATAGTCACAAATTGGCGTCATTTCATTTTTCATCTGTAAACTTATGTTTAGTTGAAATCGGACCATTTAATGAAGATTAAAAATTCGATTATTGAGCAATCGGTGGTTTTTAAGTATTTACCTACAAAATAAATCAATTTTTCATCATAAACATCAAGAAGTGGTTTCCAAATAATTATAAAAATTAACAATAATTTTTGACATCTTTTGACAAAAAAAATAATTTTTTTTCATACATTTATAAAAAAAAAAAAATTTTTGGTTTTATTTTTTTTTAACATTGGTCCACCAAATCGATTTGACTTAAATTCACACCATATAAGGAACGTATAAAGGAACATACTTAAAAAATAAAATTTTATATTTGAAAATGTGGTGGTTAAAAAATTGAATATTTTAAATATCTCAAAAAATCGGCGCGGACGACTTTAGATACCTAAAATATTCAAATGTAATAAAGTCTCTTCACAAAAAACCAAAAAACAGAAGAATTTTTAAGCAAAATTACTTTTGGACCGGTCGTTCCTATGGAGCTATATACAGTCAAACGATTTGATTAAATTTAGTACAGTGCTTAGGAACTATAAATACTCACGAATTTGGTCCCAATATCTTACAAACCTAATTTTGTTAAAAAATCGATTTTTTGAAGACGGCGGGAATTAAGGTCAAATCGATTTTTAAATTTCAAACGCCTGGTTACGATATCTTTATTAAAAATGTAAAAACCAAATTTGGTACAGTGGTTTTGAAAACTTTCGAATACCAAATTTGTTACGATATTATCGAATTCATTCAATCTAAAACGCTTGTCGAGGTCAACGAATACTTGGCATAATTTAACTTTCGATATCAAAAATTCAAAATAAATCCTGTTTATGGGTTACCTAATGTGAAAGTTTGGTAACTCTAGTTTACCACTTTAGCTAACTTTGCCGGTTTCTCTTATAAATATATGTATAAACTTATTTAGTAACATAAGATATAACAATTATTTTTGGAAAAATTATAAAGTAAGTAGAGGGCATATATGTAAAATGTTCTTTTTATTTTATGTAGACTTTTGGGATTTGTTTGTGACGTGGTGAAATTATTGCATCGCAATTCCCAAAAGAAACTTTTCCTTATTTGTTATGGATAAAAATGTCGTAATTTTTCACAGTGCATTGGTAATTGGCTTGGTTTCCTGGTTTCAATTTTTTAGCACTATTACTATTTATTCATTGTCGACTTGTGGTATTCCTTTGTGACGTGGAAAAATTCATCAAAAAGTGTCTTATCGGGTATTTTATTTTGCACCCAAATGTTGTCTATATCTTGTTTATATTGTTTTGTTTTTAACCAAGCGAAGCAAGACGCTATCGGTAGACATCTAAAACAGAGTGCCATATATTTGGTGTTTCCCAGAGGTACTACACTTAAAGTAAAGATAAGGTTTCCTGCGATTTACGTTTTATATATACATATTTCACCAATTGAAAAATTCATTAATAAATTGTGGATTTGGGCTTTTCAAGTTTATATTTTGTGTTTTTCATTGCACCGATTTTAAAACAAATACAATAACAAGGTGTAGTCAGTAATGTGCTCCAACTGTAGCCCTCTTTTTCTCGAAAATTTAAAATGTTTCACGACTTTTTGAAATGCAACAATCAGACCCAATTTACCAGCAAAGAAAAGTATTAGCGGGCAATCAATGAAACGTCATTTTCAACAGTTATGTACATGTATGATATTCATACTTGATCAGAAAAGTAGTTACTGAGAGGGCATCTAAAAATAATAATAACATATGGCTGTGCGCCGGAAAATAAGTCCGAATATTTCAATCGAGTTCGTTATGAAACCAAATGTAAATTCGTTATACAACTTTTCAAATTTCCATATCTAGACTACAATCCCGAAAACCCCCAATTCCGCCACTGGCGCTATCCATAATCAAATATGAAGTACCTAGGCGATAATCGCTTCAATTGGGAATTTCGCAAAAAAAACTAACTTATTTGTTTAAATTATTGGTCAACAATGAAAACAAATTAGGCAGAATTTGAAGTTTACTTATCTTACCAAAAAGGTGCCTTGCAAGAAATCGTCTGTTAAACAAAACCAAAATTTATTAACTTAGTCACACCATCTCTTTGAAATCCCCACAATTTAAAGTGTTTTAGTTGATAACCAATTTCGTGAATGGTTGTTGAGATTGTCACATTTCCTTGTTTTACGTATATTTAGTTTTCTAACTTATTTTTGGATCCCATTAAAGATTAAGCAATAATACCATGGGGAACCGGATTTTACAATCTCATTTTTCAAAGAAACTTTATTTAATACCCAAATTCAAATGGTTGACGGCTAATATATACGCAATTTGAGCGAATTTTTTTGAGAAATAAAAATACAGGCGTCGGTAGATGACAAATTTTGGAGGCCAAAATTCAAAAAATTGGCTTTAAAATAAGAAGTTTATATTATTTTGACAAGTTCGCCAGAGATCATAAGATTGTACCAAATTTTCTAATCGATCGATACTCAGTTTTTTGACTTTTTGAAAAACAAGTTTTCGAGAAAACTCGTTTAAACTGGCCGAGGCTTCTCATCCGACATATATGTTGGGAAAAAATTTAACAATTTCGACATCTCAACCATTACTTATTTGTCAAGAAAAATCGGTTTGCCGCGTTTTAACAAATCTATCATATTTTCATACTATTTGCGATAAGCCCCAAAAGCAAATTTTCCGAAAGTGATCTATGAGACATATTCCAGTTCGCCACAATTATCATAATTTTTTCGCAGGCAATTGGCTTGGTTTCGAATATTATTTTGGCACTCTTCAATGTTCCAACACGAACCTACCGTCACGATTATCGCTTTTTGGTCAAACATAAAACTCCACGCATCAGACATTTTGCTTTATAATATACTACTATATATTGTTAAGATATTTGATAAATGTAATGATTATTAAAAGTTTTAAATTTCAAAAGTCATAAAACGTCATTATAAAAACACCCACATCCCTGCACATGTAGATAAGACTGCTTCAGGCACTTCTGAAGGTAGATAAGTTTCATGTGTCTTGGTAATGTTACGCGTTGAATGTTGTCAGTATTACTCCAAAGTAAACCCAGTAAGTTGCCAGAAGCTTCACGTTTCTCGCTTAAGAACCATCAGGAAGAGCATCATCATGATGCGGCCAAGAAAGTTCGGGATGACATTATCGGTGTAGGCCTTGCCGGTAGCGCTGCTGCAAAACCCGAAAACCAGCCAATGACACTTTAACTCCTCGTACAGAATTTTAGCCGACAAGCTGAGACGACTTCAAAGACGATCGAGCGCTGAGACGAAGCTCATCAAGAAGAAGGATGACAAGAAGGATGACTACGAAGATAGTCGGTACCCCACCACGATCTCGAAGAGCATCACGATGTTGCTAAGAAACTGGGATGAAAATGGTGTAGGCCTTGCCGGTTGCCAAAACCGGTTTCTACAACGATCCGGATTTCCCATTCCACTTTAGGACATTTTGACAACTCGACGTTGAGGATGACAATTTCTTTGTTAAGATCGAAATTGCACATTGACTTCGAAGTTCTGGCTAGAAGAAGGATGACAAGAAAGATGATGACAAGAAGAAGAAGCATCATGATGTTGCTAAGAAGGTCTGGGATAAAAAAAAAACTGGTGTAGGCCTTGCTGGTAGAATTGCTGTAAGTAGAAGAATTTAAATTATCCAAAAAAAAAAAAAAAAAAAAAAAAAATTCTATTTTAGGACATTTTCGATGCTGAAGATGTTGAGTTCGAAACCTACAAGAAGAAGGATGATAAGAAAAAAGATGATAAGAAAGATGATGACAAGAAGAAGAAGCATCATGATGTTGCTAAGAAGGTCTGGAAAAAAAAAAAAAAAAAAAAAAAACTTGCTGGTAGCATTGCTGTAAGTAGAAGAATTTAAATTAAAAAAAAAAAAAAAAAAAAAAAAAAAAAATTCAAAAAAAGGACATTTTCGATGCTGAAGATGTTAAATTCGAAACCTACAAGAAGAAGGATGATAAGAAAGATGATGACAAGAAAGATGATGACAAGAAGAAGAAGCATCATGATGTTGCTAAGAAGGTCTGGGATGATATCAAGACTGGTGTAGGCCTTGCTGGTAGCATTGCTGTAAGTAGAAGAATTTAAATTATCCTTAAGGTTGATTTTAACTGCTGGGTTTTCTAATCTAGGACATTTTCGATGCTGAAGATGTTGAGTTCGAAACCTACAAGAAGAAGGATGAAAAGAAAGATGATGACAAGAAAGATGATGACAAGAAGAAGAAGCATCATGATGTTGCTAAGAAGGTCTGGGATGATATCAAAACTGGTGTAGGCCTTGCTGGTAGCATTGCCGTAAGCAGAAGAATTTAAATTATTCTTTGGGTTGATTTTAACTGCTGAGTTTTCTATTTAAGGACATTTTCGATGCTGAAGATGTTGAGTTCGAAACCTATAAGAAGAAGGATGATAAGAAAGATGATGACAAGAAGAAGAAGCATCATGATGTTGCTAAGAAGGTCTGGGATGATAAAAAAAAAAAAAAAAAACTTGCTGGTAGCATTGCTGTAAGTAGAAGAATTTAAATTATCCTTTAGGTTGATTTTAACTGCTGGGTTTTCTAATCTAGGACATTTTCGATGCTGAAGATGTTGAGTTCGAAGCCTACAAGAAGAATGATGATAAGAAAGAAAAAAAAAAGAAAGATGATGAGAGAAGAAGCATCATGATGTTAAAGCAATTTAAAGGTCTGGGAAAAAAAAAAAAAAAAAAAAAAAAAAAGCTGTAAGGAGAAGAATTTAAATTATCCTTTAGGTTGATTTTAACTGCTGGGTTTTCAAATCTAGGATATTTTCGATGCTGAAGATGTTGAATTCGAAACCTAAAAGAAGAAGGATGATAAGAAAGATGATGATAAGAAAGATGATGGACAAGAAGTTAGAAGAAGCATCATGATGTTGCTAAGAAGGTCTGGGATGATATCAAGACTGGTGTAGGCCTTGCTGGTAGCATTGCTGTAAGTAGAAGCAATTTAAATTATCCTTTAGGTTGATTTTAACTGCTGGGTTTTCTATTTGCCGACATTTCGATGAAGATGTTGAGTTCGAATCCTACAAGAAGAAGGATGACAAGAGATGACAAGAAGATGACAAGAAGAGCATTCTGGATGTGGGCAAAAGATTTGCAAGCATATCCACGTCAATGAGATTTTTCAATACTCCATAGGATGCAGACAAGAATGAAGTTGAGCTCAAAAGTTAAGCCTTTAACTGCATCGTTTCCATTGCTCTTCAGGATTCCAGGCTGAAATCGACAATGTATCCCCAAACCCAAAAAAATTTCTCAATGATATCTCCCAAGTTTGCCAAAATCTAAGTTTTTCAATTCTAATTCCAAAGTTTGTAATTATAAATATTTCCTTTCAGTACTGTAGAAAGCTCTACACGTTCATTTGTATCCAATTTTATAGGCGATGCTTCAAGTTCTAGAGTTACTGTAAGTGTAATTGTGGAAGATATAAAATTAATAAATGTGATTTACAGAAAGTCAAGTTGACACTGCCAACTGCTACCTACAAACGCCTGGAAAATATAAATTGTAAAGTTCTCAAACCTGTAAAATTTTTTTTAACGATACTATTATTTTAGAGTGTAATTAAGCAAGATGAGTACTGAAAATGACCTGTCAAGCCTGCCTACAACTATTGGTGACGTTATGCAGACCATGGGTGATTTTGGCGATTTGGCTGTGAGTATTCAAATACAAGCTCCCAAAAATTTAAATAATTCAGATTTCCCGACTTTCAAATATTGTTACATTCCAGAATTCCTACCGCCAAATGTAAAATATTTGACAGCTGATAGCCGCTTATATAATATATAATATCTTAATATAATATCTCATTTTGAATTATCAGCAATTATACGACGTGTCGCAAATTTTTATTTTCAAATAAAGCAATTTTTGTTTGCCAAATTTTGATTTTAATTATGTTCTCGAAGTTCCAACTATATAATATTAAAAGGGCTAACTTCTTTTTTTCCAATTTTTTTGAGGTCGCGACCCGTTCAGGATCCACCACTACATACAAGATATTTTCTGGCTGCTTCTTGTGCGGTTTCAGAATTTTTAAGCAGCAAATCGTTTTTTTAGTGGGGCCCCAGGCAGTGGTCTAGAATATATTTTTCATAGAGTGACGGGGAATTAACAGAAGAAACCGAAATTGCTCCAAATGATGGTGTTAACATATCAAATTTCCCGACCTTGTCGAAGTCAAACTGCAATATCTAGGCCGAAGAACAGCAGCAGTGGGCAGATGGCTCGCATCTCAAGACCAGAGGCGAAGAGCATCAGGAGCATGGCTTCTGTGCTACTACCCCGGGATCAGCCTTTTGTCCGTTGCATACAAGGTCCTGCCAAACGTAATGTTCGAGAAACTGAACTACAATTATAACGTCTGAGCTGGTTAGGTCTTGTTGCATGAATTGAGGATAACGCTACAGCCAAATTTCTTCGAGCGGGATGGAAGGTCGACGAAGACATTCATTATTTTTTATTCATTAATTCGGAAGCAGCCGTGAGGGCGCATATAAAAACTGATCTAGAAATAGCACCTTTAATGTCGAGAAGCCCCACTAGAGTAACAATCTACACCTGTTTTTTTCTTATTTTTGCCAGTTTATCTTCTTGTAAGGTGAACGACCTTTTATGCCCTGCACAAAGGTAGGAGTAAAGTAGGCCTTGAATAAATATACGTGTGACATATCAATCAGAAAAGTCTGCGTAATAAATGATCAAAATAATTTGACGCTACAGCACACTTCCCAAGAACTTGAAAGATTTCTGATACATAACAAGTTTTTCAACATAAACGATCAAAAAATTATAATTATCCTTCATACCTAGATACAACCCGAAATAATTCGGTTACCTGATAATCAAATATATACTGTATTAGGTTCGCAGAATTGTTTATAAAAAAAATCTGACATATGTATATCATGTTAGGTTATGAAGTCAATAAAAAATAATAAAAAACTTTTTCTTATAAATGAAGACATTTTATTGTGTCTTGACTTGATATTCAGTTATTATATAATAAATTAACTCTGCGAGGTGTAGAAAAAAAACTTCTGCAAAACTCTTTTTGCGGATCGACCTCGACATCGCGATGTATATTGAGCGAGGCTAATCCGTTCAGCCGATCTTCAGACATTGTTGACCTGAGGTAAGTCTTGAGGCGACGCAATGTTAAAATTCGCTTGAAGCACTCGATGTGCTTCCAAATGTTCATCAAATGTTTCGCATTTTGGCAGTTCTGCCTGTAACGACAGCGACGAATGAACGCTCCTTTTCAACATTGCGTCGCCTCAAGACTTACCTCAGGTCAACAATGTCTGAAGATCGGCTGAACGGATTAGCCTCGCTCAATATACATCGCGATGTCGAGGTCGATCCGCAAAGAGTTTTGCAGAAGTTTTTTTCTACACCTCGCAGAGTTAATTTATTATATAATATTCGAATATCAAGTCAAGACACAATAAAATGTCTTCATTTATAAGAAAAGTTTTTTATTATTTTTTATTGACTTCATAACCTAACATGATATACATATGTCAAACCCCCCCCCCCCCATAAACGAATTCTGCGCACGGGCCTGCGCCTAGGTACCTCATATTTGATTATGGATAGCGCCAGTGGCGGAATTGGGGGTTTTCGGGGTTGTAGTCTAGATATGGAAAGTTTAAATTTTAATTTTTTTGGATGTGATTTATCGACAAGAAAAACTTTATTCCCATGCCATAATAGTTAACCTTCAAGTTCTTCAGATAGTGTGCTGAAAATGTCGGCATCAAATTCTTTTGCCCGACAGACTATATTGCAGTTCACGAACTTTCTGATTATTCTCATCCTACGTCTATTTCTGCAAACCTACTTTACTCCCTACCTTTGATACAGGGCATAAAAGGTCGATTTCCGACATTGTTATGTAAAGAGAAAACCTAGAAATCACTTGAAAATAAAAAAAAAACTGAATTGGATTGTTGCTCTGACATGAATGGGGCTAGAATCACGACATTTTACCAAAAGGTGCTTCTTAAATTTCAGTTCTTCACTTGAAATCAATATTTTTTTTTATATGCGCCTTCAATAAACATTATGGCATTCTTCCGAATTAATGAAATAAAAATAATGAATGTCTTCGTCGAGCTTCTAGTGATCTCCGCTCGAATACCTTTTTGCCTGGAGCGTTATCCTCCATATGCGCCACAAGACCTAGCTAGCTCAGACGTTGTAGTTGTATGCGCCGAATTAGATCAATGTCGCCGTATAGCTCATACAGCTCGTGGTTCATTAGAATACGGAAGTCACATCCGCATTCATCGATGCAAAGACACGTCAAAAGGATTTTTCTCTTGAAAGCCCTTAAAATCGGCATTATCAGATGATGATAATGTCCGTGCTTCAACGCCGTAGAGAAGCACGGGTATGATGAGGCATTAGTAAAGGGTTATTTTTTACGAAAATCTTCATTCTATCAGGCGTGTCAAAAGCATCTTCGAAGCCAACCAAGAGGTGGTGCGTGCCGATTTCGTTTTCATGAGTCTTCCCCAGAATTTGATGCAATGTGAATATATCTGATCTATCGTAGACTTTCCAGGCCTGAAATCACACTGATAAGGTCCAATCAGCTGTTTCATATAGGGCTTCAGTTTCTCGCACATTACGTTTGCGATGTAACGTTTGTACGTAACGGGCAAAGGGCTGATACCGGGGTAGTTGGCACAGACTGCGACATCATCTTTTGGGTAAGACTCCAATCGAAAAGCACGCTTTCTTCCGACCATATCTTGCACAAGAGCTAATGCATGCTCCTGATCAACTCTTCGCCTCTAGTCTTGAATAACTCGTCTGGCAGACCATCTGCCCCTGCTGCTTTACTTTCTTCAGCCTAGATATGGCTGATTTGACTCTGTGGTGGTGGTATGTTGACACCATCATTTAAGATTGGGATTGAAAGGATGCTTTAGTAGAATCTGTGCAATTTGGTTCTTCACCTATTAGAAGGTTACAGAGAACTAGTTCTCCATCTTGTTAGCGATTCTATAAAAATTACTGAATTTTAATCCCTTTTGCCTAGAGCCTCACTAAAGGCTTCGCTTGGTTAAAATTCTACAAGTACTTGAAACGGGCAAAACGTAATGAAATTTTTCTAGTTTTTCGGGTCACGACAACCTTTCAAAAAGTTGGAAAAAAAGAGTTTTTATAACATTGAAATCAAAGCAACTAATTATGAACTCAAAAAAACAAACAATTTATTTGCAAAATAAAAAATTGAGTATTTAATCATATATTGGCTGAAAATTCAAAATTTGGATGTTATATAAAGACATTATATAAGCAACTATCAGCAGCCAATGTTATTTCCATTTAGGTTTGGTAACCAGTTAGATGCTGGTAATGGCGTTCTGAAGTTAGGGAAATCAGAATTAGTTTAAATTTTTTAGGAAGCTTTTATTTTGAATACTCACAGCCAAGTCGCCAAGAGTATCACCCATGGTCTGCATAACATCACCAATGAAGTTGTAGGCCTCAGGCTTGACAAAGTCATCCTCGATGCTCATCTTGCTAAGTACGCTCTAAAATAATAGTATCGTTTAATAGATGCATTAAAAAAAGTTTGGGTTTCAACTTACAGACATGTTTTCCAGGCGTTTGGAAATATCACCCAAGGTAGCCTTGGCTTTAGTTCCAACGGTGGATACACGAGTGTCGAGCTTGACAATGGCTTTCAGTAAATCACATTTATTAATTTTATATCTTTAAAAGTTCCACTATTGCACTATGGCACTTACAGCCACAGACTCTAGGGCAGAGGAAACATCGCCTAAGATTTTCTTTGGCATCACCTTCAGTCGTGGATACAAATGAGCCCAATTTGGTAAGGGCTTTCTGCAATGCGTAAGAAAATATTTATAATTACCAACTTTGGGATTAAATTGAAAAACTTAGACTTACAGATAGATCGTCTAAGGCATGGGAGATATCGATGAAAATGTTTTGGGTTTGGGGTTCCACATTGTCGATTTCAGCCTCAAAGATATCCTGAAGAGCAATGGAAACGATTTAGAATCACAGTTTTTATATATTAGTTTTCAAAGGCTATACTTACAGCAAGGCTACCAGCTATGCTTACTCCGGTCTTGATGCCATCCTATTAAGGTATTGAATCAAATTACATTGATGTAGTCTATAGGGACAAGAATTTTATGCTTACCCAGATCTTTTTGCCCACATCAGAATGCTTCTTCTTCTTATCGTCCTTCTTGTCATCATCTTTCTTATCATCCTTCTTCTTGTAGGATTCGAACTCAACATCTTCAGCATCGAAAATGTCCTTAAATAGAAAACCCAGCAGTTGAAATCAACCCAAAGGATCATTTAAATTCTTCTGCTTACAGCAAGGCTACCAGCAAGGCCTACACCAGTCTTGATATCATCCCAGACCTTCTTAGCAACATCATGATGCTTCTTCTTCTTGTCATCATCTTTCTTATCATCCTTCTTCTTATAGGTTTCGAACTCAACATCTTCAGCATCGAAAATGTCCTTAAATAGAAAACTCAGCAGTTAAAATCAACCCAAAGAATAATTTAAATTCTTCTGCTTACGGCAAGGCTACCAGCAAGGCCTACACCAGTTTTGATATCATCCCAGACCTTCTTAGCAACATCATGATGCTTCTTCTTCTTGTCATCATCTTTCTTATCATCCTTCTTCTTATAGGTTTCGAACTCAACATCTTCAGCATCGAAAATGTCCTTAAATAGAAAACTCAGCAGTTAAAATCAACCCAAAGAATAATTTAAATTCTTCTGCTTACGGCAAGGCTACCAGCAAGGCCTACACCAGTCTTGATATCATCCCAGACCTTCTTAGCAACATCATGATGCTTCTTCTTCTTGTCATCATCTTTCTTATCATCCTTCTTCTTGTAGGATTCGAACTCAACATCTTCAGCATCGAAAATGTCCTTAAATAGAAAACCCAGCAGTTAAAATCAACCTAAAGGATAATTTAAATTCTTCTCCTTACAGCAATGCTACCAGCAAGGCCTACACCAGTCTTGATATCATCCCAGACCTTCTTAGCAACATCATGATGCTTCTTCTTCTTGTCATCATCTTTCTTATCATCCTTCTTCTTGTAGGATTCGAACTCAACATCTTCAGCATCGAAAATGTCCTTAAATAGAAAACCCAGCAGTTATAATCAACCTAAAGGATCATTTAAATTCTTCTACTTACAGCAAGGCTACCAGCAAGGCCTACACCAGTCTTGATATCATCCCAGACCTTCTTAGCAACATCATGATGCTTCTTCTTCTTGTCATCATCTTTCTTATCATCCTTCTTCTTGTAGGATTCGAACTCAACATCTTCAGCATCGAAAATGTCCTTAAATAGAAAACCCAGCAGTTGAAATCAACCCAAAGGATCGTTTCAATTCATCTACTTACAGCAAGGCTACCAGCAAGGCCTACACCAGTCTTGATATCATCCCAGACCTTCTTAGCAACATCATGATGCTTCTTCTTCTTGTCATCATCTTTCTTATCATCCTTCTTCTTGTAGGATTCGAACTCAACATCTTCAGCATCGAAAATGTCCTAGATTAGAAAACCCAGCAGTTAAAATCAACCTAAAGGATAATTTAAATTCTTCTCCTTACAGCAATGCTACCAGCAAGGCCTACACCAGTTTTGATATCATCCCAGACCTTCTTAGCAACATCATGATGCTTCTTCTTCTTGTCATCATCTTTCTTATCATCCTTCTTCTTGTAGGCTTCGAAGTCAGTGTCACGGGGTTCGATCTTAACAAAGTCATCCTCAGCGTCGAATTTGTCCAAAATGTCCTAAAATGGGATGGGAATCAGTTAAAATCGTTGTAGGAACAGTTTTCGGAGTTTTTACGTACAGCAGCGCTACCAGCAAGGCCTACACCGGTCTTGATGTCATCCCAGACCTTCTTAGCAACATCGTGATGCTTCTTCTTCTTATCATCATCCTTCTTGTGAATGGGTACCATTTCTTCGTAGTCATCCTTCTTGTCATCCTTCTTCTTGATGGCTTCGATATCAACGTGACGGGGCTCGATCTTAACAAAGTCGTCCTCAGCGTCGAACTTGTCGAGAATGTCCTAAAATTCAATACGAAGGAGTTAAAATTGATGTTGAAACAGTTTTCGGAGTTTTAACTTACAGCAGCGCTACCAGCAAGGCCTACACCGGTCTTAATGTCATCCCAGACTTTCTTGGCCACATCATGATGATGCTTCTTCTGGGTTTCAAATTCAACATTCCTGATGGTTCCTGCTTGAACCACCAAAACGGCAGCCAAAAAGGCGAAGACTCGTAACGCTTGCATATTGTTTGGGTTTACTTTGGAAGTAATACTATTTAACATTCAACGCTGTCTTTTATACTAAAATTTTATGAAACTTATCTACTTTCAGGGGTGCTTATAGCAGTCTTATCTGTATGTTAATCACAGGGTATGGTAAGAATATTATTCTTTTTATAATGACGTAGTAAAAATGAGCTTTTAATTTAATCGCAAATTTTGAATAATCATTAAATTTTATCAATATCTTAACAATATATAGTAGAAAATTATAAAGCAAAATGTCTGTGCGTGCTTTGGATTTTTGACCCAGCATGATTTGACCAAAAAAAAGCGATAATCGTCTAGATACTTCTGACAGGTTCGTGCTTAAACATTGAAGAGTGCAAAAATAATGAATTCAGGAAACCAAGCCAATTACCAATACACTGCGAAAAATTATGATAGTAATCAATAACGAATAAGGATGTATCGCCACTTTTCGGAAAATTTTCTTTTGGGAGGCTAATTATGCAATAGTATAAAAAATATGATAGATTTGTTCTGTCAGATATCGCTTTTGTGTTTTAAACCGATTTTTTCTTGACTAAATTAGTAGATAATGGTTGGGAATGATGTCCCGAAGTGATTAAATTTTTCCCAACATATATATAAATGTCGGGTGAAAGTCACCTCCTTCGATTGGGCCAGTTTTAAACGCGTTTTTCTCGAAAACACTTGTTTTTCAAAAGTCTTCATAAAAAACTTAGTCAATTTTTATCTGATCGATTAGAAAACTTGGTACAATCCTTATGATGTAATTTTCTGGCGAACCAAGTAGGACTTTGTCAAAATAATATAAACCTTTTATTTTAAAGCCAATTTTTCATAGTTTTTTTTTGGCTTCTCCAAAAATTTGTCACACTCGTAGCTCTCTACCGACGCCATATTGTTTTTATTTTGTTTTTTATTTCTCAAAAAAAAATTAATTTTTGTAGCTCAAGATATATTGTATATAATATCGTCAACAATTTGAATTTTGGGTATTAAATAAAGTTTCTTTGAAAAATGAGATTGTAAAATCCGGTTCCCCATGGTATTATCCCTTAATCTTTAATGGGATCCAAAAATAAGTTAGAAAACTAAATATACGTAAAACAAGGAAATGTGACAATCTCAACAAGCATTCACGAAATTGGTTATCAACTAAAACACTTTAAATTGTGGGGATTTCAAAGAGATGGTGTGACTAAGTTAATAAATTTTGGTGTTGTTTAACAGACGATTTCTTGCAAGGCACCTTTTTGGTAAGATAAGTAAACTTCAAATTCTGCCTAATTTGTTTTCATTGTTGACCAATAATTTAAACAAATAAGTTGGTTTTTTTTTGGAAATTCCCAATTGATGCGGTTATCGCCTAGGTACTTCATTTTTGATTGTGTATAGCGCCAGTGGCGGAATTGGGGGTTTTCGGGGTTGTAGTCTAGATATGGAAAGTTTAAATTTTAATTTTTTTGGATGTGATTTATCGACAAGAAAAACTTTATTCCCATGCCAAAATATGAAATCTGCAAGTTCTTTAGGAAGTGTGCTGAAAATCAAGTTCGGCATCAAATTCTTTTGCCCGACTGACTATATTGCAGTTCACGAACTTTCTGATTAATCTCATCCTACGTATATTTATACAAACCTACTTTACTCCCTACCTTTGATACAGGGCATAAAAAGGTCGATTCCCGACATAGTGATGTTAAGAGAACACCTAGAGATCGCTTGAAAATAAAAATAAGAAAAAACGGAATTGGATTGTTGCTCTGAATGAATGGGGCTAGAATCTCGACATTTTACCAAAAGGTGCTACTTATATTTCAGTTCTTCACTTGGAATCAGTTTTGTTTTATATGCGCCCTCATTAAACACTACGGCATACTTCCGAATTAATGAAATAAAAATAATGAATGTCTTCGTCGACCTTCCCGTGATCTCCGCTCGAACACCTTTTTGGCTGTAGCGTTATCCTCAATTCATGCAACAAGACCTAACCAGCTCAGACGTTATAATTGTAGTTCAGTTTCTCGAACATTACGTTTGGCAGGACCTTGTATGCAACGGACAAAAGGCTGATCCCGGGGTAGTTGGCACAAGAGCTAATGCATGCTCCTGATCAACTCTTCGCCTCTAGTCTTGAATAAATCGTCTGGCAGGCCATCTGCCCCTGCTGATTTGCCATTCTTCAGCCTAGATATTGCAGATTTGACTTCATTATCGTCGGGGGTTGTTATGTTAACACCATCATTTAAGATTGGGAGTGAAGGATGCTTTCTGTATCGGTTGAATTTGGTCCATCTTCTTCTGTTAGATGGTTACAGAAGTAATCTCCCCGTCTTGTTAGCGATCTATGAAAAATACTTAATTATAGTCCCTTTTGCCTAGAGCCCCACTAAAAACGATTTGCTGCTTAAAATTCACAAGTACTTTAAACGGCCAATATCTTATGAAATTATGTAGCTTATAGTGGTGGATCCTCGGGAGGCTTTACGGGTCGCGACCCCCTTCAAAAGTTGGAAAAAAGAGTTAGCCCTTTTTGGCGAACTCTGTTATATGTATAGTTGGAACTTCAGGGATTTTATAACATTGAAATCAAGGCAACTAATTATGAACTCAAAAAATTGCTTTATTTTGAAAATAAAAAATTTGCATTTTATCGTATAATTGCTGATAATTCAAAATGGATATTATATTAAGATATTATATAAGCAACTATCAGCTGTCAATGGTACTCCCATTTAAGATTGGCAACAAGTTAGATGCTGGTAATGGCGTTCTGAAGTCAGGGAAATCTGAATTAGTTTAAATTTTTGGGAAGCTTGTATTTTGAATACTCACAGCCAAGTCACCAAGAGTATCACCCATGGTCTGCATAACATCACCAATGAAGTTGTAGGCCTCAGGCTTGACAAAGTCATCCTCGATGCTCATCTTGCTAATTACGCTCTAAAATAATAGTATCGTTTAATAGATGCTTTAAAAAAAGTTTGGGTTTGAACTTACAGACATATTTTCCAGGCGTTTGGAAATATCACCCAAGGTAGCCTTGGCTTTAGTTCCAACGGTGGATACACGAGTGTCGAGCTTGACAATGGCTTTCTGTAAATCACATTTATTAATTTTATATCTTTAAAAGTTCCACAATTGCACTTACAGCCACAGACTCTAGGGCAGAGGAAACATCGCCTAAGATTTTCTTGGCATCACCTTCAGTCGTGGATACAAATGAGCCCAATTTGGTAAGGGCTTTCTGCAATGCGTAAGGAAATATTTATAATTACCAACTTTGGAATTAAATTGAAAAACTTAGACTTACAGATAGATCGTCCAAGGCATGGGAGATATCGGTGAAAATTTTTTGGGTTTGGGGTTCCACATTGTCGATTTCAGCCTCAAAGATATCCTGAAGAGCAATGGAAACGATTTAGAATCACAGTTTTTATATATTAGTTTTCAAAGGCTTTACTTACAGCAAGGCTACCAGCTATGCTTACTCCGGTCTTGATGCCATCCTATTAAGGTATTGAATTAAATCTACATTGATGCAGTCTATAGGGACAAGAATATTATGCTTACCCAGATCTTTTTGCCCACATCAGAATGCTTCTTCTTCTTATCATCCTTCTTATCGTCCTTCTTGTCATCATCTTTCTTGTCATCCTTCTTCTTGTAGGATTCGAACTCAACATCTTCAGCATCGAAAATGTCCTTAAATAGAAAACCCAGCAGTTAAAATCAACCTAAAGGATAATTTAAATTCTTCTGCTTACAGCAAGGCTACCAGCAAGGCCTACACCAGTCTTGATATCATCCCAGACCTTCTTAGCAACATCATGATGCTTCTTCTTCTTGCTCATCATCTTTCTTATCATCCTTCTTCTTGTAGGTTTCGAACTCAACATCTTCAGCATCGAAAATGTCCTAGATTAGAAAACCCAGCAGTTAAAATCAACCTAAAGGATAATTTAAATTCTTCTACTTACAGCAATGCTACCAGCAAGACCTACACCAGTCTTGATATCATCCCAGACCTTCTTAGCAACATCATGATGCTTCTTCTTCTTGTCATCATCTTTCTTATCATCCTTCTTCTTGTAGGTTTCGAACTCAACATCTTCAGCATCGAAAATGTCCTAGATTAGAATACCCAGCAGTTAAAATCAACCTAAAGGATAATTTAAATTCTTCTACTTACAGCAATGCTACCAGCAAGGCCTACACCAGTCTTGATATCATCCCAGACCTTCTTAGCAACATCATGATGCTTCTTCTTCTTGTCATCATCTTTCTTATCATCATCTTTCTTATCATCCTTCTTCTTGTAGGTTTCGAACTCAACATCTTCAGCATCGAAAATATCCTAGATTAGAAAGCCCAGCAGTTGAAATCAATCCAAAGGATCGTTTAAATTCATCTACTTACAGCAATGCTACCAGCAAGGCCTACACCAGTCTTGATATCATCCCAGACCTTCTTAGCAACATCATGATGCTTCTTCTTCTTGTCATCATCTTTCTTATCATCATCTTTCTTATCATCCTTCTTCTTGTAGGTTTCGAATTCAACATCTTCAGCATCGAAAATGTCCTTAGATTAGAAAACCCAGCAGTTAAAATCAACCTAAAGGATAATTTAAATTCTTCTTCTTACAGCAATGCTACCAGCAAGGCCTACACCAGTCTTGATATCATCCCAGACCTTCTTAGCAACATCATGATGCTTCTTCTTCTTGTCATCATCTTTCTTATCATCATCTTTCTTATCATCCTTCTTCTTGTAGGTTTCGAATTCAACATCTTCAGCATCGAAAATGTCCTAGATTAGAAAACCCAGCAGTTAAAATCAACCTAAAGGATAATTTAAATCCTTCTACTTACAGCAATGCTACCAGCAAGGCCTACACCAGTCTTGATATCATCCCAGACCTTCTTAGCAACATCATGATGCTTCTTCTTCTTGTCATCATCTTTCTTATCATCATCTTTCTTATCATCCTTCTTCTTGTAGGTTTCGAACTCAACATCTTCAGCATCGAAAATGTCCTAGATTAGAAAACCCAGCAGTTAAAATCAACCTTAAGGATAATTTAAATTCTTCTACTTACAGCAATGCTACCAGCAAGGCCTACACCAGTCTTGATATCATCCCAGACCTTCTTAGCAACATCATGATGCTTCTTCTTCTTGTCATCATCTTTCTTATCATCATCTTTCTTATCATCCTTCTTCTTGTAGGATTCGAACTCAACATCTTCAGCATCGAAAATGTCCTTAAATAGAAAACCCAGCAGTTGAAATCAACCCAAAGGATCATTTAAATTCTTCTACTTACAGCAAGGCTACCAGCAAGGCCTACACCAGTCTTGATATCATCCCAGACCTTCTTAGCAACATCATGATGCTTCTTCTTCTTGTCATCATCTTTCTTATCATCATCTTTCTTGTCATCCTTCTTCTTGTAGGCTTCGAAGTCAGTGTCACGGGGTTCGATCTTAACAAAGTCATCCTCAGCGTCGAATTTGTCCAAAATGTCCTAAAATGGGATAGGAAGCAGTTAAAATCGTTGTAGGAACAGTTTTCGGAGTTTTTACGTACAGCAGCGCTACCAGCAAGGCCTACACCGGTCTTGATGTCATCCCAGACCTTCTTAGCAACATCGTGATGCTTCTTCTTCTTATCATCGTCCTTCTTGTGAATGGGTACCATTTCTTCGTAGTCATCCTTCTTGTCATCCTTCTTCTTGATGGCTTCGATATCAACGTGACGGGGTTCGATCTTAACAAAGTCGTCCTCAGCGTCGAACTTGTCGAGAATGTCCTAAAATTCAATACGAAGGTGTTAAAATTGATGTTGAAACAGTTTTCGGAGTTTTAACTTACAGCAGCGCTACCAGCAAGGCCTACACCGGTCTTAATGTCATCCCAGACTTTCTTGGCCACATCATGATGATGCTTCTTCTGGGTTTCAAATTCAACATTCCTGATGGTTCCTGCTTGAACCACCAAAACGGCAGCCAAAAAGGCGAAGACTCGTAACGCTTGCATATTGTTTGGGTTTACTTTGGAAGTAATACTATTTAACATTCCACGCTGTCTTTTATACTAAAATTTTATAAAACTTATCTACTTTCAGGGGTGCTTATAGCAGTCTTATCTGTATGTTAATCACAGGGTATGGTAAGAATATTATTCTTTTTATAATGACGTAGTAAAAATGAGCTTTTAATTCAATCGCAAATTTTTAATAATCATTAAATTTTATCAATATCTTAACAATATATAGTAGAAAATTATAAAGCAAAATGTCTGTGCGTGCTTTGGATTTTTGACCCTGCATGATTTGACCAAAAAAAAAGCGATAATCGTCTAGATACTTCTGACAGGTGCGTGTTTAAACATTGAAGAGTGCAAAAATAATGAATTCAGGAAACCAAGCCAATTACCAATACACTGCGAAAAATTATGATAGTAATCAATTACGAATAAGGATGTGTCATCCTGTCGCCACTTTTCGGAAAATTTTCTTTTGGGTGGCTAATTATGCAATAGTATTAAAAATATGATAGATTTGTTCTGTCAGATATCGCTTTAGTTTTTTAAACCGATTTTTTCTTGACTAAATTAGTAGATAATGGTTGGGAATGATGTCCCGAAGTGATTAAATTTTTCCCAACATATGTATATATAAACGACGGGTGAAAGTCACTCCCTTCGATTGGGCCAGTTTTAAGCGCGTTTTTCTCGAAAACACTTGTTTTTCAAAAGTCTTCAAAAACTTAGTATCGATCGATTAGAAAATTTGGTACAATCCTTATGATGTAATTTTCTGGCGAAACAAGTAGAACTTTGTCAAAACAATATAAACTTTTTATTTTAAAGCCAATTTTTCATAATTTTTTTTGGCTTCTCCAAAAATTTGTAGCTCTCTACCGACGCCATATTGTTTTTATTTTGTTTTTTATTTCTCAAAAAAAATTAATTTTTGTAGCTCAAGATTTATTGTATATAATATCGTCAACAATTTGAATTTTGGGTATTAAATAAAGTTTCTTTGAAAAATGAGATTGTAAAATCCGGTTCCCCATGGTATTATTCCTTAATCTTTAATGGGATCCAAAAATAAGTTAGAAAACTAAATATACGTAAAACAAGGAAATGTGACAATCTCAACAACCAAGATATATTGTATATAATATCGTCAACAATTTGAATTTTGGGTATTAAATAAAGTTCTTTGAAAAATGAGATTGTAAAATCCGGTTCCCCATGGTATTATTCCTTAATCTTTAATGGGATCCAAAAATAAGTTAGAAAACTAAATATACGTACAACAAGGAAATGTGACAATCTCAACAACCAAGATATATTGTATATAATATCGTCAACAATTTGAATTTTGGGTATTAAATAAAGTTTCTTTGAAAAATGAGATTGTAAAATCCGGTTCCCCATGGTATTATTCCTTAATCTTTAATGGGATCCAAAAATAAGTTAGAAAACTAAATATACGTACAACAAGGAAATGTGACAATCTCAACAACCATTCACGAAATTGGTTATCAACTAAAACACTTTAAATTGTGGGGATTTCAAAGAGATGGTGTGACTAAGTTAATAAATTTTGGTGTTGTTTAACAGACGATTTCTTGCAAGGCACCTTTTTGGTAAGATAAGTAAACTTCAAATTCTGCCTAATTTGTTTTCATTGTTGACCAATAATTTAAACAAATAAGTTAGTTTTTTTTGCGAAATTCCCAATTGAAGCGATTATCGCCTAGGTACTTCATATTTGATTATGGATAGCGCCAGTGGCGGAATTGGGGGTTTTCGGGATTGTAGTCTAGATATGGCCTTCACTGAATAAGTGTTTTTTACGTGGCGGGTTCCAAGCCCTGCGCACAACTCAGATTGGTCCAGGGGATTGGACAGAGCAGCACACATTGGTTCACAGACTGGCGGGTGCTAATCTGCTATCCAGAAGGGGCCACGAGGAGGCTGTGTCACAACTTGGATAAAGCAAGGAACAACGATCGTTCTGGCGGCCGCCGTGTTGACCACAATCAGAGACTTTGCTTTGTATACGATAACCTCCCCTTTTAGGCAGGCCGTAACCCGGTAATCGGGTTGTTATGGCCACATAAGAAGAAGAAGAAGTCTAGATATGGAAATTTGAAAAGTTGTATAACGAATTTACATTTGGTTTCATAACGAACTCGATTAAAATATTCGGACTTATTTTTCGGCGCACAGCCATATGTTATTATTATTATTTTCAGATGCCCTCTCAGTAGCTTACTTTTCTGATCAAGAATATTGCCAAACATGAATATCATCCAATATTTGTAGCAGAATTTGAAAGCTTTTTCGCCAAGATACCTTCTATGTAAATATTATCAAATAAGAATAACGTTTCATTGATTGCCCATTTAAATACTTTTCTTTTGCTGGTAAATTGGATCTGAAGTTTTCTTTAGGTTCCGTATATTTCAAAAAGTCATTAAACATTTAAATTCTTCGAGAAAAAAGAAGGGGGCTTTGAGTTCGACTACAGTTACCACGGGGTCTGACCTGCCTGCTTATTATTGTATTTGTTTTAAAATCGGTGCAATGAAAAACACAAAATATAAACTTGAAAAGCCCAAATCCACAATTTATTAATGAATTTTTCAATTGGTGAATATGTATATATAAAACGTAAATCGCAGGAAACCTTATCTTTACTTTAAGTGTAGTACCTCTGGGAAACACCAAATATATGGCACTCTGTTTTAGATGTCTACCGATAGCGTCTTGCTTCGCTTGGTTAAAAACAAAACAATATAAACAAGATATAGACAACATTTGGGTGCAAAATAAAATACCCGATAAGACACTTTTTGATGAATTTTTCCACGTCACAAAGGAATACCACAAGTCGGCAATGAATAAATAGTAATAGTGCTAAAAAATTGAAACCAGGAAACCAAGCCAATTACCAATGCACTGTGAAAAATTACGATATTTTTGTCCATAACAAATAAGGATGTGTTATTTTGTCGCAACTTTTCGGAAAAGTTTCACCACGTCACAAACAAATCCCAAAAGTCTACATAGAATAAATGGTACATTATACATACTATATGCCCTCTACTTACTTTATAATTTTTTCAAAAATTATTGTTATATCTTATACTACATAAGTTTATATATTTATAAAGGGGAGCCGGTGACTATTTAAAGTTACCTAAAGTATGATCATTATCACTAGAGAAGTCGATATATCTATGTACCTTTGTTTGTCCGTCGAAGATCTCAGAGATTCAGATTTGATCCATTATCGATAAAATTTGGAATTGTTTATTAGGACTACATGAATAATCTTACAAAAATTTGTGATTGTTAGTAATTTGTATACCCTGTACCCTGTATGTAACACACAGAAGTAGTCGTCGGAGACCTTCAAAGTTTTCTAAAGTATGATTCGGGAGACTAGAGAAGTCGATATACCCATGTCCATCTATCTGCCTGTCCGTATAAACGACTAGTAAGAGCTATCACAATCAAACCTTCATGTAAGATCCCTTATTATACCATTGGAGACAAGTTTATTTTACTTTTTAGCTATCGGGATTATATTATATAGCATCCATAGGGGTGTTTCAGAGGGAGAAGTTTTCGTTACCAAATAGTTTTTTATATTTCCCAATCACTGTGAAAATATTGGAACCAAATTTGGCATTCAGCAGTTTTTTAGAGTACCCTAGCACTGTAACAAATTTGATGAAAGGGTCTAGCTGGATAAGGTACGGGAAACTGCCCCCAGCGATTTTAGACCAAATTTCAGTTTTTAAACTTAACGCGTTGCGGCTTAATTTAAAAAAAAAAAACGTGTTTTTCATGTGTATTTCATTGCGACTAAACTACTGAATTTATTGAAGCCATTTTTTTTTTAATCTAAGTTAGCACTGGGGATGTTTAAAAAAAATATTCAATTGTTTTTTAACCACCACATTTTCTTAAAAAAATATAAAATTTTATTATTTTTTTTTAAGTATGTTCCTTTTATACGTTCATTATATGGTGTGAATTTAAGTCAAATCGATTTGGTGGAACAATGTTAAAAAAAAATAAAACCAAAATTTTTAAATGTTTCTTTTTATTAATGTACAGTCTGTTAAGTAAGAGCGTGTACGGCATTATCCGCAGTCGGTAAAGAGTAGATCTCTAAAAATTCGTTTACGAGTAGACATAACCTTTGTCTTTGACGCACTGGTAAAAAAGTTCGATTGGAAGTCAAAACTTTGTCAGAAAAGTACGTTAAGCAGAATGAGTACTGCATATGCAGAACGCTTAGAGGCAGTTTTTCTCTACACCCATCCAAAAGGACCCAAAATGTCCCATGCAGCGGCGGCAAAATATTTGAAAAAGTCGAAGACTTTTGTTCAGAAGTGGGTGCAACACTACAAGGAGTCGAAAAACGTCGATGACCTTCCCGATCGTGGCTCAACAGGAAGCGTGACCAAGAAGGATGAAAAAATGATCGTGAGTTTATTTTCGCGGAATCGTGGCTTAAGTTTGTGTGTTGGGCAAGCAAAATTGAAAAAAGGGTATAGATATATCGCACATAACGATTCGAAACTATTTTCAAGCAAATAATTTGAAATAGCGAAGCACATTGAAGAAACCACTTTTGTCCGAAAAACACGTTGCAAAACGATTGGCAACAGAAAACATTGATCGCGATTGGAGTAACGTACTTTTCCCCGACGAATCTTTTATTTGGGGCTATTCAATTATACCACGGGCCTGGTCTTTGTCTTTAAGTAATTTTGTCCAGCGCACCGTTAAACACCCTATAAAAATTCATCTTTGGGGATGCTTCTCAAAAAAGGGTTTCTGCACTTTGCATCTCTTCACAGAGAACCTGAATGCTCCCAGGATGGTCGAAATTTATCGAAAAGCTTTATCACCGACTGCCAAAAGTCAATTTATCAACAAAATATAAAATTGGATTCTGCACGAAGGTAATGACACCAAACACCGCAGCCGTCTCTGTACCGACTGGAAGCGCGAAAAGGGCATCGTCACTTTGAATTGGCCTGCACAGTCCCCTGATAAAAATCCCATCGAAAACTTCTGGTCCAAGACCCACATTTAGTTTGAAACAGCTTTCCCGAGAAATTCGACGCATTTGGATAGCACTTCCCGTCGAATTTGCTAAAAATTTGGTGGAAACTATGCCGCGGAGATACCAGGCGATTATTGACGCTGGTTGTGACTGGACATGTTATTGATATAATTGCGTCATGCTTCGGAACATGTAGAATAAATTGATGAAAAGAAACTTTTATATAAATAAATTTTTTAATAAGTTATGCCGTACACGCTCTTACTTAACAGACTGTATGAAAAAAAATTATTATTTTTGTCAAAAGATGTCAAAAATTATTGTTACTTTTTATAATATTATTTGGATGGCATACTTCTTGAGGTTTGATAAAAAAATTGATTTATTTTCTAGGTAAATGTAAAAATATTTCCATTGCTCAATTATCGAATTTTTAATAATCTTCATTAAATGCTCCAATTTCAATAAACATGTGTGGGTTTACTTATAACGTAAGAAATAACGCCAATTTTGTTGACTATATTATATATGTAGCTCCCATAAGAGAAGTCGGTGAAAAAAAAAGTTTTGAGCAAAATTCGGATTATACCGGATTATATTACAAGCTAGTGATTCAGGATATCCTAAAGACGTCCGCCTCCGTCTTTAACGTACGCCACCTTTAAGCACAATTACGTGGAGTCGAAGATTAATACAGTTTATTGGGAAAGAGACTGAAATTAGTATAATTTTTTGACTATAACTTTTGTTTTATTTGTCCGAATATGTTAGTTTTTGGTAGATTATCATCATTATCATCACCATCATTCAAAGCATTGCAACCCTAGGTGGGTCAAGGCTTCCTTCACGATGCCACTCCATATTTTTGGTAAATATGTTATGTTAATTTTTTTGTAATCAAAATATTAAAGGGTGTTGCTAATAAGCCCATGATTATACTGCATGGGAACGGGGGAGGATATTAAAACGATTTAACAAATTTCGTCTGCTCAAGACATAAGCGCAAAAGTTTCGTATCTCTAGCTCTTATAGTCTCTGATACCTAGGCATTTTATACGGTCGGATGAACGGACATACCCGAGGTTATGATAAGCATTTTGGTATAAAGGACTTGGGGTCTGCCACGCCTCTTTCTTACATCCATGCACAAATCTAGTATACACTTTGTACCTATTGGTACAGGGTATAAAAGTTTTAGATGAATAATTATAAACATTATCGTAAGCAAATGAGGGATTCAAAATTTTTTGGAAGTTCTTAAACAGGGGTGCCTCCCATTAATCGAACACCAACTTATTAAATGAACTTTATGCAGCCGTTAAATCTGTACATTAAAGGGTATAGAAACCGAATCCAAAAAATGCGCCAATTTTTGTTTTGTATTGCAGGTCGAAATCATATTTAAACATTAATGACATTAAATTTACTATCCAATAGTCAAGCCAGTTTATCGATATTAAAAATAAATTTCTTTGTTTTATTATGATATAAATATTTTCTCCACTGACAGTAATTGCCTATTTATACCGGGGCACATCTAATATTATATATTTTGTCTTATTATTTATCTGCCGTTCCGATAGTTTCAACATCATTCTAACACCTTGGGGAAATGTTTCTATCTTATTGTGTTCCGATGCAAATATATTCGATAATTTTTCTGTGCAACTTAACAATGTCAACAAAAAGAGTGGCAACTTTGAATTCGGAACAAGGCGATAAAGCCTCATATGTTTATGGAACTGGCATACAATATATAGATAACAAAAACGTACTGGGCGATCCAGTTCCAGCGTTCCAGTCGGAGCTTCAAGTTTGATGATCGGAAATGAGTGTAAACAAATTATATGCATAGATTTATTTTGTATTTTCTGTAGGTTTCCAAAACTAACTTAATAATTATGGTGGTTCGCTTTAATACTTCCAATTAATTAATAGTTTTCACATAAATTTATAAAACTATTCCTTTATAATAGTTGAAGAAAACTCATAAAAATAATTCACATTTTCCTTTTAAAAAACATTTTAAATAAATTGTCACAATTTACTGATTTTACGTTTCAGCCTGTCAATACGCCAGTTAAATGTTGTCACTGCAAAAACCTTTTCCACATCTGCAAAAAATCCCATAAAGTATCTAATATGAAAATTTGATTGCTCTAACTCTTACCATCTCTGAGATCTAGGCGTTCATTCAGGCAGACAGGCATAGATGTATAGACCTCTCTACGCAACCTGATCAAACTTTAGGTAACTTGGGGCTTATAAATCAAATTTAATAGCCAAATGCGATTGGAATAGCATTTACTCTTAGGATTTGATTCCTGAAACTTAGTGTCTTTAGCATTGTATATAATATTGCAAATTGCAATTTGAAACACCACCATATTTTGGGTTCGCCCATTACAAGCCGACTGTTTATAAATAAAATGCCTTTTAGTTTCCAAAAACAATAAACAATTGTAAATTGTCTTATATATTTGTTTATTATAAAAAATTAAAAAACTAAGACTTATTTCAGGCGTAAAGGCGTCCTTGCAAAACATGGAAAGGGCTCACTCAACATCTTCAGCATCGAACTTGTCGAAAATATCCTAAAATGGCAAAACAAGGAGTTAAAATCAGCGTAAAGAATCTTCTAGATTCTTCTACTTACTGCAGCACTACCAGCAGACATCGTGGTGGTGCTTCTTCTGGCCTCGAACTCAACATCTTCTGCATCAAATTTGTGGAATTTGTCGAAAATGTCCTAGAAAAGCAAATAAAGGAGTTTAAATCAGTCCTTAATATCTTTACGATTCTCCTACTTACAGCAGCGTTACCAGCAAGGCCTACACCGGTCTTGATATTATCCCAGATTTTCTTGCCGACATCGTGGTGGTGCTTCTTCTGTGCCTCGAACTCAACATCTCAACATCGAATTTGTCGAAAATGTCATTAAATAGCAAATCAAGGAGTTAAAGTCGTCCTTAAGGGTCTTCTACATTTTTCTACTTACAGCAGATCATATTACCGACTCGAACGCAATTTTAGCATCGACGCTGTTGAACTTGTCCTAAAATATTAAACCAATGAATTAAAATCAGCCTTCAGAATCTTTCAGATTCTTCTACATACGTTATCACGGATTACGATAGTTGCATCCTAAAGCTACAAAAATGTTGAATTTTCTTTAAATATCCTAGTGCCTTATCCTTATTGCATATGTTACATATCGCAATCCCATGACGCTGAGCCAAGGGCTCGATGTTTCCTGCATTGGACTACGCGACCGAAACGGCAGCCAAAATGGCTAAAACTCCAAAAGCTCGCAATTAAGATTAAGTTCTCTTATATACCCAAATATTCGGAAACTAATCTTTTTTGTAGAGTGCTGATAGAATTGTTATCTGCATATTAATTGCAAAGCAAGGTAAACAAATATATTTTATTCCTCGATCGAGTGCAAATCACGGAAGTACCACTCAAGTCAAAAATGGAATCGATTATCTGGTCGCCACCGTGCTAATTATTATTATTTGTTCATTTTTTTTGGTAATAGAGATAAATATATTTGGGTGTATTGGTGGGCAGATCTCTTTAAACCTGCTAGTTTGACAAGGTAAAACAAAAAAATTATTGTTTTTTTTGTAAACATAAAAAAAGTCTCGCCATTTTCTACAAAAATCGTCTAGTACTTCATATATATTTTTTTTAATTTTTGAATAAGTCATCATGAGTGCAAATCCAAAAGGAAATCCAACCAATAGGTAAACATATCGGATACACTTACCGCTACAACCGATGTTCCAATTGCAGGAAAAGTGAAATCAGCTTCCCGTAACAAGTTTAAATTGGATCTATTTATAATAAATCGGGCAAAAATGAAGACGACAGCCAAATAGCAAACATCCGAACTAAATTGTAATATTGATTTAGTAAAAATATTCATAAATTTCCTGTTTATGTTGTGTTACGAAAGATCCGTCCCAATCATTTCTAGACGGTTAGGAACGATCACGAGTTGTTACGAATATCAGATGAAGAATCTGAACTTCAAAAAAAGAAGTTTCATACAAATAAAAATATTTTTTAATAAAATTCAATATTGCATTTCTAGCGACATATAGCATATTCTAGTCGGGGTATCTCGACTGATATACCAGGAAGGAGTAAGTAAGACTTGCTCATTATTCAATGGTGCCAAATGAATTGAAGACTGGGAGCAATAGTCGCATTGGGAACGCTAAGCTTCGGAACTAGAGGAATTTCTACTTATATCTAGCCAACACAAGTGCTGCGACTTCATAAAACCATGGCGAAAGCATTAACCTCATTCCAGCACCTCAAGTGTGTAGCTCTAAACGGAACATCTCAATCAATCTTTTCTGCAGTCAAGGCTAGTCACTGCGAATTTAAAGACTCCTGCGTCAGTCCACAAGACGGAGCCTCCATGTCGAAATAGTACTAGGAGGGCTGTCGGACGACGGAATACAATATGAAAGTTATGCCGACGAAGAAACCCTTTGTAACATATTACAGGGAGGATTAAATAATACCTACGATTGTTGCATAGAAGTAAGTCTCCAACTAAATACAGCCAAATAAGAAGCCGCAGTTTGGGGATGGCCTATTATAAGGAAACAGGAGGTCAAACTATATTAGGCTATACCTTTACCGATGCTCATTTACGGAGTTATTACTCGGGTGGAGGTTACCTCCGTACAAAATGATATTAAAAAGATACAAAGGCTAGCCTGTGTTGAGTGGAGTATTAGAGCCTATCATACAGCAATGCTGCTCCTTATGGAATTACCACTTCATACCGCTCCAACTAAAAGCAATAAAGCTGGGACTGCCAGCCGAGGGTTTTGGTAGAGGCCTCATAATAAATTCTGTAGATGCTAACGAACTGGGAAAACTGGTCCACTGGTTCTCTCCAAAGATGAGAGGAAACTACCCAGCACATACATAGTTGACGAGAACTAGGACTAGAACAGAGCAAAATATATCATAAGGGTCTCAATGTAGTCTGCCCCGACAACATTAATTTATTTAGTATCCTAAGAAAGCTAAAGCGATTGGAAAGCATTTACCCTTAGAATTTGATTCCCTAAATTTATAGTCTTCAGCCTTACTAAACTTATATACCATTACAAATTGCAATTTGGAATTTTCAAAGTTTCCAGTGCCTCTAGTTTTCACGCTTACAACTTAACATGCTACCAAAAAACCCTTTTCGGGTAAGTCCATTACAAGCCAACTGTTTATTAATAAAATGCTTTTTATTTTTCAAAAACAATAAACAATTATAAATTGTCTTAGATATTTGTTTATCATTAAAAATTTTAATTTAATCTTTTAATAAATATGATTTGGACTCATTTCATCTCCTTGCAGACCATAGAAAAGTGCTCACTCAACATCTTCGGCATCGAACTTGTGGAACTTGTCGAAAATGTCCTAAAATAGCAAATGAAGGATTTAAAATCAATCCTAAATATCTTTAAGATTCTTCTACTTACAGCTGCGTTACCAGCAAGGCCTAATCCGGTCTTGAAATCATCCCAGATTTTCTTAGCGATATCGTGACGTTTCTTGTGTTTCTTATCATCCTTCTTCTTGAGGGCTTCGAACTCAATGTCATCTTCAGCATCGAACTTGTCGAAGATGTCCTAGAATAGCAAATCAAGGAGTTAAAATCAGCCATAATGGTCTTTAAGATTCTGTTACTTACAGCAGCGCTACCAGCAAGGCCTACTCCGGTCTTGATATCATTCCAGATCTTCTTGCCGACATCATGGTGGTGCTTCTTCTGTGCCTCGAACTCAACATCTTCAACATCGAACTTGTGGAACTTATCGAAAATGTCCTAAAATATCAAACAAAGGAATTAAAATCAGCCTTAAGGATCATTCAGATTCATCTACTTACAGCAGCGTTACCAGCAAGGCCTAGAGTCGTCTTGTAACCATCCCAGATTTTCTTAAGGATATCGTGATGTTTCTTGTGTTTCTTATCATCCTTCTTCTTGAGGGCTTCGAACTCAATGTCATCTTCAGCATCGAACTTGTCGAAGATGTCCTAGAATAGCAAATCAAGTAGTTAAAATCAGCCTCAATGGTCTTTAAGATTCTGTTACTTACAGCAGCGCTACCAGCAAGGCCTACTCCGGTCTTGATATCATCCCAGATCTTCTTGCCGACATCATGGTGGTGCTTCTTCTGTGCCTCGAACTCAACATCTTCAGCATCGAACTTGTGGAACTTATCGAAAATGTCCTAAAATATCAAACAAAGGAATTAAAATCAGCCTTAAGGATCATTCAGATTCTTCTACTTACAGCAGCGTTGCCAGCAAGGCCTAGAGTTGTCTTGTAGCCATCCCAGATTTTCTTAAGGATATCGTGATGTTTCTTGTGTTTCTTATCATCCTTCTTCTTAAGGCCTTCGAACTCAATGTCATCTTCAGCATCGAACTTGTCGAAGATGTCCTAGAATAGCAAATCAAGGAATTAAAATCAGCCTTAAGGGTCTTCAAGATTCTGCTTCTTACAGCTGCGCTACCAGCAAGGCCTACTCCGGTCTTAATATCATCCCAGATCTTCTTGCCGACATCGTGGTGGTGCTTCTTCTGTGCCTCGAACTCAACATCTTCAGCATCGAATTTGTCCAAAATGTCCTAAAATAACAGAACCAAGGAGTTAAAATCAGTCTTAAGGATCTTCTAAATTTTTCTACTTACAGCAGCGCTACCAGCAAGGCCTACACCGGTCTTGATGTCATCCCAGATCTTGTCGTGGTGGTGCTTCTTCTGGGCCTCGAACTCAACATCTTCAGCATTGTACAAGTCGAACGTGGGAGTTTTGTTCTACAGTTAAAAAAATGGTATTTCCTTTAAATGTCCTTGTGCCTTATCCTTATTGTAAATATGACATACCACAATGTGTTGGAGAACAACACGATGATGACGCTGAGCCAAGGGCTCGATGGTTCCAGCGTGAACCACCAAAATGGCAGCCAAAAATGCCAAGACTCGTAACGCTTGCATATTGTTTGGGTTTACTTTCGAAGTGTAGCCAAAACAAATTAGAAGCCATCTTATATAGCCAAAAAGTTCGAAAACTCTTATTTTACTAAATGTGATTATACACGTCTTATCTGCCCAGCTAGTGAAATTTATCGGTAATCAAAATTAATTTTTCATATTAATATTGGTTTTTTTTTTTTTGCCATCTCGATGAAATCACGGATGCGCCACTTAACTTGGCAACTTTTTCGTTTATCATTCGTCTAAGTACTTGTTTAACAGAAATATTCTTATTTCAAGTGTTGCGGTTTTTGCTCGTGTCAGGAAACTGTGATTTAGTAGATAGATAGTTATCGTTTATAGGAGTGTTCTATTGGACAGACGGAGACTTTGAGTTTTTATACCAAAGCATTATAACTTTGATTCGGGTTCAATTGTACTGAGTTCGCCTTTCGCCCTGTCTATATGAAGAACTAGATCTCGGAGATAATAGAAGTAAGCGGAATAAAATTTGACTGTATATTTTTTTAAAATTTCGAACAATAATTTGTAAACTTTTCTAGTAGTCAGAAACGGAAAAAGGAATATTTTTAAACTTTGATTGATATCGTGAGATGTTGTATAAATGGCAACCCTTATATGCATCCTAAACGATCTTTTTGTTTTCCCATATTTCTTCATAACATTTGAACTTAAAATTACAGATTCTTTTGAAAGCTTTATTAACCGTTTCTTTTCGGAGTATTTTTCATCACATACATTTAATACAGTTATTTACTAAATTGAGAAACTTCTTTTAGAATTTGGCCACACTTTTTTTTGCTTTTATGTTGCGCTTTACGTGAAATTATTTTTGATTTATTTTGTTGTGGTTATATGTTAGATAAGAAAGCCACAAAATGTCATTAAGATTTATTGCTTTTGATAGTAGCCTATCATGTATTTTTTGGGCGGGACTTAGATTATTTTCGCAATAATCAACAGTATACGTTGCATACTTTCAGGAAGCTTTATTTAACCATATCTTTATGATTTTGTCGTTTTTGTTGCTGCTCTACTATTGTAACAATTAAAAAAAATCTCACCTGCTTGAGAGCAGTGCTCCTTCTAAATAACTTTATGCTGCCAAATGAAATAGATAATCTTTTTGCCACCTTGGATAAGCGGCTGACCTTTAAATTATCATATCGAAAGTATACTAAAAAGTTAGTGCCTTTTGTAACTCCTGTTGAAGCTGTTCTTCATTCATTCATTCCTTTCCATCTTTCCATCGGAGTTGTGGTCGTCCCCTTCGCCTTCCTTCGTCGGCCTTCGCTTCGAATACCTTTCTCGCTGGAGTATCGTTATCCAGACGTTATATTGTGATGCGCTGGACAACATCTATGCCATCGTAGAGCTCGTACAGTTCGTGATTCATCCGTATGCGATAGTCGTCTTTAAAACAAACGGGACCGAAGATTTTACGAAGAATTTTTCTATCAAACACCCCAGGAACAGATGCATCTGTCCGTGACAAAGCCCATGCGCCGTATAAGAGCACGCGCAAGATGAGCGTCTTGTAGAGTGTTAAAAGAAGAGAAGTCTCTGCTACACATATGCTTACTGAGATCATAGTAACACCTATTGGCAATTGTGATTCTTTGCTTTATCTCCAGGCTGATGAATTTTCGGTGTTAACAGCGGTGCCAAGGTACGTGAATTCCTTGACCACTTCAAAAGTATAGCGGTCCGCTGTAACATGTGAGCCCAGACGCCGTGCGTCCCTGTTCGTAGACACCATATTCTTCGTCTTGCCCTCGTTTACCGCTAGACCCATATTCGCTGACTCCTTTTCGACTGCGGAATATGCAGAAGTAACATCTTGTTTACAACGCTCGATGGTATCGATATCATCAGCGTATGCAAGAAGCTGGAAACCCTTGTAAAAAATAAAGCCATTGCGATGTACACCGGCCATCCGCAGTAGCCCTTCCATCACGAAATTGAAGAGGTCGCGTGCCTTATCTGAACAGTATTGAAAGGTTCGGAGAGGTC
Organism: Chymomyza amoena; assembly: GCA_037043745.1. Classification (NCBI taxonomy): domain Eukaryota; kingdom Metazoa; phylum Arthropoda; class Insecta; order Diptera; family Drosophilidae; genus Chymomyza; species Chymomyza amoena. The sequence goes on from JBAMAX010001554.1 coordinate 33,740, forward strand.
CGTTCCTAGTTTGACAGACCTGATGGTGCCGCTCAATGTCATTTTGCAAAGACGAATCAGCTTTGCAGAATACCGAACTCAGACATGGCGGTGTATAGACGATCCCTTATCGGGCTATCGAATGCAGCTTTGTAATCGATCAAGAGATGATGCGTATCGATCTGTTTTTCGTGGATCTTTTCCAGGATTTGGCGTAGAGTGAATATCTGGTCTATAGTGGACTTACCAGGTCAGAAGCCGCACTGTTAGGGTCAGATCAGTATGTTGGCATATAGTTTCAGTCTTTCACATAATACGCTCGACAGGATCTGGCAGGAGATGGTAATAAGACTGATTCCCCGGTAGTTGCCGCATATCGTCGGGTCACCCTTCTTCAGTATAGGACAAAGGACACTGAGCTTCCAATCGTCGGGCTTGCTTTTCGCTAGCCATATTTCGCATAGGAGCTGATGCATGCACCTTATCAGCTCGTCGCCTCCAGCCTTAAACAACTCTGTAGGCAGTCCAACAGCACTGGCTGCTTTGTTGTTTTTGAGCCGCATTATTGCAACTCGGGCTTCTTCATGGCTAGGTGGTGGTACGCACACATTGTCGTTGGTCGGTGGTATAGGGTTGTTTTCCCCAATGGCGGCATTTGTGGCGTCGTCGCCTGGAAACACCTTAGAGACATGTTCCCTCCATAACCTCAGCATACACTGCGAATCTGTAACCAAATTTCCATTTCCGTCTCGGTAATTTGATGGTTCGTAATCTTCCTTCCTCTTCTCCCTGTAAGTTTCCAATATGGCAAGCGTTGTGGCAGACTGCAACATTCTTTTATAGGCGGCGCTTTTCGCGGCAGTTGCCTCGCGACACTCCTCGTCATACCATTGGTTCCATGGGGGTGGACGTTTGAACCCACTGGTGTCTTCAGCGACAGAGCGCATGGAGTGGGATATGTGTGCCCAAAGTCCGTCAACATCATCAGGGAAGGAGTTGGGTTGGACTGACCGACTGTGGGGTTAAAGATGCTTTCACGTCCAAGCTTTGCGTTGAAGTTCCCGAGGGTGATCTTCACTTCGTGGGTTGGGCACCGGTCGTATGTTGAAAACGTAGCGTACGTAGAATGCTTCTTTAACAGCATCGTCCTTTTCTTCTGTCGGGGCGTGTGCGCAAATTAGGCTGAGGTTGAAAAATCTAGCCTTGAAACGGATTGTAGCCAGCCGTTCACATACAGGAGTTTATCTAGAGACGTGGTGACGAAGTCTCCGGCTGACTACGAATCCGAATCCGAATTCGCGCCTCTCGGCATGACAGCTATAGTATATATCACAGTTTGTTTGCTTAGAGCGACTTTGTCCTATCTATCTCATTTCCTGGATGGCGGTTATATCAGATGGCGGATGCTAAGATAGCTGTGCTCTGTACAAATGAAAACCAGGCCCACCAGCAAAGGGTCTCACATACTTTAAAATTGCCATATAGATAGAACTGGCCAAAATGCGATGGAAGAAACTCTATATAAAAAAGTCTATTTAGGTGTTTTTAGGGTTAAGATATCTATTTTTGAAATATATTTTTAATTTTGAGCGACGCCAGAGGGCGCGTTTGTGTATTATGAAAAAAAAAAATACATTTTAAAAGTAGTAGTAGTAGTAGGTGACTCGAAATAAATTTTAGAAACATAGTTTCTTGGCAAAATTGCTTAGAAGGGCCCTAAGAATTAATGTCGCTGAGAACCTTTACACTGAGAAAAATGTAACCACCCTATAAAGCTAGTTCATTTATAGATGAAACTGGAAGCAAAGATGTCTACATTTTCTCAGATTGTCTCTATATTTTCAGATTTTATATTCAGATCCAAGATCTAGACAGAAAGAAAACTATTTTAGAATACGAAAAACTCTGTGGATCCGTCACTAGTTTAATGTATAGGTAAAAAATAAATTTGTGGAATTTAGGCTTATTGATTTCGTGAAACTTTACAAAAGTGGCCACCCAAATGAACAATGTGGAAATTGGTGAAAAGTGCAGAAATGTAGTCCCACTAGTTGTAGCTAAAAATTTATGAATCATACGTTTTCAAATCTCCAACCAAAGTCACAATAAAAATTAATAAACAATTTTAAATTTTAATCCATCGTTTATTCGCTGATAATTGTGTTCAATATTTAAACGTTATCGTCTCCATATGTATAGACATCTATCAAGCGTCAACAGTTTTTATTTACAAGGCGGTAATGGCGTTCTATTATAGATTAGTATTCGATTAGCAAGTGGTTAATTTTATAGGCTTCTTATTTAAAACTTACAGCCAGATCGCCGAGTGAGTTACCCACGGTTTGCATAGCATCACCGATTAGGTTGTAGGCCTCAGGCTCTTGCTCTTCCAGCTCAATCTTATCGATAACGGTCTAAAAAAGTAAAAAAATAAATTACTTTCGTGTTATTTGGTTTTCCAAAAGAATAATTTTTACTTACAGCGAGGTGATGCAACCCTTTGCCGACTTTCTTGAGAATAAACTTGACAAGACTTTGAGTTTCGGCTTCAACAAATCCCAATTCGTTGTCAGACTCCTCTTCCAGCTCAATTTTATCGATAACGGTCTAAAAACGTGAAATTAGATATTACTTTCATGTTAGTTGGTTTTCCCAAAAGAATATATTTCCTTACAGCGACATGATGGAGGACTTTGCCGATTTTCTTGAGAATACTCTTGAAACTTTGAGTTTCAGCGTCAACTAATCCCAATTCATTGCCAGACTCCTCTTCCAGGTCAATTTTATCGATAACGGTCTTAAAAGAAGTGGAAAAATATATTATTACTTTCATGATAGTTGGTTTTTCAAAAGAATAAATTTTACTTACAGCGACATGATGGAAGACTTTGCCGATTTTCTTGAGAATACTCTTGAAGCTTTGAGTTTCAGCGTCAACGAAATCATTGTTAGACTCCTCTTCCAGCTCAATCTTGTCGATAACGGTCTAAAAGAAAAGAATAAATATATTAACATCATGTTACTGTTTTCCAAAAGAAAATTTACTTACAGCTACATGATGGAAGACTTTGCCGATTTTCTTGAGAATACTTTTGAAACTTTGAGTTTCAGCGTCAACGAACTTCATGTCAGAGTCAGACTCCTCTTCCAGGTCAATCCTAACGATAACCCTCTAAAAAAGTGAAAAAATATTTTACTTTCATGTTAGTTGGTTTTCTAAAAGAATAAATTTTACTTACAAGGACATGATGGAAGACTTTGCCGATTTTCTTAAGAATGCTCTTGGCACTTTGAGTTTCAGCGTCAACGAATCCCAAATCATTGTTAGATACCTCTTCCAGCTCAATCTTGTCGATAACGGTCTAAAAGAAGCGAATGAATATATATATTACCTTCATGTTAGTGTTTCCAAAAGAATAATTTTTACTTACAGCGAGATGATGCAACCCTTTGCCGACTTTCTTGATAATAAACTTGACAAGACTTTGAGTTTCGGCTTCAACTAATCCCAATTCATTGTCAGACTCCTCTTCCAGCTCAATCTTATCGATAACGGTCTAAAAAAGTGAAATTATATATTACTTTCATGTTAGTTGGTTTTCCAAAAGAAGATATTCCCTTACAGCGACATGATGGAGGACTTTGCCGATTTTCTTGAGAATACTCTTGGCACTTTGAGTGTCGGCTTCAACTAATCCCAATTCGTTGTTAGACTCTTCTTCCAGCTCAATCTTATCGATAACGGTCTAAAAAAGGTAAAAAAATAAATTACTTTCATGTCAGTTGGTTTTCCAAAAGAATAATTTTTACTTACAGCGACGTGATGCAGAGCTTTGCCGACTTTCTTGAGAATAAACTTGACAAGACTTTGAGTTTCGGCTTCAACTAATCCCAATTCATTGTCAGACTCTTCTTCCAGCTCAATCTTATCGATAACGGTCTAAAAAAGGTAAAAAAATAAATTACTTTCATGTCAGTTGGTTTTCCAAAAGAATAATTTTTACTTACAGCGACGTGATGCAGAGCTTTGCCGACTTTCTTGAGAATAAACTTGACAAGACTTTGAGTGTCGGCTTCAACTAATCCCAATTCATTGTCAGACTCCTCTTCCAGCTCAATCTTATCGATAACGGTCTAAAAAAAGTGCAAAAATTTATTACTTTCATGTTAGTTGGTTTTCCCAAAAAAATATATTTCCTTACAGCGACATGATGGATGACTTTGCCGATTTTCTTGAGAATACTCTTGGCACTTTGAGTTTCAGCGTCAACGAATCCCAATTCATTGACAGACTCCTCTTCCAGGTCAATTTTATCGATAACGGTCTAAAAAAGTGAAAATATATATTACTTTCATGTTAGTTGGTTTTCCCAAAAAAATATATTTCCTTACAGCGATGTGATGGAACACTTTGCCGATTTTCTTGAGAATGCTCTTGGCACTTTGATTTTCAACATTAACGAAATCAATTTCGGAGTCAGACTCTTCTTCCAGGTCTATCTTAACGATAACCTTCTAAAAAAAGTAAAAAAAATAGTTTACTTTCATGTTAGCTGGTTTTCTAAAAGAATCAATTTTACTTACAAGGACATGATGGAAAACTTTGCCGATTTTCTTGAGAATACTCTTGGCACTTTGGGTTTCAACATTAACGAAATTCAGTTCGGAGTCAGATTCTTCTTCAAGATCGATTTTCTTGATTTCGTCCTATTTTGGGATACAAAAGATATCAGTCGTATTTCTGAAAACCTTTGATGTCTAACTTGACTTACTCCAACTACTCTCACGATATGGGCAATTTTCTTGATAATACGCCAAGCCTTTTGAGTTTCAACTTCGACCAATTCGGAGTCAGACTCAACGTCCCGTTGACGGTTGATGGTTCCAGCGGAGGAGTGTGCCACCAGAGCGATGGCCAGAAGAGCAAAAAGCTTTAGCGCTTGCATAGTGTTGGGATTCACTTTAGAAGTACGGCTATTGGGTTGAAAACCCTGCCTTTTATACGCATCTTTGCTTCCACTTATGTATTATTATTATCACTACATAATAGGATGAGGTAAACAAAAAATTGTGATTTACTCTGATATCACTTATATATCAGTTATGTATTTGCATGCCGAAGTCCCCTTAATATTAGGCCTCTTGTACTCAAGTATCCACTACTCAATTGAACCACTATAACTTACCAATCAATCGCCAAAATTCTTATCTACATGACAACAATAGGTTTCAATTGCCGCATAACGCGCCCGAATTAAAGACTCTGCTCCATTCAAAATTATAAAATCATCAAACTCTATCTAACTTAGACGCACGTTCCAGTTAAAAATAAAACCATTCTTATATGATAGGCATTTCCAGCACTTCAAGTAAGCACATAATATGTGTATATTAAAATATAATAATTTTTGTATTTTTAGAATGCAATTAAAGTAGTTCCGGTTCCAGCTGGTTCATCGTGGATTAAGCTTAAACTTGGGCAAGCAAGTTGTTAAGTTCGTTCTAAAATGGATAAAGAACGAGCTTAAGAATTTGTATCTTATTTGGGGTTAAGGCAGCTGCAACACTTACATCATCATCGCTCAGTGCTCCAACAACTTCCTCGTCAAAGGGTATGGCCTCTAAAGTTTTACCACTCTGTCAAAGTTGTAAAATAATATTTTTAATCTATTGTAATTTTTTAAATTATGTATTGCTTACTATTATCTTTGCAGCGTTGTTCTAATGTCATGGAATGTTGTAAAGAAAGTCAAAAATATTTTTAGCATTATATTACAGCTTAGAATAGATCAAAATAATTTCGCGAAAAAGAAAACATTATCCTTAGCGCAGGAGCCTTAAGTTCATTCATGGATCGTCGTGCAATTTATGTTGAAAAAAAGGCAAATAAATATTTAACAAAGTCTTACACAGGATCAATATAATTTCCGGAAAGCTTTATCAAAAAAATATTGTCTTAGAAAAGATTATCCTTAGCGCAGGAACCCTAAGCCTACTCAAAACTGATGTCTAATATTTTTTTTTTCAAAAATGTCGCTATATATCTCCGAAAGTCAGAATCTGTATAGAATTCTGTTTACAAAAACCACCTTAGAGTTAAGATTATGTTTTCTTAATAAATCTAATATCAAACATCTTTACTAAACATCTTTGATCAGTGCTATCAAAGTTTACTTACACCCATTCCTGCAATAATTGTCGCACCATCTACAGCCACACTTGAAGTTTTAGCGTCGGTGGAGCTTGAGCTCTTTCCAGAAGTAGTGGATGTTCCAGTAGTAGTTTTACTCACAGTTGTTGTTCCATCAGAATTATTGGAGACACTGATTGTTCCATCACTTCCATTTGAAGTACAAACGCAACTGACACCTTCACCCGTCTTTATGACAGTACTGCTTACAGCTCCGGTTACTTTTTTAGCAGTGCTTGTTGCAGTTCCGGCTACTTTTGAAGCAGTGCTGCTTGCAGTTCCGGCTACCTTTGAAGCTGAGCTGCTTGCAGCTCCGGCTACTTTAGTTGCAGTACTAGTGACATCACCGACTACCTTTGAAGCAGTGTTAGCTATACTTCCGGCTACATTTGATGCAGTACTGGCTGCATTTCCGGCTATTTGATGCAGCACTGGCTGCATCTCCGGCTACCTTCGATGCAGTACTTGTGACATCACCGACTACTTTCGAAGCAGTGCTAGTTGCATCCCCGGCTACCTTTGATGCAGTACTGGCTGCACCTCCGGCTACTTTCGATGCAGTACTTGTGACATCACCGACTACCTTCGAAGCTGTGCTGGTTGCATCTCCAACTACCTTTGAAGCAGTGCTAGTTGCATCTCCGCCTACTTTTGAAGCAGTACTCGTGACATCACCAACTACCTTTGAAGCAGTGCTAGCTGCATCTTCGACAACCTTTGAAGCAGTACTGGACACATCTCCAGCTACATTAGTTGCAGTACTGGCTGCACCTCCGGCTATTTTCGATGCAGTACTGGTGACATCACCGACTACTTTTGAAGCAGTGCTAGTTGCATCCCCGGCTACCTTTGATGCAGTACTGGCTGCATCTCCGACAACCTTTGGCTGCACCTCCGGCTACTTTCGATGCAGTACTGGTGACATCACCGACTACTTTCGAAGCAGTGCTAGTTGCATCCCCGGCTACCTTTGATGCAGTACTGGCTGCACCTCCGGCTACTTTCGATGCAGTACTTGTGACATCACCGACTACCTTCGAAGCTATGCTGGTTGCATCTCCAACTACCTTTGAAGCAGTGCTAGTTGCATCTCCGGCTACTTTTGAAGCAGTACTCGTGACATCACCAACTACCTTTGAAGCAGTGCTAGCTGCATCTTCGACAACCTTTGAAGCAGTACTGGACACATCTCCAGCTACATTAGTTGCAGTACTGGCTGCACCTCCGGCTACTTTCGATGCAGTACTGGTGACATCACCGACTACTTTCGAAGCAGTGCTAGTTGCATCCCCGGCTACCTTTGATGCAGTACTGGCTGCACCTCCGGGTACTTTCGATGCAGTACTTGTGACATCACCGACTACCTTCGAAGCTGTGCTGGTTGCATCTCCAACTACCTTTGAAGCAGTGCTAGTTGCATCTCCGGCTACTTTTGAAGCAGTACTCGTGACATCACCAACTACCTTTGAAGCAGTCTAGCTGCATCTTCGACAACCTTTGAAGCAGTACTGGACACATCTCCAGCTACATTAGTTGCAGTACTGGCTGCACCTCCGGCTACTTTCGATGCAGTACTGGTGACATCACCGACTACTTTTGAAGCAGTGCTAGTTGCATCCCCGGCTACCTTTGATGCAGTACTGGCTGCATCTCCGACAACCTTTGGCTGCACCTCCGGCTACTTTCGATGCAGTACTGGTGACATCACCGACTACTTTCGAAGCAGTGCTAGTTGCATCCCCGGCTACCTTTGATGCAGTACTGGCTGCACCTCCGGCTACTTTCGATGCAGTACTTGTGACATCACCGACTACTTTCGAAGCAGTGCTAGTTGCATCCCCGGCTACCTTTGAAGCAGTGCTAGATGCACTTCCGGCTACATTTGATGCAGTACTGGCTGCATCTCCGGCTACCTTCGATGCAGTACTTGTGACATCACCGACTACTTTCGAAGCAGTGCTAGTTGCATCCCCGGCTACCTTTGATGCAGTACTGGGGCTGCACCTCCGGCTACTTTCGATGCAGTACTGGTGACATCACCGACTACTTTCGAAGCAGTGCTAGTTGCATCCCCGGCTACCTTTGATGCAGTACTGGCTGCACCTCCGGCTACTTTCGATGCAGTACTTGTGACATCACCGACTACCTTCGAAGCTATGCTGGTTGCATCTCCAACTACCTTTGAAGCAGTGCTAGTTGCATCTCCGGCTACTTTTGAAGCAGTACTTGTGACATCACCAACTACCTTTGAAGCAGTGCTAGCTGCATCTTCGACAACCTTTGAAGCAGTACTGGACACATCTCCAGCTACATTAGTTGCAGTACTGGCTGCACCTCCGGCTACTTTCGATGCAGTACTGGTGACATCACCGACTACTTTCGAAGCAGTGCTAGTTGCATCCCCGGCTACCTTTGATGCAGTACTGGCTGCACCTCCGGGTACTTTCGATGCAGTACTTGTGACATCACCGACTACCTTCGAAGCTGTGCTGGTTGCACTCCAACTACCTTTGAAGCAGTGCTAGTTGCATCTCCGGCTACTTTTGAAGCAGTACTCGTGACATCACCAACTACCTTTGAAGCAGTGCTAGCTGCATCTTCGACAACCTTTGAAGCAGTACTGGACACATCTCCAGCTACATTAGTTGCAGTACTGGCTGCACCTCCGGCTACTTTCGATGCAGTACTGGTGACATCACCGACTACCTTTGATGCAGTACTGGCTGCACCTCCGGCTACTTTCGATGCAGTACTTGTGACATCACCGACTACCTTCGAAGCTGTGCTGGTTGCATCTCCAACTACCTTTGAAGCAGTGTTAGTTGCATCTCCGGCTACTTTTGAAGCAGTACTCGTGACATCACCAACTACCTTTGAAGCAGTGCTCGCTGCATCTTCGACAACCTTTGAAGCAGTACTGGACACATCTCCAGCTACATTAGTTGCAGTACTGGCTGCACCTCCGGCTACTTTCGATGCAGTACTGGTGACATCACCGACTACTTTTGAAGCAGTGCTAGTTGCATCCCCGGCTACCTTTGATGCAGTACTGGCTGCATCTCCGGCTACCTTCGATGCAGTACTTGTGACATCACCGACTACTTTCGAAGCAGTGTTAGCTGCACTTCCAGCTACATTTGATGCAGTACTGGCTGCATCTCCGGCAACTTTCGTAGCAGTACTCGTGACATCACCAACTACCTTTGAAGCAGTGCTGGTAGCATCACCGACTACCTTCGAAGCAGTGCTGGTTGCATCTCCGGCTACCTTCGAAGCAGTACTTGCTGCATCTCCGGCTACATTTGAAGCAATATTGGCTGCATCTCCGGCAATATTTGTGGCAGTACCAAAAGCAGCTCCGGCTACGTTAGCGGCTGTACTGGCTGCATCTCCAGCCACATTTGTAGCAGTGCCGGCCACTGCTCCAGCAACATTGGTAGCCGAGCTTACCACACCAGTTGCAATTCTTGTAGCAGCTCCAACCGCATCCTTAGCGATGGTACCGGCTGTGTCCAAAAAATAAATTTTTGGAATTTAGGCTGATTTCGTGAAACTTTACAAAAGTGGCCACTCAAATGAACAATGTGGAAATTGGGGAAAAGTGCAGAAACGTAGTCCCACTAGTTGTAGCTAAAAATTTATGGATCATACGTTTTCAAATCTCCAACCAAAGTCACAATAAAAATTAATAAACAATTTTAAATTTTAATCCATCGTTTATTCGCTGATAATTGTGTTCAATATTTAAACGTTATCGTCTCTATATGTATAGAAATCTATCAGCCGTCAACAGTTTTTATTTACAAGGCAGTGATGGCGTTCTATAATAGATTAGTATTCGATTAGTAAGTGATTAATTCAATAGGCTTCTTATTTAAAACTTACAGCCAGATCGCCGAGTGAGTTACCCACGGTTTGCATAGCATCCCCGATTAGGTTGTAGGCCTCAGGCTCTTGCTCTTCCACCTCAATCTTATCGATAACGGTCTAAAAAAGTAAAAAAATAAATTACTTTCATGTTATTTAGTTTTCCAAAAGAATAATTTTTACTTACAGCGAGGTGATGCAACCCTTTGCCGACTTTCTTGAGAATAAACTTGACAAGACTTTGAGTTTCGGCTTCAACAAATCCCAATTCATTGTCAGACTCCTCTTCCAGCTCAATTTTATCGATAACGGTCTAAAAAAGTTAAATTAGATATTACTTTCATGTTAGTTGGTTTTCCCAAAAGAATATGTTTCCTTACAGCGACATGATGGAGGACTTTGCCGATTTTCTTGAGAATACTCTTGGCACTTTGAGTTTCAGCGTCAACGAAACCATTGTTAGACTCCTCTTCCAAGTCAATTTTATCGATAACGGTCTTAAAAGAAGTGGAAAAATATATCATTACTTTCATGTAAGTTGGTTTTCCAAAAGAATAAAGTTTACTTACAGCTACATGATGGAAGACTTTGCCGATTTTCTTGAGAATACTCTTGAAACTTTGAGTTTCGGCGTCAACGAAACCATTGTTAGACTCCTCTTCCAGGTCAATTTTATCGATAACGGTCTTAAAAGAAGTGGAAAAATATATTATTACTTTCATGTTAGTTGGTTTTCCAAAAGAATATATTTCCTTACAGCGACATGATGGAAGACTTTGCCGATTTTCTTGAGAATACTTTTGAAACTTTGAGTTTCAGCGTCAACGAACTTCATGTCAGAGTCAGACTCCTCTTCCAGGTCAATCCTAACGATAACCCTCTAAAAAAGTGAAAAAATATTTTACTTTCATGTTAGTTGGTTTTCTAAAAGAATAAATTTTACTAACAAGGACATGATGGAAGACTTTGCCGATTTTCTTAAGAATGCTCTTGGCACTTTGAGTTTCAGCGTCAACGAATCCCAAACCATTGTTAGATTCCTCTTCCAGCTCAATCTTGTCGATAACGGTCTAAAAGAAGCGAATAAATATATTACCTTCATGTTAGTGTTTCCAAAAGAATAATTTTTACTTACAGCGAGATGATGCAACCCTTTGCCGACTTTCTTGATAATAAACTTGACAAGACTTTGAGTTTCGGCTTCAACTAATCCGAATTCATTGTCAGACTCCTCTTCCAGCTCAATCTTATCGATAACGGTCTAAAAAAGTGAAATTATATATTACTTTTATGTTAGTTGGTTTTCCAAAAGAAGATATTTCCTTACAGCGACATGATGGAGGACTTTGCCGATTTTCTTGAGAATACTCTTGGCACTTTGAGTGTCGGCTTCAACTAATCCCAATTCGTTGTTAGACTCTTCTTCCAGCTCAATCTTATCGATAACGGTCTAAAAAAGGTAAAAAAATAAATTACTTTCATGTCAGTTGGTTTTCCAAAAGAATAATTTTTACTTACAGCGACGTGATGCAGAGCTTTGCCGACTTTCTTGAGAATAAACTTGACAAGACTTTGAGTTTCGGCTTCAACTAATCCCAATTCATTGTCAGACTCTTCTTCCAGCTCAATCTTATCGATAACGGTCTAAAAAGGTAAAAAAATAAATTACTTTCATTTCAGTTGGTTTTCCAAAAGAATAATTTTTACTTACAGCGACGTGATGCAGAGCTTTGCCGACTTTCTTGAGAATAAACTTGACAAGACTTTGAGTGTCGGCTTCAACTAATCCCAATTCATTATCAGACTCCTCTTCCAGCTCAATCTTATCGATAACGGTCTAAAAAAAGTGAAAATATATATTACTTTCATGTTAGTTGGTTTTCCCAAAAAAATATATTTCCTTACAGCGACATGATGGATGACTTTGCCGATTTTCTTGAGAATACTCTTGGCACTTTGAGTTTCAGCGTCAACGAATCCCAATTCATTGACAGACTCCTCTTCCAGGTCAATTTTATCGATAATGGTCTAAAAAAGTGAAAATGTATATTACTTTCATGTTAGTTGGTTTTCCCAAAAAAATATATTTCCTTACAGCGACATGATGGAACACTTTGCCGATTTTCTTGAGAATGCTCTTGGCACTTTGAGTTTCAACATTAACGAAATCAATTTCGGAGTCAGACTCTTCTTCCAGGTCTATCTTAACGATAACCTTCTAAAAAAAGTAAAAAAAATATTTTACTTTCATGTTAGCTGGTTTTCTAAAAGAATCAATTTTACTTACAAGGACATGATGGAAAACTTTGCCGATTTTCTTGAGAATACTCTTGGCACTTTGGGTTTCAACATTAACGAAATTCAGTTCGGAGTCAGATTCTTCTTCAAGATCGATTTTCTTGATTTCGTCCTATTTTGGGATACAAAAGATATCAGTCGTATTTCTCAAAACCTTTGATGTCTAACTTGACTTACTCCAACTACTCTCACGATATGGGCTATTTTCTTGATTATACGCCATGCTTTCTGAGTTTCAACTTCAACGAATTCTGGCTCAGATTCGATATCATCTTCAAGATCGATTTTTTTGATTTCGTCCTAGAAAAAAAAGCAATTGAAATCAGTTCCTGATATTATAGGTTATTAAGGAATATTTTCGCTTACTCCAACGACTCGGACGATATGGGCAATTTTCTTGATAATACGCCATGCCTTCTGAGTTTCAACTTCAACGAATTCTGGTTCAGATTCCAAATCCTCTTCAAGATCGATTTTCTTGATTTCGTCCTAAGGAAAGAATTAATAATAATCAGTTCCTGATATTTTAGGATTTTTAAGAATATATTCACTAACTCCAACGACTCGGACGATATGGGCAATTTTCTTGATAATACGCCATGCTTTCTGAGTTTCAACTTCAACGAATTCTGGTTCAGATTCAATATCCTCTTCAAGATCGATTTTCTTGATTTCGTCCTAGGGAAAGAAATAATAATAATCAGCTCCCGATATTGTAGGATTTTTAAGAATATATTCACTTACTCCAACGACTCGGACGATATGGGCAATTTTCTTGATAATACGCCATGCCTTCTGAGTTTCAACTTCAACGAATTCTGGTTCAGATTCGATATCCTCATCAACATCGATTTTTTTGATTTCGTCCTAGGGAAAGAAATAATACAAATCAGTTAACAATATTGTAGGATTTCTAAGAATATGTTTACTTACACCAACGACTCGGACGATATGGGCAATTTTCTTGATAATACGCCATGCCTTCTGAGTTTCAGCTTCAACGAATTCCGGTTCAGAGTCGATTTCCTCTTCAAGATCGATTTTTTTGATTTCGTCCTAGAGTAGGAAACAAAAGATAGCTAGTTCTTTACTTACATTCAGTATTTTGATATTGGCCTCCCTTTGCCTAAACAGAACTTCACAGCAACTATAATGCAACCCGAAAGACCCCCCTATTTTGAGTAAAAATTTACTTACACCAACGACCCTGACGATATGGGCAATTTTCTTGATAATACGCCAAGCCTTTTGAGTTTCAACTTCGACCAATTCGGAGTCAGACTCAACGTCCCGTTGACGGTTGATGGTTCCAGCGGAGGAGTGTGCCACCAGAGCGATGGCCAGAAGAGCAAAAAGCTTTAGCGCTTGCATAGTGTTGGGATTCACTTTAGAAGTACGGCTATTGGGTTGAAAACTCTGCCTTTTATACGCATCTTTGCTTCCACTTATGTATTATTATTATCACTACATAATAGGATGAGGTAAACAAAAAGTTGTGATTTACTCTGATATCAGTTATATATCAGTTATGTATTTGCATGCCGAAGTCCCCTTAATATTTGGCCTCTTGTACTCAAGTATCCACTACTCAATTGAACTACTATAACTTACCAATCAATCGCCAAAATTCTTATCTACATGACAACAATGGGTTTCAAATGCCGCATAACGCGCCCGAATTAAAGACTCTGCTCCATTCAAAATTATAAAATCATCAAACTCTATCTAACTTAGACGCACGTTCCAGTTAAAAATAAAACCATTCTTATATGATAAGCATTTCCAGCACTTCAAGTAAGCACATAATATGTGTATATTAAAATATAATAATTTTTGTATTTTTAGAATGCAAATTAAGTAGTTCCGGTTCCAGCTGGTTCATCGTGGATTGAGCTTAAACTTGGGCAAGCAAGTTGTTAAGTTCGTTCTAAAAAGGATAAAGTACGAGCTTAAGAATTTGTATCTAATTTGGGGTTAAGGCAGCTGCAGCACTTACATCATCATCGCTCAGTGCTCCAATAACTTCCTCGTCAAATGGTATGGCCTCTAAAGTTTTACCACTCTGTCAAAATCGTACAAAAATATTGTTAATCTGTTGTATTTTTTTAAATTATGCATTGCTTACAATTATCTTTGCAGCGTCGTTCTAATGACATGGAATGTTGAAAAGAAAGTCAAAAATATTTTTAGCATTATATTACAGCTTAGAATAGATCAAAATAATTTCGCGAAAAAGAAAACATTATCCTTAGCGCAGGAGCCTTAAGTTCATTCATGGATCGTCGTGCAATTTATGTTGAAAAAAAGTCAAATAAATATTTAACAAAGTCTTACACAGGATCAATATAATTTCGGGAAAGCTTTATCAAAAAAATATTGTCTTAGAAAAGATTATCCTTAGCGCAGGAACCCTAAGCCTACTCAAAGCTGATGTCTAATAATATTTTTTTGCAAAAATATCGCTAGATATCTCCGAAAGTCAGAATCTGTATAGAATTCTGTTTACAAAAACCACCTTAGAGTTAAGATTATGTTTTCTTAATAAATCTAATATCAAACATCTTTACTAAACATCTTTGATCAGCGCTATCAAAGTTTACTTACATCCATTCCTGCAATAATTGTTGCACCATCTACAGCCACACTTGAAGTTTTAGAGTCGGTGGAGCTTGAGCTCTTTCCAGAAGTAGTGGATGTTCCAGTAGTTGTTTTACTCACAGTTGTTGTTCCATCAGAATTATTGGAGACACTGATTGTTCCATCACTTCCATTTGAAGTACAAACGCAAGTGACACCTTCACCCGTCTTTATGACAGTACTGCTTACAGCTCCGGTTACTTTTTTAGCAGTGCTTGTTGCAGTTCCGGTTACTTTCTTAGCAGTGCTTGATGCAGTTCCGGCTACCTTTGAAGCTGTGCTGCTTGCAGCTCCGGCTACTTTAGTTGCTGAACCAACAGCAGCCCCGGCTACTTTCGATGCAGTACTGGTGACATCACCAACTACCTTTGAAGCAGTGCTAGCTGCATCTCCGGCAACCTTTGAAGCAGTACTGGACACATCTCCAGCTACTTTAGTTGCAGTACTGG
This sequence comes from Chymomyza amoena, assembly GCA_037043745.1. Classification (NCBI taxonomy): domain Eukaryota; kingdom Metazoa; phylum Arthropoda; class Insecta; order Diptera; family Drosophilidae; genus Chymomyza; species Chymomyza amoena. Next base: position 49,160 of record JBAMAX010001554.1, read on the forward strand.
CTGCACCTCCGGCTACTTTCGACGCAGTACTGGTGACATCACCGACTACCTTCGAAGCTGTGCTGGTTGCATCTCCGACTACCTTCGAAGCAGTGCTAGTTGCATCTCCGGCTATCTTTGAAGCTGTGCTAGATACACTTCCGGCTACATTTGATGCAGTACTGGCTGCATCTCCGGCTACCTTCGATGCAGTACTTGTGACATCACCGACTACTTTCGAAGCAGTGCTAGTTGCATCCCCGGCTACCTTTGATGCAGTACTGGCTGCACCTCCGGCTACTTTCGATGCAGTGCTGGTTGCATCTCCGACTACTTTCGATGCAGTACTTGTGACACCACCGACTACCTTCGAAGCTGTGCTGGTTGCATCTCCGGCTACTTTTGAAGCAGTGCTGGTTGCATCTCCGACTACCTTCGAAGCTGTGCTGGTTGCATCTCCGACTACCTTTGAAGCAGTACTGGCTGTATCTCCGGCTACCTTCGATGCAGTACTTGTGACATCACCGACTACTTTCGAAGCAGTGCTAGTTGCATCCCCGGCTACCTTTGATGCAGTACTGGCTGCACCTCCGGCTACTTTCGATGCAGTGCTGGTTGCATCTCCGACTACTTTCGATGCAGTACTTGTGACATCACCGACTACCTTGGAAGCAGTGCTAGTTGCATCTCCGACTACCTTTGAAGCAGTGCTAGTTGCATCTCCGGCTACCTTGGAAGCAGTGCTAGTTGCACTTCCGGCTACATTTGATGCAGTACCAGCCGCATCTCCAGCTACATTCGATGCAGTACTGGTGACATCACCGACTACCTTCGAAGCAGTACTTGCTGCATCTCCGGCTACATTTGAAGCAATACTGGCTGCATCACCGGCAATGTTTGTGGCAGTACCAACAGCAGCTCCGGCTACGTTAGCGGCAGTACTGGCTGCATCTCCGGCCACATTTGTAGCAGTGCCGGCTACTGCTCCAGCAACATTGGTAGCCGAGCTTACCACCCCACTTGCAATTCCGGTGGCATCACCTACCACACCAGCTGCAATTCCTGTAGCTGCTCCAACCGCATCCTTAGCGATGGTACCGGCTGTGTCTACGGCTGTGCTGGCTACATTTCCGGCAACATTGACAGCGGTGCTGGCCACATTGTTCGCAGACTTGGTCTAATTGTTAGAGAGATGTTACTGATGTTCCACCTATTTTCCAGAGCTACTTACAATAGATTGGGTTTGCTGTTGCTCCGCACTAGTAGCCTCGCCAGTAACATTTTGCTAACGAAGTTTTTGAATAATTTTAAAATTCTTTTTTTAATTTCTTAATGTTTACCGTTTCGCTGACCACAGTATTGCCCAAGTCCGCAGCTCCAGTGGCTACATTGTGTCCAAATTGTGTGGCAGCACTGGCAATGCTTTGACCAAGGTTACCCTAAATTTAGACAATATCTATAGCCGTAATGCTTTAAGTTTCAGGTGGACGAAGTACTTACAAAGTCCTGTCCTAGTGTGCCTGCTTCATTAGCGGCAGTGCCGGCTTCGCCAGCTATGGTGTTGCCCAAGTTGGCAGCACCTGCGGCTACACTATTGCCAAAGCTGGAGGCCTGACTGGCAATGGTCTCGCCGAGGTTACCCTAATAGTAAAACAATTTTTCGGTTATACTCAAAAGTAGTGCAGCAGTTCCGAATGCTTACAAACTCCTGTCCCAGCTGGCCAAGCACACTCTTGGCACTTGTCTGCTGCTGTCCCGCTAGTGCAATCACCAGTAACAAAGATATTACAAATTTCATAATAAAATTGAGTTCTTTCGTTGTTTTTAATTTAATTTGTGTTTTTCAACTAATTAGTTTGGCAAATTCTACGGCGTATTTATAGGGACATATGTAGATAAACAATATATTAACGATATGCTTGCAGACAAGAGGTTTTTTTTCTACGTACATATATCTAAGGTATTTTTTGTAGAGCTGATGTTATCTAAAGCATGATGAATGAGTGAGGCCAACCAGTACATTTTATGAATCAAAATTTTGGCTAATATTAGTTTTAAACGAGCCAAGTGCTCGAACCAGACGGCGCTGTTTTAGCGGTTCCCATAGACAATCTATCACAATCTGTTGTTTTTGTTTAGTTCTATAGTTCGACAACAAAACTAGAATTTCCAAGATCCATCTCTGCCGTTTTTCTTAGTTCTTAGTTCCTCTGATCTTTAGTTCTTATGATGTTCAGTTCTATTGTTCGACAACTGGCTAGTCTTCACTTTGAAGCGGAAAATATTTATAGAACTTCCGAGTTCCATCTCTGCCTTTTGCTGCTACTGCTTTATAATTCTTATGAACTTCCGTATTAGCAGTCCTCTTGAAAAGGTTTTCAGGCATTTCTGGGTTACCCTTTGTCTTGGGATTTCGATAGTTGTTAAAATCAAAGTTGATATAATATGTTTTTCGCACATGTTGTGGCCTATTATTCCCCTTAGTTGGCTTTTTTGAGCCTGTAGCTGCCGGAGCCATCACAACTCGCAGCAGAATATTATCGGCTGGTTCTAACTTAAAAGTCTTTGTTTGTGTTCTGGGTCCCATCACATTGCTCACAAAGTCGGAAAAGTTGACCTATGGGTTGAACTTGCTATAAAAGATCAACTTTTTATAAGCAGTTTTTAAAAGTTACTCACAAATTTGTTGGTCAATTGTTCACCTCTGCGAACACTGATGCGATAGTTTTCTTGCATTTGATTAGCATTTCTCTGCATTGCGCTCTCAAAGTCCTGCATATCCTGAGTCTTTGATAAATGCAGGACTAAACACATCATAAAGAGCCACTGAATAGTCATAATCTGCGAAAAGCACTGCTTGACCTGCTTTGAATACTTAAGGCTATGCATAGCATGGTCAATCTGATTTGGTCAGGTTCGGCAATCAATTGGTTCTACTTCCACAGAAAACTTTGGAAGTTTTAAAAGTCCTCCATTATTTCGAGATTTGTGGTACAACGTTGAAATACACTCTCTCATTTCATAGTAATATATTTTTTTAGATTTATATTTGCAGTAAAATATTTTAAGGAAGTTATGGCCTTATAAACAAAACCTAGATGTATGTCCAAAAAACACGATTTTTTGACCGGATCGATCTGTTGTAATATCAATTTTAAAAAAAAAAATTGCATATTGATTTTTTTATAAAAAGTTTTAAAGTTTGATCGATTACAATAAAAATGAATGATTGTTTATCATAATCAAAAAAAAAAATGGAAATATCAAGAATTTTTGTAAGAAGTTGACAATTTGTTTTAATAACCAAAAGTTTTAATCATGTTAGTAAGTTTATAAAGATATATTACTAAATTTGGTAATTGAAAGTTTGAACTTCTCAAACTCTATACAATTTTCTAAAAGCCGGTTGAATATTTCATATAGCACCCATAGGACCGATGGACCAAAAAACCGTGTTTGGTGCAAACTTCGTTCAGTATCGTTTTTTTTTACGAAGATATCATAGCCAAATTTGGCATTCAAAAGATTTTACAGATCCCAAGCAGTGTACCAAATTTAATCACAATCGGTTAACTATATCATATAGCTCCCGTAGGACAGATCGTTAAAAAAAAAGTATTTAAGGCATAACTCGGTTATTTATAACAACATCCAAATTTGGCATTCGAAAGTCTTTTAGAGTTTCCCATCACTATAGCAAATTTGATCCAAATCGATTAACTATATCATATAGCCTCCATAGGACGGTCCAAAACTTCAACTCTTTTTGTTTTGTTTGCTTATAAAAATATCGTAACCAATGGCACATAAATATATTTTGGAGCTCGTGAGCATTATATCGTATTATATAAAGATTCTTTTGTTTCTTCTATTTTCTTAGACTTTAACAAACCAAACAAAAAACGATAATCGGAAAAAAGCAATGAATATCTGGTGAACTTAAATTTCTAAATAGGTTTTGAAAGGCGGCACTATATGAAAGCTTTAGTCATAATACAAGCCCCAAGCGAATTCCACGAAATAACCAGTAAGAGTTTGAGATGGTCTTCAAGATTTGCCATCCTTGGGGGATGATGTAAAAATCTTTTTGTTATGCCTGGCAAGCAGAATTTCATTCATTCACAAATTTCAATGCTTTTAAACGATTTGGAACTGCTTGATGGGTCACTTCTAGTGTGATTTGAAGTTTTTCCTATGGACATTGGTAGTCTTTATGAGTAGTGTTGACTTGAGTCTTGATCCCTCCTCAAACCATATGAGCTAGAGACATCAAAATTTTTGTATACAGAGATACAGTCAGATGTTAAATATCTAGTAAAATCTGAAGAACCTACTAATCTTTGGAAGATTTGTCAATATTATATTTATTTTCTGTATATGAGCTTTAGATTTCGATATATTATGGTTTCTGTGTAATTTGTAATGCAGTAATGCATTTTACTAAAATTCGACATGCTAAAGGCAATTTATATGATTGGCTATAAAGAACTTTCGGGTTGGATGTAAACTGATGGAAGATGAATGAGGACTGACGATTGACGAATGATGAATGACGAATGATGATTTGATTTGCACAGCTCAGTATAATCTACGACATCATATTTTTCACACCTTATACCGATTTTAAAAAGACATTATATTTTTTTGTGTACAAAGGTTATATTTATTTTTTAATAAACCCACATTTTAGAACATCTTGTAATGCCGTAATAACAAAACTTTTCTTCTACTTTCCCTTTGGCCACTTTCCCTTTGAGGGTTTTTTTTTGGGTTTTAGCTTAGGTTTTGTTGTCGTCGTTGTTGTCTGTAACTGCATTTTAAATTAGTTTTAACTTTATTCAAATTCACAAACTCTTACCTCTTCAATTTTTTCATTAATCTTCTCGACAATAATCTTCAGCTCGTCGTGTATATCCTGCGCTCGAGAAGCTATCTTGCTTATAGATTCGACGGTTTCTTTTTCGAAAACCATATCTGGTATTTTATCAGTTTCAGCAGGAGGTTTTGTAGGATTTTTTTTAATAGGTTTTTTTTTCCAGGCTGCAACGCCTGGATCCATTAACAATAAGATTGCCGCATAGGCGATTAAAATTGACAACCTCATAGCTTTAATTTGACTGGCCTAAAATAATCCAAACTAGAAATAAAAATAGAACTTCTAAATTTGTTATGCCAAATGCATTTCGTTGAGGTGGCTTAAAATTTTTTTCTGGTTTACTGTTCTCAAAAAATGCATGGGCTCAAGTTAATCTTGGCGAGCATAAAAGTAAGGGATGTCCAATTCCGACGAAAGTTATACTACTGTTCGTACCATACGAATCATAGGTCCGAAAATCTTCAGGAACCTCGTATTTTAATGTAATCCGATCACCTCTTAAAAACAAAAACGTATTTTATTTCAGAGTTCTGGTTATTTTTTCTAAGCCGATTGGGATTGAGCGACCACAGCATGTCAGGGTTCTGACACAAACTCAAAAAATTCCATTAGCGAGTATTTAGAAAATTATTTTTGATTTTTGCTCTAAATCTGATTGACAACCTAATTAACTGAAAATCTTGATTTAAGTATTGTTTGTTAGATCAATTTATTGGCAAGAAACTTAAAATCCTGATTTCTAATTATGATCACACGCATTTGGATCTTAGAAAATGTCCAAAAAGTGATCCTGAAAGTTTCCACATTTAAGTATTTTGATCGTTAGCAGTTGTATAGATCATACTATCCATTCTCCTGACCAGCCGGGATGAAAGATAGAAGCCAGGACTATAATGGAACAGAAAACAACCTTACGTACTATTGAAAACTGCATTTTAAAAGCGTAGAATGGTAGAAGTGTAGACTTTTAATAGTCTTTGAAGACTGTACTAAAATACAATCGTTAAGCGTCTTTTATAAGGCCCTTTACATTCTATTATGCAAGGTGTGACAAAATATTTTTTCATGAGGGATTATATTTATCTTTGGATATTATAACATAACAAATGTAATTCTATATGGTAAATTATTTGATTTCCGACATCGGCACCCCGTCTTCCAGAAGAAGATTCTTTAAAGTAATGTTAAAAGGCTTGCTAGGGAATTTTATATAGACATATCCATCCGCACTTATGAAGAACAAGATCTCTATGAGCTAAAGCCACCTTTAGAGCAGCTCGAGAAAAGGCGAATCTTTTATAGTTATAAAGATTGGTGTACTCCATTTCATAGACCCAAGGTTTTTACTGCTAACAATCTTCTGGACCGCAAGGGAATTGCTTATCCAGATCCTTTTTAGTAATTTTATGTGTATCGTCTGTCGGTATCTAAAAGAAAAAGCGCTTTTGATATTTATTCAAAAAATTGTTTAAATTTTAGGATGACTTACGAATTGTTCAATTTGCAACACGATGTACAGCAGAGAAAGCAGGTAGAAAAAATATCTATTCATTGTTGAAAACTTTTTTCGGTATTAAATTTTGTAAAATGCGAAGAATTTGTAATTCCAAGACATTTATACCTAAGACATTGTTTATGAGACGTTATATAAAGTGTGACTAAGTAAATTTGATCGTTTTAGACATGGTCCAACCGTTTTAAGCTCCAAGCTTATACAACATTTTTAAAGATATTCACAATCCTCAATTCTGATTTTCAAAAATATTTAAAAGTAAAAAATTTATTATTTAGTTTCGGAGTTAATCAGGCATGGCTTCTGAAACAAACTGATTCCAGGAGAGCTCAGAGAGGACAGAAAATAGACATGAGAGTTAAGTTTCTCAATGTATGCCTCAAATCGTTCCGATTGGTAGTTTTGTTAGGAGTTATCTGATTCCGAAAAGAGCTCAGCATTTAGATTTTGATCTTGCGGATTCGGAGCTCGCAAAAAAAATGTCCATCCATTCTTCCAAGTTTTGGTGGGTTTCGCACCTGTACCCCAAACCTCCCCCACGTTCGTCCACAGGGTTTATAAATATTTGCATTTTTATTTTAGTCTAACACTAATTTAAAGGACACCCTGTTTAATTTTAGGTTTTCCTTTGCCAAAGTCAATTATAATGAACATGCCTTGGCCAGGCTTCCCATTCCCCAGCTTGGGTTGCTTTGCCGCCGCTGCCTCCTTGGCAACAAAAGCTCCGAATTTTTCCTAAAGTTTAAAAGTTAAACATCGCATAAAGCTTCACTGTACAGGCTACTTACAAACTCCTTGTTAATATTTCGACTTTCTTGTGCACTCACGCCCTTATGCGCCTCCAAGTTCTTGGCCATATGTATCATCGTATCCTCCAAATGCCTTACACTAAAGCACTCTACAGCTTTGTATTCCAAGATTAGGAGCAGTATACTAAGTATGACCGATGCGCTCGGTGCTTTCGAAATCAACATTTTGCCTTGGAGACATGATGACCATGATTGACATGGTATACAAGTAAGAGAAACATTTAGTACTAGAAATAATGCAAAATTTTCCAATAATTTTAACGCCTATTTGCTATGGTTGAGGGGGCGACAACCCTTAGACCCAGTTGGGCCATTTAATCCGCAATCCTGACGCATTTATTGTGATTTTTATGCAGCTTGCAAGCGCTTTAATAGATTTTTGCATAAAAAAGTTCCCACAGGCTCATGGAGCTGCTCCTAATGTAAACAAGTTATAAAATGCTCGTAAAATCCCGAAACTATCGGCACATAAAAATGCTATTAAAAATGCTACCGTGGATCTAGTTCCTTTTTTTATGTCGCCTGTGAATTTGCGAAATGCTAAAATCATAAAACAGCGCGGGGTGCGGTTAGGGCGCCAAGGGTTGTGAAGGTTGATAAGGTCTCTCAAGGTGTCGGGGAGTTTGCCCTTTTCCGAATCACAAAAAAAATCAAAATGCGTTTGTCAATGAATTAGAATTGCTTTGATGGGTCGATCGTAAAGTTTGTAAATGGCTTTCTTATGGCTCCTTTTTTATGTGCACTACGCATTTTGCTGAGCATTTAGTTCCTTAAATTCATGGGTTATGCACCCTTCCGATTCCGACGATTGTGAATAATGATAAAAATCGCCACATTGAACATATACACGGCCCGTTCAGGAGATGGACCGGAACAAAGAAAGTTGTAAATTGTACTAAATTTATATAAATATTGGATTATAACCTTTTAAATTAATCGGTTGATTGCCAATAAAATAAATATTCGAAAAAAAAATAAATTTCATAAAAATAGGTTGACTATATTTTATAGCCCATACAGAGCAGATGGGTCAAAAATAAAATTTATATAAAATTCATTATGTTTCGTTTTCTTACGAATATCGTTCAAAATTTGGCAGTATAAACTATCAAAAAGAAAGTCAAAATTTCATAAATATCGGTTGACTATATCCCATAGTTCCCAATAGGACAGATCTGTGTTTGGTGTAGGAATGCTCGATATCGAAAAAAAAAAAAATCGAATCGAAGATTGAGTATTCCAAAAAACTCAATATCGATCCGATTCCTCCTAAAAATAAATCCGCGTCGACGGTATCGGTATCGACTTTTTGACGTTTTTATACCCTGTACCGTATGGTACCAAGGGTATATTAAGTTTGTGCAAGCCAAAAATGTATGTAACATATAGAAGGAGACGTCGGAGACACCCCAAAGTTACCTAAAATATGATCAGGGTGAATAGAGAAGTCGATATACCCATGTCCGTCTGTCCGTCTGTCCGTCCGTCTGTCCGTCCGTGTGAACGCCTAGATCTCAGAGATGGTAAGAGCTAGAGTTACCAAACTTTCACATTAGATCCCATATTATTCCATAGAAGACAAGTTTATTTTATTTTTTTTAATATCGGGAATAAATTATATAGCTCCCATGGGGGTGTTTGAGACGACCTCGACAAAAAAAAAGCGTTGTTGTGTTTCGTTTGTTTGTTAAGATATTGGGACCAAATTTGACATTCGTGAGTATTTTATAGTTCCTAAGCACTGTACTAAATTTAATCCAAATCGTTTGACTAGATCATATAGCTCCCATAGGACCAATCGGTCCAAAAACACGATTTTTATACAAAATTCGATGTGTTTTGTTTGTTTGTAAAGATATTTGAAATAAATTTGGCATTCATATCTTTTTTAAGGTATTTAAGCACTGTGTCAAATTTTATTGAAATCGGTTGACTGTATCATATAGCTCCCATAGGAACGATCGATCAAAAAAAATTTTTGCTTAAAAATTATTCTGTTTTTGGTTTCTTTCCGCGCCCGACTTTACGTCCGCCATTTTTTTAAAGAAGAATTGAACAAAATTAAACTAATAATGATATTAGCTTTTTGTTTTTACACGTAGTGGTTCATTTTAATTACTGTGTACACTCTATAATTATATTTTTTGGAAATGAACTCAACTAGACCAGAATATCGAATGGACGACTTTTTCGAAAATTAATTACAAGCGCTAAATGTCAAAAATTTATTTCGATACCGATACTAAGCAAATTGGTATAGGACCGTCGATTAACGTCGAGAACCAAAATATCGGTATCGAATATTCAGTATCGACTTCGAATTTCGCGATATTCAAAATATCGGATCGGCATCGCGCATCCCTAGTTTGGTATAAAATTTTCCCTTTGTTTGTTTATGAAAATATCGTAATCTAACTTGGCAAATAAAATTACTTTTGTTCTTAATCAATATATCTCGTATTAAATTGTAACGTAGTTTTATAGGGTATGCCAAAAGTCGCCTGGGCCCGATTTTAATGTACGCCATCTTTTAAAGACACATTTACTGAAAAGGCCTTAAAATAAAACTATTGCCTTATAAAATAAATATTATTATTTTATCTATATTTTTACTATGTATCTATATATCAACTCAATAAATTTATTTTTTTTTAATTTTTCTCCTAATTATGTTTAATAAATTTTTATACTCTGTACCGTATGGTACCAAGGGTCTATTAAGTTTTTTTAATTGTATTTTCCAAAAGGTAAGTCCCCTTGACATTAAGTTCCAAACGCTTCCATACAATTTTCTACTACTTTTTATATATCTTGTACTACGTTTTTAACACTTTTCACAGCAACACTGTGCAAAATCATCCCCAAAACTATGCCAGCATTTTTTTGTACATATCAAATGTGGATTGTATTTGCTTTGAGAATAAAACGTACATTTGGCAAACACAGCCAACAAGGCAGCGTGGCCGAGCGGTCTAAGGCGCTGGTTTTAGGCACCAGTCCGAAAGGGCGTGGGTTCGAATCCCACCGCTGTCACTAGTTGGATTTTTTGGTTGGTTTTTTTTTTTTTAATTTTATTTTTTTTTTAATAAATTATAAAGAAATTACAAATATTACTTGGTAAATAATTGTCTTCTAACTATTTGTTATATTTATAAGCGTTTAAAAAAATTCTGTCTGTAAAATTCTTTAACATGGGTTCGAATCCCACTGCTGGATTTTTTTTTTCAGCGTATTTTATTTTTACTTTCATTTTTTTAAATAATTTATAAAGCAATTAAAAATAATACTTGTTAAAAATTTGTCATCTTACTATTTGTTATTTATAAGCGCTTACAAAAATGCTGTCTGCAAAATACTTTAATATGAAAAAACAATTTTTTTATATTTGCTTAAAAAATTTTATGACATCTTACCAAAAATATTTGAATTATTTACTTTACTCCAAAGAGCTAAACCTTAATAACATAAAGCACACCTAGTTGTAACTTAGAATCTATTGGGAAGATTCAGTATACATATATTGAGAATATTATTTCTAAAATTTAGCGCAACTTAGAAAAAAGCTTTGCAAAACTTAACAAAAAACGTTTCGCCCTTTGATCCAATATGTTGAATTAAATATTCTCGTTTATAAATAAAACATATTTCTTTGAATAAAAACATGAAAAAAAAAACACACAAATGATCTAGAATTTTGTTAATAACGCCTATCGCAGCAATCTTTATATAATAAAGATAAGCTGTCTTATCACGTCGTGACTCATCTCATTCATAATAAAAACAAATTCTTTTAATAGCGTATGAAAAAATTCTTATTTGATATTCTGATTCCGATTGTTCAGTGGGTCTAGTTGAATTTTGTGCAAATAGGCGACAACCGGCAGCGTGGCCGAGCGGTCTAAGGCGCTGGTTTTAGGCACCAGTCCGAAAGGGCGTGGGTTCGAATCCCACCGCTGTCACTAATTACCGACGCACAGTTGGACTTTTTTGTTGTAGGTCGCCTTAATCATTTTATTTTTTTTTTTGTGGTTTTTAAAGCTGTGAATAATAATTTTAAATTGTTATTGACTGTTTAAACAGATTGATTAACTGATTTGAGTTACAAATCAATTAAATATTTATTTATCATCAGTCGTTGAAGTTTTTTTTTTTTATATTTATGTGAATTACTATATTTTAGTTGAACAAATTAATAAACGATGTTTTCTGCTTAATCTTATTATTTTTAAAAATTATTTTAGGCTACAGTCAAAAACTTGTTGCTATATAAAGAAAAAAAGTCCAATTATTTTAACAAATAGTACTAAAAATAAAAATAGTAATTTTTCAAGCCAAATCGCTTTGCGATAAACAAAAAGATTTGATTTATCGAAAATAAAAACTGCAAAAAATAACCAAAAAATTTGACATTGTCGTAAAAAGAAATAAATAAAAAATTTTTAATTCTTAAAAATCCGTAAAGAAAAAAAATTTCGTATACTTTGTGGCCATACTGTAAGCCGCTTTTATCCGGTACCCTATGGAAAGGTACTGCGTAGATGATGTGTCTATTTAAAAAATACTAGTTTTTATACCCTGTACCGTATGGTCCAAGGGTATATTAAGTTTGTGCAAGCCGAAAATGTATGTAACATATAGAAGGAGAAGTCGGAGACACCCCAAAGTTACCTAAACTATGATCAGGGTGAATAGAGAAGTCGATATACCCATGTCCGTCTGTCCGTCTGTCCGTCTGTCCGTCTGTCCGTCTGTCCGTCCGTGTGAACGCCTAGATCTCAGAGATGGTAAGAGCTAGAGTTACCAAACTTTCACATTAGATCCCATATTATTCCATAGGAGGCAAGTTTATTTTATTTTTTTGATATCGGGGATAAATTATATAGCTCCCATGGGGGTGTTTGAGACGACCTCGACAAAAAAAAAGCGTTTTAGATGAATAATTCGTTTGTTTATAAAGATATCGTAACGAAATTTGGTATTCAAAAGTTTTTTATAGTTCCGAATCACTGTACCAAATTTGATCGAAATCGGTTGACTATATCATATAGCTCCCATAGGACCGATCGGCCAAAATAACTTTTTTAACGAAAAATTCGCTATATTTCGTTTTTTAATAAAGATATCGTAACCAGATTTGGCGTTTGGAAATTTTTTAGACCACTTAAGCAATGTGCCAAATTTGAACAAAATCGGTTGACTATATCATATAGCTCCCATAGGTCCGATCTTCCAAAAAATCGATTTTTTAACAAAATTTGTCGTGTTTCGTTTGTTTGTTAAGATATTGGGACCAAATTTGACATTCGTCAGTATTTTATAGTTCCTAAGCACTGTACCAAATTTAATCCAAATCGTTTGACTAGATCATATAGCTCCCATAGGACCAATCGGTCCAAAAACACGTTTTTTATACAAAATTCTATGTGTTTTGTTTGTTTGTAAAGATATTTGAAATAAATTTAGCATTCATATCTTTTTTAAGGTATTTAAGCACTGTGTCAAATTTTATTGAAATCGGTTGACTATATCATATAGCTCCCATAGGAACGATCGGTCAAAAAAAAATTTTTGCTTAAAAATTCTTCTGTTTTTGGTTTTTTGTGAAGAAATCGGACTTTATTACAAGCTAGTGGTACAGGGTATCCTAAAGTCGTCCGCGCCCGACTTTACGTCCGCCATTTTTTTTTATATCTTCAAAGGTAAACCACTTTTCTCCTTTCATATAACACGTAATATATATGAGTAACCAAAAAGTAGTAAAAACAATTTAATTTTTTTTAGTATGAAGAATAAAAAAATATAAAAAGTACTAATACCTATTTTTCTGGAAGAGAATTCAGCAGAGTTTGTTTCGTTTTTAATTATAATTATTTCTTTTTAAATTTTATAAATAAATAATACCTTAAATATTTTTCGTATTCGTCGATTTATTTTGTATTTATTAATTCATATTATATTAAGAATAACTTACAAAAATAGCTCGAAGAAAGTGAAAAATTGTTTGCAAATATTAAAATTGCTTGGTAAACATTAATTTTAAATTTCTAATTAAACAAATTTAAATGCATTGTTGATCTCATTTAAATTTTCCTTAAGAAAATTTTATAAAAATTACCCAAGACAAATTGGAGTTTTGTGGCACTCCCCGGTTTAATTTTCCCCGCAGCATAGTTTCAGCATCTAAAATTAATTTATAATTTAATGAGTAACCCATTTAAGAGTTAAAGACTGATTTTTGATTAAAACTCAAAATTTTGGTATTAAGCCAGAATACATAGGTAACAGCCGATCTCTGGAAAACGAAAAAACCAAACGGAAAAATTTCATTCGAAGAAGGTATTTTGATAAATCGATAACTTCTCTTTTTATTTTCGATAAATTCTTAATATTCCCCTAACTGACATGGTTAGGTTAGAATGAAGCCTAGATCTCGGAGACTAGAAGAGATAGAGCCACCCAACTTTACCAGCTGGTGCGCATATTTCCTGTGAAGATGAAGGTCGTTGAATCATGTGAATATCTTTCAATATTTGACTCTACCTAGTTATAGATACAAGTGACACCGAATCACAATTTTTGCGTAAGCTGATTCATGCGACTCTAATGAACAAATCCACATGCAACTTTTATTGATGCGAACCCCCCACTCCCGCAATCGATTTGCCTTGTTTTCTCCCACACCCCTCAACTTGGAACTTACCCCATATACTTTAAATAGCTGTAACTTTCGAGTTTCATCACAGTCGGTAAAAATTTGTGGAACTTAGGTATAAATTTCAAATTTCACTGAAATAAATCAATTCCAATTGGAAAGTTCTTAGTAGGAATGTGCATAAACAATTTTTTCGAGAGAAAAAGTACACGGTATTCCACTGTAGGGCACCGCTTCAACTGTACCACTTTTTTTTTAATTATGAATTAATAGACTTTGGAATCGGTTTCTGTTCATATCTAAAACTAGCAGAATTTGTTGTTGTTTAGGATTGAGTCTTTATTTCCGATGTTCGTATTAAGTCTGTGATTTGGTTCTTGTTCATTTTGACTTTTTGTCTGGTTTGATGGTAGAGTATAGGAATTCCGCTTTGGTTTTGAATTTTAAATAACGGGTTCGTTTTCCTGAGAACGACTAATTTTTTTAAACAATTATTGGTATTACAAAATTTGAATCTTGAAAAATATTTTTTACTGCTTATTAATCTTTGAGATTAGAAAGTTTACTCTTGGATTTTTTTGCGAGCTACCAGAACTATTGCTCCTTAAAACCCCTTATAGCTTTTTGATCTTTTTGAGCTTTTTGGTTTTAGAGTCTATCAAAATAAAAATATCGCAAATTCTAATCAATACAGAAAATGTAGTATTCATAAAGTTATGATGAGTTATTGCCATTGGGAACATCATTATCAGTATTGATATGTGCATATATCAACATTTTTAAAGAAACTGGAAACTACGTAATGCCATATAGCACCGGGACCGGTATGCAGATTTATCTAGCAAACTATGATTAGTATGTAAAATAAAAGGGAAACTGCCAGCATTATTTTGAAAATTCATATCGTTATTATATATCCTATTCCAGTTTTTTCACTATCAGATTGTGCAACATACCTTTTATACTGTAGATAACAATAAAAAACCCGATTTAATTCGTGAAAAAATGAACGATTTTGAATTTATTTAAATTTAAATGTTCCCATTATTACATAATCTTAACTTAAGTTTTTTTTTAGTTAAAGTCCAGAAAAGCATTCCTATTTGAACTACGCGAATCATACTGCAGGAAGTATCTCATTAAAGCTGCAAGATCCCCCACCAAGTCCAACAGACCCACAAAATCAAATGATAAGAATTATGAAGTCAAAAGTTACCTTTTATTCTTTAAAAAAAATACCATTTTATTAAAATCTTTTGAAAAGGAAGAAATAATATTTTAATTTAAATATTCCGAAGTGATGGGGCAAAGATTAGTTCAATTATTCCCATATCTTCACCACATTATGGGAAAACTAAATAAGAGCTTTGGCATTTTTGGGCGACTCTCTGTTAGACAACTGTGTGACCGATTGAACCTTTTTTGTACATCTACCCATCCGTATATATTTCTAGATCTCGAAATCTCCAACGCTTGAAGTCCAAAATTCTCTTTAAGTTTACTTCACTTTTCCCCCGTGGTTCCATGTGTGTGTCAAAAAGGACCAAAATCGAATTTTTTCAGGAAAAAGAATGTTCCACATTCGAACATCACCTCGGACTGCCAAAAATTTTCTTTCATTCTTGTTAGATTTTCTAATGTTCTTATTGAAATATATGTATACTAAACCCATAATGTCCAATATTCTTTCTGTCGCAATACGTTTATATCAATGTTAAAACCAGAGCACCTGCAGCTACTTTAAAGGACCGCTTAATTACGACTTTATAACCGTGCACTACCAACAACCCCCACTCCACTCGAGGAAAATCATTTCCCAAACGTTTATCTGCCATTGACATTTTCCGCGTGCGCTGTCCCAATTTAAAGTTAACCCTTTGCCGGGAAATAACATGTTGATCTTGTTAGAGCGTTAAACCAATGTCAGATTTCAAAACAAAAGCCCAGGGATTGGGAATGGGCAGGAAATTAAAAGGTTTGCGGTTGCCGCAACTAAAAGTCCCGCATTCGTTTTGACCCATTAGCTTGAGGGTCGGTCTCTGGTCTCTGGCTTAGAGAGTTCAAAAGTGATTTACAAAAATCATTAAATTCATCTGTTTCATTGGTTTGTTGTTGTTGCTGGTTCGCTAAAAGTATCAAATTTCGAGCATATTTCAATTGTTATCAGTTAGGCTGGAACAGTTTCAAAGGGTTGACAACAATAAGTAAACCAGTAAGCCTTTTGTACCGTGCCTCGTGTCAAAACTGTGACGTCAAACGTGCGGGAGACTCTTAATTTTTGGGTAATTTTTTTGGGAACTCTCTCTGACTTGTTTGCGTAATTTCCCATGCTCATTGCAGCTAATAGAAGTTGAACACACTTTAGAACATTATGCGGTTTCGTGCTGCACAAATTTCCCTTACTTATGGAAATTTTCGAGCCAGGTTAAGAACGTGATTAGGCTTGGTTCCAAGTAGCCATCGTTAATTGGGAGCGTTTAAACTACAAATGCTGAAATAATTCTACGACATCTATATGTATTTCAATGATTCACTCTAATAGAGCTGTATCATATGTACTTATAACTAATTGCTATTAATAGCCGCAATCTATAATTATTCCGCAGTTAGGAACCTTAAATGCCTGAAGATGAGCTTTCAATGCACAGTGGACGAAAAAGATCATCGTAGGAAGTTAAATCGAAAAATTTAAAAACCTTGTCATACAAATTTTAGGAACAATATAATAAAGCTCAATATACAATTAAAACAATTTTAGGGACATAATTTTTCGATTTTAGGTTAATATTTCTAGGTGAATTGAACTATGGACTATTTGATATTGATATAAACTTTAATTTTCTAGACGATTGCAGTGTTACAGATAATTTGAATCTATTTTTCTATTTTTTCGGCTTAAAATCCAATTTTCTATCAAAAGATGAAGAATACATTTTTT
Source organism: Chymomyza amoena (assembly GCA_037043745.1). Lineage (NCBI taxonomy): Eukaryota > Metazoa > Arthropoda > Insecta > Diptera > Drosophilidae > Chymomyza > Chymomyza amoena. The sequence goes on from JBAMAX010001554.1 coordinate 65,927, forward strand.
AAATTGACTATTCTTATTTTACCAGTAGAAAGAGCATAATCCTATGCTGACGCAGAGAAACTGAACGCATGCCGAGGAAATTTACGCTATTATTAGAGTGATTAACAGGCCCGGAAAAACCGGGAAATAGCCCGGTTTTGGAAGCAACGTCTCTGTGTCCTGATGACTATCTCTGAGTGGTCCAGAATTTCATATTAC
>JBAMAX010001555.1:0-24689 GCA_037043745.1 Chymomyza amoena
TACTCTCACGATATGGGCTATTTTCTTGATTATACGCCATGCTTTCTGAGTTTCAACTTCAACGAATTCTGGTTCAGATTCGAAATCCTCTTCAAGATCGATTTTCTTGATTTCGTCCTTGGGAAAGAAATCATAATAATCAGTTCCCGATATTGTAGGAGTTTTAAGAATATATTAACTTACTCCAACGACTCGGACGATATGGGCAATTTTCTTGATAATACGCCATGCTTTCTGAGTTTCAACTTCAACGAATTCTGGTTCAGATTCGATATCCTCATCAAGATCGATTTTTTTGATTTCGTCCTAGGGAAAGAAATAATACAAATCAGTTAACAATATTGTAGGATTTCTAAGAATATGTTCACTTACACCAACGACTCGGACGATATGGGCTATTTTCTTGATAATACGCCATGCCTTCTGAGTTTCAGCTTCAACGAATTCCGGTTCAGAGTCGATTTCCTCTTCAAGATCGATTTTTTTGATTTCGTCCTAGAGTAGGAAACAAAAGATAGTTAGTTCTTTACTTACATTCAGTATTTTGATATTGGCCTCCCTTTGCCTAAACAGAACTTCACAGCAACTATAATGCAACTCGAAAGACCCCCTATTTTGAGTAGAAATTTACTTACACCAACGACCCTGACGATATGGGCAATTTTCTTGATAATACGCCAAGCCTTTTGAGTTTCAACTTCAACCAAGTCGGAATCAGAGTCAACGTTCTGTTGACGATTGATGGTTCCAGCGGAGGAGTGTGCCACCAGAGCGATGGCCAGAAGAGCAAAAAGCTTTAGCGCTTGCATAGTGTTGGGATTCACTTTAGAAGTACGGCTATTGGGTTGAAAACCCTGCCTTTTATACGCATCTTTGTTTCCACTTATGTATTATTATTATCACTACATAATAGGATGAGGTAAACAAAATATTGTGATTTACTCTGATATCAGTTATATATCAGTTATGTATTTGCATGCCGAAGTCCCCTTAATATTTGGCCTCTTGTACTCAAGTATCCACTACTCAATTGAACTACTATAACTTACCAATCAATCGCCAAAATTCTTATCTACATGACAGCAATAGGTTTCAATTGCCGCATAACGCGCCCGAATTAAAGACTCTGCTCCATTCAAAATTATAAAATCAACAAACTCTATCTAACTTAGACGCACGTTCCAGTTAAAAATAAAACCATTCTTATATGATAGGCATTTCCAGCACTTCAAGTAAGCACATAATATGTGTATATTAAAATATAATAATTTTTGTATTTTTAGAATGCAATTAAAGTAGTTCCGGTTCCAGCGGGTTCATCGTGGATTGAGCTTAAACTTGGGCAAGCAAGTTGTTAAGTTCGTTCTAAAAAGGATAAAGTACGAGCTTAAGAATTTGTATCTAACATGGGGTTAAGGCAGCTGGATAACTTACATCATCATCGCTCAGTGCTCCAATAACTTCCTCGTCAAAGGGTATGGCCTCTAAAGTTTTACCACTCTGTCAAAGTTGTAAAATAATATTGTTAATCTGTTGTAATTTTTTAAATTATGTATTGCTTACTATTATCTTTGCAGCGTCGTTCTAATGTCATGGAATGTTGAAAAGAAAGTCAAAAATATTTTTAGCATTATATTACAGCTTGAAAAAAAGGCAAATAAATATTTAACAAAGTCTTACACAGGATCAATATAATTTCGGGAAAGCTTTATCAAAAAATATTGTCTTACAAAAGATTATCCTTAGCGCAGGAACCTAAGCCTACTCAAAGCTGATGTCTGATATTATTTTTTTGCAAAAATATCGCTAGATATCTCCGAAAGTCAGAATCTTTATAGAATTCTGTTTACAAAAACCACCTGAGAGTTAAGATTATGTTTTTTTAATAAATCTTTTTTTTTTTCTCGAATATTTATTATTGGAAATCAACCCTTGATTTTATGGGTTATAATCCAACATTTATGAAAAGTAAGTCACTATACACATAAAGAAACCTTTTGTGTGGTATCATTTAGATTACTCTATATATGTACAATATTTAAAAAATCAAGTAGACTCTATGATATGATACGCCTTCTGAGGTCGTTTGATGAAGGCGTTTTAGGCGTCTTCTTGGTCTATGACCGGCCAGGGCACATGCAAGCGAGTTCGGATGGTTCCTTATGCGATCAGCGTAACGGTCGCTAAGTTTATTCAATACATCACCCACATAGGGAATGCCTAGATCCTTGTGGGGCATCTGCAATTTTGAGCAAAGTTTTGTTTTGTAATATTTGGATTTTTTTAATATTTGACTTGGCAGCTGTTCCCCAGATTTGTATGCCATAAGACCAAGTTGGCATAATTAAACTCTTATATAGAATTCTTTTATTATCCAAAGATAGCTTGCTATTTCTACGAAGTAGCCACTCCATTTTGCCAAGTTTGGTTCTACATCTTGCTGTTATTATTTTAATGTGGTCCCTCCAACACAATTTTTTGTCGAGGTGAATTTCGAGATACGGGTGTGATGTTTTCATTGGAATTATCTCTCCATTTAAAGTAAGCGCAGGTCTTGGGTCTTTCCTTAACGAGAATAAAACGCTGGAAGATTTGTCACCATTAAGCTGGATGTTCCAGCGTTTCGCCCAAGTTGCTATAATGTCCAGTTGGTTCTGTAAGGTATCAGCAGCCATTTGAACGCTGGAGGAAGACGAAAGAATGGCAGAGTCATCAGCATACGTTGCCGTTATAAACTCAGAACTGCCCGTCGAGCTCGGCATTTCCATATTAAAAATGGTGAATAAAAATGGAGATAGAACGCTACCTTGCGGCACTCCGCTTTAATGGTCCGTCGTTCCGAGAGTTCACCTTTCACCATAACTTTGAAAGATCGATTGTCCAGAAATGATTTTATGATTTCAAAATGAGGAGCAGGAAGGGCAGATTTAAGTTTTTGTAGTAACCCTTCGTGCCACACTCTGTCAAAAGCCTGCTTGACATCCAAAAATGCTGCCATGCAGTAGCGACGATTCTCGAAGGAGTCTAAGATGTGTTGCACCACTCTGTGAGTTTGCTCTGGAACTTGGGACGTCACGCTGGAAAATGACAAACTCTGCTCAAAAAGCTTCTTTCAAAAATTTTCGCGAATACTGGTAGCAAACTAATCGGGCGATAAGATGCAATGGAGATGGGAGGCTGGCAGGGCTTTAGAATCATAACAATTTGAGCACATTTCCACTCCTTTGGGAAATATGCCAGACGCATAATTGCATTGAATATCTTGAATAGAGCCAGAATGCCCGGCATTGGAAGAGCCTTAGCTACTCTGGCGTCAATTTTATCAAGACCTGGAGCTTTTTTGGGGTTGAGTGCTTTTATTTGATCTACAATTTCGTTAGATCGCACTGGGCGTACTGGCAAGTCCAGTTGAAGCGGTGTAGATAATGCCTCCAAAGTTTCCTCGACCTCAGCAACTGAGTTCAGATTGAAGGGAGTAAAACGATCCTCCAGGTGATGTGCAAAAGCTTCAGCACGGGCTCGGTCAGAACGACACCAGAGCCCATTGGCGGTTTGAATAGGAGCGCTTTTAATGGCTGGTTTTTTTAAGTACCGTGTCAGACGCCATAGGCTGCGGCTTCCATCATCATTTGGACTTACATGAGTAAGAAGAGAATTTATCCTTCGTTGATTTAAGTTATTTAAAGCTTCTTTAAGTCTGTTAGCAACATTACGATAGAGATCCTTGTCAGCTGGATCATGCGTTCGAAGATAATTTTTTCGCAGGCGACGCTTCATCCTCAAAAGCTGAGCTGTCTGCGCATCAAGAGAATCACGAGGCGGGTGTTGACGGTGACCAGTGTGTGTAGGAGCAGCTAGATTAGCAGCGTCAGTTATATTCTTACGTAGCAGTTTAACGGCATCATCAATATCCTCCTTGGTATTGATTTCCATTTGAAAATGAGTTTTCATATTAATATGACGTTGGAACGTCTTTATACACGCAAATCTATGTAGGAGCATTCGATTTTTATCGTAGATAGCAACGTTAGCAGTAAACTTGATTAATAGCGGCAAATGATCAGAATCAAGGTCTTCAAGAGATTCTATGGAAAGCTGTTGCGGATGAACACCCCGACAGATTGCGAAGTCCGGAGCGCTAGGCGTTCGAGAGACGTCACCAGGGAAGTGGGTTGGAGCGCCGGAAGCCAGAATATACATAGACGAGTTTTGCCTATCAGTGCAGAGAGCGCGGCCTCTAGTACATGCTCGAGAATTACCCCACCAAGGATGCTTTGCATTCCAATCTTCTGCTGCAATGAGTCGATGGCTTTGCTGCTGAACAAGTAGACTGAAAGGGACGGAACCCCAAAGAAAGCCTGGAGCGCAAAATACGGCTGAGATGATGACATTGCCCTGCCCAATTTCAAGTTCTAACATAACGGCTTGCATTTCCGGCGTGTGGATTGCAGGAATTAGGTGATGTTTGTATTCCTTTTTTATAAGTATCGCTGTTCCTCCGCGGCGGTTGTTAGACGGATGGTTCGCTGTGTATAGCTCAAATCCGAATAATTGAAATGAAGTTCTGCTGCAGAAATGAGTTTCTGACAACAGTGCGATGTCGATATTTTTCGTTTTTATTAAGTTTTTTAGCTCTAGGGCATTCCAGACAACAATTTTAATGTTTTTGCCATTTTGGACAACCATTGTCAGCAATTGGATGATCTGCTTTTGCATATCCATGAATTGGTCGAATCGTCCCAAAGGACGGTCAATTTTACTCTCCAGCTGTGTATTGCAGGCCTTGGAGGTCAAGTTGGGTGTTGACCAGTTTTCATTACCTGGATTAAGATTGCCTCTGACAGCGTCAGCGTAGGACATGGGAGGATTTCGAAAACTTTGTGGTCCGCTTTCATTTAGTTGTGTGACTAATGCAGGAGTACTGGTTGAATGGAAACTTCGTTCGATGGCACCTTGGACCGTTTTGATAGGCGCTGGTAGATACGACAGCCTTTATAATTTGCAGTATGTGGTAAATTGCAGTGGACACATTTGGCGGGTTGGTCAAATGGCTTTTTGCATTCGGTTGAGGCAGGGTTATCCCCACATTTCACGCAGTGGAAGGCTCTCCTGCAGTAACGTTGTGTGTGTCCATAGTTCTGGCAACGGTGGCATTGGACAAAATCTTTGCCCTTGTGGGGTTTTTCGACAGATATCTTCTGGTGACAGATAGCTGTCAGGCCGAAGATATCGTTGTTATTTGATTTTGGTTCCAAATCTACAAAAAACAAGTTTAGGGAAGACCCATCCCGTTTACTTTTCGGGTTATAAATATTGAGTATCCCAGATTTGTTAGCTGATCCTTGAGAAAATCATGGTCAGTCGAGTAATGCAGGCCTTTTATGACGACTTTATAAGCGCGTTCACTTGCTAATTGATATATGTGAAATTCAGCTCTCATTTTGTCCAGCTTGCTCACCATTTCTCTAAATGTTTGTACGTCCTTTCAGTGCGGGTCTTTGATAATTCGCTCATTTCAACGGGCAAATCCACATCCTCGGAATCAGCTCCCAAAGCAGCAAAACGGTTGGAACGGTTTGTGGTTGTATTTGTATTGGCAGCTATTGGGTCCGACTTCAACGACTTTCGTATTGCTTCCGGCGAACGAGAAGCAGGTCTTTTGTTGACAATTAGTTTATTTTTTGCTGGCACATTTTGCCAGGATGGAACCAAAAGGTTCTTTCTGTCAGCTATTGAAGCACTAGTGGATTCATTAACTTTTGCAGAAGCGATCGCTGCTGTTGAGCGTAAATGTTTATCGTGAGAAGCCATCACCAGCTGCGATTTTGGCAGACTAATCGACAACCAAATTAAAGCCTAGTGGTAGACAGTTTTTCTCAAGACGCATTAATCGATGGTTCAAAGAACAAGTTCACAAAGAAAAATAAAAATCAGAAAATTAATTTTAGTAATATTTAGAAACACAAACTTTAAAAGCCAAGTTTACTCCTTAATAAATCTAATATCAAACATCTTTGATCAGTGCTATCAAAGTTTCCTTACACCCATTCCTGCAATAATTGGCGCACCATCTACAGCCACACTCGAAGTTTTAGTGCCGGTGGAGCTTGAGCTCTTTCCACAAGTAGTGGATGTTCCAGTAGTAGTTTTACTCACAGTTGTTGTTTCATCAGAATTATTGGAGACACTGATTGTTCCATCACTTCCATTTGAAGTACAAACGCAAGTGACACCTTCACCCGTCTTTATGACAGTACTGCTTACAGCTCCGGTTACTTTTTAGCAGTGCTTGTTGCAGTTCCGGCTACTTTTGAAGCAGTGCAGCTTGCAGTTCCGGCTACTTTAGTTGCTGTACCAACAGCAGCCCCGGCTACTTTCGATGCAGTACTGGTGACATCACCAACTACCTTTGAGACAATGCTAGCTGCATCTCCGGCAACCTTTGAAGCAATACTGGACACATCTCCAGCTACTTTAGTTGCAGTACTGGCTGCACCTCTGGCTACTTTCGATGCAGTACTGGTGACATCACCGACTACTTTTGAAGCAGTGCTGGTAACATCCCCGGCTACCTTTGAAGCAGTGCTAGTTGCATCCCCGGCTACCTTTGATGCAGTACTGGCTGCACCTCCGGCTACTTTCGATGCAGTGCTGGTTGCATCTCCGACTACTTTCGATGCTGTACTGGTGACATCACCGACTACCTTTGAAGCAATGTTAGCTGCACTTCCGGCTACATTTGATGCAGTACTGGCTGCATCTCCGGCTACATTTGATGCAGTACTGGCTGCATCTCCGGCAACTTTCGAAGCAGTACTCGTGACATCACCAACTACCTTTGAAGCAGTGCTGGTAGCATCACCTACTACCTTCGAAGCAGTACTTGCTGCATCTCCGGCAATGTTTGTGGCAGTACCAACAACAGCTCCGGCTACGTTAGCGGCAGTACTGGCTGCATCTCCAGCCACATTTGTAGCAGTGCCGGCAACTGCTGCAGCAACATTCGTAGCCGAGCTTACCACCCACTTGCACTTCCGGTGGCATCACCTACCACACCAGCTGCAATTCCTGTAGCTGCTCCAACCGCATCCTTAGCGATGGTACCGGCTGTGTCCAAAAATAAATTTTTGGAATTTAGGCTTATTCATTTCGTGAAACTTTACAAAAGTGGCCACTCAAATGAACAATATGGAAATTGGGGAAAGGTGCAGAAATGTGGTCCCACTAGTTGTAGCTAAAAATTTATGGATCATACGTTTTCAAATCTCCTAGATACCTATATTATACAATCCAAGTCACAATAAAAATTAATAAACAATTTTAAATTTTAATCTATCGTTTATTCGCTGATAATTGTGTTCAATATTTAAACGTTATCGTCTCTATATGTATAGACATCTATCAAGCGTCAACAGTTTTTATTTACAAGGCGGTGATGGCGTTCTATAATACATTAGTATTCGATTAGTAAGTGATTAATTTAATAGGATTCTTATTTAAAACTTACAGCCAGATCGCCGAGTGAGTTACCCACGGTTTGCATAGCATCACCGATTAGGTTGTAGGCCTCAGGCTCTTGCTCTACCAGCTCAATCTTATCGATAACGGTCTAAAAAAGTAAAAAAATAAATTACTTTCATGTTATTTGGTTTTCCAAAAGAATAATTTTTACTTACAGCGACGTGATGCAGAGCTTTGCCGACTTTCTTGAGAATAAACTTGACAAGACTTTGAGTTTCGGCTTCAACAAATCCCAATTCATTGTCAGACTCCTCTTCCAGCTCAATTTTATCGATAACGGTCTAAAAAAGTGAAAATTTATATTACTCTTATGTTAGTTGGCTTTCCCAAAAGAAGATATTTCCTTACAGCGACATGATGGAGGACTTTGCCGATTTTCTTGAGAATACTCTTGGCACTTTGAGTTTCGGCGTCAACGAAACCATTGTTAGACTCCTCTTCCAGGTCAATTTTATCGATAACGGTCTTAAAAGAAGTGGAAAAATATATTATTACTTTCATGTTAGTTGGTTTTTCAAAAGAATAAATTTTACTTACAGCTACATGATGGAAGACTTTGCCGATTTTCTTGAGAATACTCTTGAAACTTTGAGTTTCGGCGTCAACGAAACCATTGTTAGACTCCTCTTCCAGGTCAATTTTATCGATAACGGTCTTAAAAGAAGTGGAAAAATATATTATTACTTTCATGTTAGTTGGTTTTCCAAAAGAATAAATTTTACTTACAGCTACATGATGGAAGACTTTGCCGATTTTCTTGAGAATACTTTTGAAACTTTGAGTTTCAGCGTCAACGAACTTCATGTCAGAGTCAGACTCCTCTTCCAGGTCAATCCTTACGATAACCCTCTAAAAAAGTGAAAAAATATTTTACTTTCATGTTAGTTGGTTTTCTAAAAGAATAAATTTTACTTACAAGGACATGATGGAAGACTTTGCCGATTTTCTTAAGAATGCTCTTGGCACTTTGAGTTTCAGCGTCAACGAATCCCAAATCATTGTTAGATTCCTCTTCCAGCTCAATCTTGTCGATAACGGTCTAAAAGAATCGAATAAATATATTACCTTCATGTAAGTGTTTCCAAAAGAATAATTTTTACTTACAGCGAGATGATGCAACCCTTTGCCGACTTTCTTGATAATAAACTTGACAAGACTTTGAGTTTCGGCTTCAACTAATCCGAATTCATTGTCAGACTCCTCTTCCAGCTCAATCTTATCGATAACGGTCTAAAAAAGTGAAATTATATATTACTTTCATGTTAGTTGGTTTTCCAAAAGAAGATATTTCCGTACAGCGACATGATGGAGGACTTTGCCGATTTTCTTGAGAATACTCTTGGCACTTTGAGTGTCGGCTTCAACTAATCCCAATTCGTTGTTAGACTCTTCTTCCAGCTCAATCTTATCGATAACGGTCTAAAAAAGGTAAAAAAATAAATTACTTTCATGTCAGTTGGTTTTACAAAAGAATAATTTTTACTTACAGCGACGTGATGCAGAGCTTTGCCGACTTTCTTGAGAATAAACTTGACAAGACTTTGAGTTTCGGCTTCAACTAATCCCAATTCATTGTCAGACTCTTCTTCCAGCTCAATCTTATCGATAACGGTCTAAAAAAGGTAAAAAAATAAATTACTTTCATGTCAGTTGGTTTTACAAAAGAATAATTTTTACTTACAGCGACGTGATGCAGAGCTTTACCGACTTTCTTGAGAATAAACTTGACAAGACTTTGAGTGTCAGCTTCAACTAATCCCAATTCATTGTCAGACTCCTCTTCCAGCTCAATCTTATCGATAACGGTCTAAAAAAGTGCAAAAATTTATTACTTTCATGTTAGTTGGTTTTCCCAAAAGAATATATTTCCTTACAGCGACATGATGGATGACTTTGCCGATTTTCTTGAGAATACTCTTGGCACTTTGAGTTTCAGCGTCAACGAATCCCAATTCATTGACAGACTCCTCTTCCAGGTCAATTTTATCGATAATGGTCTAAAAAAGTGAAAATGTATATTACTTTCATGTTAGTTGGTTTTCCCAAAAAAATATATTTCCTTACAGCGACATGATGGAACACTTTGCCGATTTTCTTGAGAATGCTCTTGGCACTTTGAGTTTCAACATTAACGAAATCAATTTCGGAGTCAGACTCTTCTTCCAGGTCTATCTTAACGATAACCTTCTAAAAAAAGTAAAAAAAAATATTTTACTTTCATGTTAGCTGGTTTTCTAAAAGAATCAATTTTACTTACAAGGACATGATGGAAAACTTTGCCGATTTTCTTGAGAATACTCTTGGCACTTTGGGTTTCAACATTAACGAAATTCAGTTCGGAGTCAGATTCTTCTTCAAGATCGATTTTCTTGATTTCGTCCTATTTTGGGATACAAAAGATATCAGTCGTATTTCTCAAAACCTTTGATGTCTAACTTGACTTACTCCAACGACTCGGACGATATGGGCAATTTTCTTGATAATACGCCATGCCTTCTGAGTTTCAACTTCAACGAATTCTGGCTCAGATTCGATATCCTCATCAAGATCGATTTTTTTGATTTCGTCCTAGAAAAAAAGCAATTAAAATCAGTTCCTGATATTATAGGTGTTTAACGAATATATTCGCTTACTCCAACGACTCGGACGATATGGGCAATTTTCTTGATAATACGCCATGCCTTCTGAGTTTCAACTTCAACGAATTCTGGTTCAGATTCAATATCCTCTTCAAGATCGATTTTCTTGATTTCGTCCTAGGGAAAGAAATAATAATAATCAGTTCCCGATATTGTACGATTATTAAGAATATATTCGCTTACTCCAACGACTCGGACGATATGGGCAATTTTCTTGATAATACGCCATGCCTTCTGAGTTTCAACTTCAACGAATTCTGGTTCAGATTCAATATCCTCTTCAAGATCGATTTTCTTGATTTCGTCCTAGGGAAAGAAATAATTATAGTCAGTTCCCGATATTGTAGGATTTTTAAGAATATATTCACTTACACCAACGACTCGGACGATATGGGCAATTTTCTTGATAATACGCCATGCTTTCTGAGTTTCAACTTCAACGAATTCTGGTTCAGATTCGAGATCCTCATCAATATCGATTTTTTTGATTTCGTCCTAGGGAAAGAAATAATACAAATCAGTTAACAATATTGTAGGATTTCTAAGAATATGTTCACTTACACCAACGACTCGGACGATATGGGCTATTTTCTTGATAATACGCCATGCCTTCTGAGTTTCAGCTTCAACGAATTCCGGTTCAGAGTCGATTTCCTCTTCAAGATCGATTTTTTTGATTTCGTCCTAGAGTAGGAAACAAAAGATAGTTAGTTCTTTACTTACATTCAGTATTTTGATATTGGCCTCCCTTTGCCTAAACAGAACTTCACAGCAACTATAATGCAACTCGAAAGACCCCCTATTTTGAGTAGAAATTTACTTACACCAACGACCCTGACGATATGGGCAATTTTCTTGATAATACGCCAAGCCTTTTGAGTTTCAACTTCAACCAAGTCGGAATCAGAGTCAACGTTCTGTTGACGATTGATGGTTCCAGCGGAGGAGTGTGCCACCAGAGCGATGGCCAGAAGAGCAAAAAGCTTTAGCGCTTGCATAGTGTTGGGATTCACTTTAGAAGTACGGCTATTGGGTTGAAAACCCTGCCTTTTATACGCATCTTTGTTTCCACTTATGTATTATTATTATCACTACATAATAGGATGAGGTAAACAAAATATTGTGATTTACTCTGATATCAGTTATATATCAGTTATGTATTTGCATGCCGAAGTCCCCTTAATATTTGGCCTCTTGTACTCAAGTATCCACTACTCAATTGAACTACTATAACTTACCAATCAATCGCCAAAATTCTTATCTACATGACAGCAATGGCTTTCAATTGCCGCATAACGCGCCCGAATTAAAAACTCTGCTCCATTCAAAATTATAAAATCATCAAACTCTATCTAACTTAGACGCACGTTCCAGTTAAAAATAAAACCATTCTTATATGATAGGCATTTCCAGCACTTCAAGTAAGCACATAATATGTGTATATTAAAATATAATAATTTTTGTATTTTTAGAATGCAATTAAAGTAGTTCCGGTTCCAGCGGGTTCATCGTGGATTGAGCTTAAACTTGGGCAAGCAAGTTGTTAAGTTCGTTCTAAAAAGGATAAAGTACGAGCTTAAGAATTTGTATCTAACATGGGGTTAAGGCAGCTGGAAAACTTACATCATCATCGCTCAGTGCTCCAATAACTTCCTCGTCAAAGGGTATGGCCTCTAAAGTTTTACCACTCTGTCAAAGTTGTAAAATAATATTGTTAATCTGTTGTAATTTTTTAAATTATGTATTGCTTACTATTATCTTTGCAGCGTCGTTCTAATGTCATGGAATGTTGAAAAGAAAGTCAAAAATATTTTTAGCATTATATTACAGCTTGAAAAAAAGGCAAATAAATATTTAACAAAGTCTTACACAGGATCAATATAATTTCGGGAAAGCTTTATCAAAAAATATTGTCTTAGAAAAGATTTTCCTTAGCGCAGGAACCCTAAGCCTACTCAAAGCTGATGTCTAATATTATTTTTTTGCAAAAATATCGCTAGATATCTCCGAAAGTCAGAATCTTTATCGAATTCTGTTTACAAAAACCACCTTAGAGTTAAGATTATGTTTTCTTAATAAATCTAATATCAAATATCTTTACTAAACATCTTTGATCGGTGCTATCAAAGTTTACTTACACCCATTCCTGCAATAATTGTCGCACCATCTACAGCCACACTTGAAGTTTTGGTGCCGGTGGAGCTTGAGCTCTTTCCAGAAGTAGTGGATGTTCCAGTAGTAGTTTTACTCACAGTTGTTGTTCCATCAGAATTATTGGAGACACTGATTGTTCCATCACTTCCATTTGAAGTACAAACGCAAGTGACACCTTCACCCGTCTTTATGACAGTACTGCTTACAGCTCCGGTTACTTTTTTAGCAGTGCTTGTTGCAGTTCCGGTTACTTTCTTAGCAGTGCTTGTTGCAGTTCCGGCTACCTTTGAAGCTGTGCTGCTTGCAGCTCCGGCTACTTTAGTTGCTGAACCAACTGCAGCCCCGGCTACTTTCGATGCAGTACTGGTGACATCACCAACTACCTTTGAAGCAGTGCTAGCTGCATCTCCGGCAACCTTTGAAGCAGTACTGGACACATTTCCAGCTACTTTAGTTACAGTACTGGCTGCACCTCCGGCTACTTTCGACGCAGTACTGGTGACATCACCGACTACCTTCGAAGCTGTGCTGGTTGCATCTCCGACTACTTTCGAAGCAGTGCTAGTTGCATCTCCGGCTACCTTTGAAGCAGTGCTAGATACACTTCCGGCTACTTTCGATGCAGTGCTGGTTGCATCTCCGACTACTTTCGATGCAGTACTTGTGACATCACCGACTACCTTGGAAGCAGTGCTGGTTGCATCTCCGACTACCTTCGAAGCTGTGCTGGTTGCATCTCCGACTACCTTTGAAGCAGTACTGGCTGTATCTCCGGCTACCTTCGATGCAGTACTTGTGACATCACCGACTACTTTCGAAGCAGTGCTAGTTGCATCCCCGGCTACCTTTGATGCAGTACTGGCTGCACCTCCGGCTACTTTCGATGCAGTGCTGGTTGCATCTCCGACTACTTTCGATGCAGTACTTGTGACATCACCGACTACCTTGGAAGCAGTGCTAGTTGCATCTCCGACTACCTTTGAAGCAGTGCTAGTTGCATCTCCGGCTACCTTGGAAGCAGTGCTAGTTGCACTTCCGGCTACATTTGATGCAGTACCAGCCGCATCTCCGGCTACATTCGATGCAGTACTGGTGACATCACCGACTACCTTCGAAGCAGTACTTGCTGCATCTCCGGCTACATTTGAAGCAATACTTGCTGCATCTCCGGCTACGTTTGAAGCAATATTGGCTGCATCACCGGCAATGTTTGTGGCAGTACCAACAGCAGCTCCGGCTACGTTAGCGGCAGCACTGGCTGCATCTCCGGCCACATTTGTAGCAGTGCCGGCCACTGCTCCAGCAACATTGGTAGCCGAGCTTACCACCCCACTTGCAATTCCGGTGGCATCACCTACCACACCAGCTGCAATTCCTGTAGCCGCTCCAACCGCATCCTTAGCGATGGTACCGGCTGTGTCCACGGCTGTGCTGGCTACATTTCCGGCAACATTGACAGCGGTGCTGGCCACATTGTTCGCAGACTTGGTCTAAATGTTAGGGAGATGTTACTGATGTTCCACTTATTTTTCAGAGCTACTTACAATAGATTGGGTTTGCTGCTGCTCCGCACTGGTAGCCTCGCCCGTAACATTTTGCTATCAAAGTTTTTAAATAATTTTAAAATTCTTTTTTTTAATTTCTTAATATTTACCGTTTCACTGACCACAGTATTGCCCAAGTTGGCAGCTCCAGTGGCTACATTGTGCCCAAATTGTGTGGCAGCACTGGCAATGCTTTGACCAAGGTTACCCTAAATTTAGACAAAATCTATAGCCGCAATGCTTTAAGTTTCAGGTGTAGCAAGCACTTACAAAGTCCTGTCCTAGTGTGCCTGCTTCATTAGCGGCAGTGCCGGCTTCGCCAGCTATGGTGTTGCCCAAGTTGGCAGCACCTGCGGCTACACTATTGCCGAAGCTGGAGGCCTGACTGGCAATGGTCTCGCCAAGGTTACCCTAATATTGGAACAATTTTTCGGTTATACTCTAAGGTAGTCCAGCAGTTCCGAATGCTTACAAACTCCTGTCCCAGCTGGCCAAGCACACTCTTGGCACTTGTCTGCTGCTGTCCCGCTAGTGCAATCACCAGTAACAAAGATATTACAAATTTCATAATAAAATTCAGTTCTTTCGTTGTTTTTAATTTAATTTGTGTTTTTCAACTAATTAGTTTGGCAAATTCTACGGCGTATTTATAGGGACATATGTAGATAAACAATATATTAACGATATGCTTGCAGACAAGAGGTTTTTTTTCTACGTACATATATCTAAGGTATTTTTTGTAGAGCTGATGTTATCTAAAGCATGATGAATGAGTGAGGCCAACCAGTACATTTTATGAATCAAAATTTTGGTTAATATTAGTTTTAAACGAGCCAAGTGCTCGAACCAGACGGCGCTGTTTTAGTGGTTCCCATAGACAATCTATCACAATCTGTTGTTTTTGTTTAGTTCTATAGTTCGACAACAAAACTAGAATTTCCAAGATTCATCTCTGCCGTTTTTCTTAGTTCTTAGTTCCTCTGATCTTTAGTTCTTATGATGTTCAGTTCTATTGTTCGACAACTAGCTAGTCTTCACTTTGGAGCGGAAAATATTTATAGAACTTCCGAGTTCCATCTCTGCCGTTTGCAGCTGCTGCTTCATAGTTCTTATGAGCTTCCGTATTGGCAGTCCTCTTGAAAAGTTTTTCAGGCATTTCTGGGTTACCCTTTGTCTTGGGATTTCGATAGTTGTTAAAATCAAAGTTGATATAATATGTTTTTCGTGCAGGTTTTGGCATATTATTCCCCTTAGTTGGCTTTTTTGAGCCTGTAGCTGCCGGAGCTAGCGCAACTCGTAGCAGAATATTATCGGCTGGTTCTAACTTAAAAGTCTTTGTTTGTGTTCTGGGTCCCATCACGTTGCTTACAAAGTCGGAAAAGTTGACCTGTGGGTTGAACTTGCTATAAAAGAGCAACATTGTGTAGGCAGTTTTTAAAAGTTACTCACAAATTTGTTGGTCAATTGATCACCTCTGCGAACACTGATGCGATAGTTTTCTTGCATTTGATTAGCATTTCTCTGCATTGCGCTCTCAAAGTCCTGCATATCCTGAGTCTTTGATAGATGCAGGACTAAGCACATCATAAAAAGCCACTGAATAGTCATAATCTGCGAAAAGCACTGCTTGACCTGCTTTGAATACTTAAGGCTATGCATAGCATGGTCAATAAGATTTGGTCAGGTTCGGCAATCAATTGGTTCTACTTCCACAGAAAACTTTGGAAGTACTAAAAGTCCTCCATTATTTCGAGATTTGTGGTACAACGTTGAAATACACTCTCTCATTTCATAGTAATATATTTTTTTAGATTTATATTTGGAGTAAAATATTTTAAGGAAGTTATGGCCTTATAAACAAAACCTAGTTCTATGTCCAAAAAACACGATTTTTTGACCGGATCGATCGGTTGTAATATCAAACTTAAAAAAAAAAATTGCATATTGATTTTTTTATAAAAAGTTTTAAAGTTTGATCGATTACAATAAAAATGAAAAGAAAAAATATTATAAAAATATCGTAACCAATGGCACATAAATATATTTTGGAGCTCGTGAGCATTATATCGTATTATATAAAGATTCTTTTGTTTCCTCTATTTTCTTAGACTTTAACAAACCAAACAAGAAACGATCATCGGAAAAAGCAATGAATATCTGATGAACTTAAATTTTTAAAAGGCGGCACTATATGAAAGCTTTAGTCATAATACAAGCCCCAAGCGAATTCCACGAAATAACCAGTAAGAGTTTGAGACGGTCTTCAAGATTTGCCATCCTTGGGGGATATCGCTGAGGAACCTTATTCATCTATGATGTAAAAATCTTTTTGTTATGCCTGGCAAGCAGAATTTCATTCATTTATAAATTCCAACGCTTTGAAACGATTTGGAACTACTTATTGGGTCACTTCTAGTGTGATTCGAAGTTTTTCCTATGGACATTGGTAGTCTTTATGAGTAGTGTTGACTTGAGTCTTGATCCCTCCTCAAACCATATGAGCTAGAGACATCAAAATTTTGGTATACAAAGATACAGTCAGATGTTAAATATCTAGTTAAATCTGAAGAACCTACTAATCTTTGGAAGATTTGTCAATGTTATATTTATTTTCTGTATAGGAGCTTTAGATTTCGATATATTATGATTTCTGTGTAATTTGTAATGCAGTAATGCTTTTTACTAAAATTCGACATGCTAAAGGCAATTTATATGATTGGCTATAAAGAACTTTCGGGTTGGATGTAAACTGACGGAAGATGAATGAGGACTGACAACTGATGACTGATAACTGACGATTGACGAATGATGAATGACGAATGATGATTTGATTTGCACAGCCCAGTATAATCTACGACATAATTTTTTTCACACCTTATACCGATTTTAAAAAGACATTATATTTTATGGTGTACAAAGGTTATATTTATTTTTTAATAAACCCAAATTTTAGAACATCTTGTAATGCCGTAATAACAAAACTTTTCTTCTACTTTCCCTTTGGCCACTTTCCCTTTGAGGGCTTTTTTTTGGGCTTAGGTTTTGTTGTCGTCGTTGTTGTCTGTAACTGCATTTTAAATTAGTTTAAACTTTATTCAAATTCACAAATTCTTACCTCTTCAATTTTTTCATTAATCTTCTCGACAATAATCTTCAGCTCGTCGTGTATATCCTGCGCTCGAGAAGCTATCTTGCTTATAGATTCGACGGTTTCTTTTTCGAAAACCATATCTGGTATTTTATCAGTTTCTGCAGGAGGTTTTGTAGGATTTTTTTTAATAGGTTTTTTTTTCCAGGCTGCAACGCCTGGATCCATTAACAATAAGATTGCCGCATAGGCGATTAAAATTGACAACCTCATAGCTTTAATTTGACTGGCCTAAAATAATCCAAACTAGAAATAAAAATAGAACTTCTAAATTTGTTATGCCAAATGCATTTCGTTGAGGTGGCTTAAAATTTTTTTCTGATTAACTGTTCTCAAAAAATGCACGGGCTCAAGTTAATCTGGGCGAGCATAAAAGTAAGGGATGTCCAATTCTGACGAAAGTTATACTACTGTTCGTACCATCCGAATCATATGTCCAAAAATCTTCAGGAACCTCGTATTTTAACGTAATCCGATAACCTCTTATAAAAAAAACGTATTTTATCTCAGAGTTCTGGTTATTTTTTCTAACCCGATTTGGATTGAGCGACCACAGCATGTCAGGGCTCTGACATAAACTCAAAAAATTCCATTAGCGAGTATTTAGAAAATTATTTTTGAATTTTGCTCTAAATCTGATTGACAACCTAATTAACTGAAAATCTTGATTTAAGTATTGTTTGATAGATCAATTTATTGGCAAGAAACTTAAAATCATGATTTCTAATTATGATGACACGCATTTGGATCTTGGAAAATGTCCCAAAAGTGATCCTGAAAGTTTCCACATTTAAGGTTTTTGATCGTTAGAAATTGTATAGATCATACTATCCATTCTCTTGACCAGCCGGGATGAAAGATAGAAGACAGGAAGTGAAGACTTTTAATAGTCTTTGAAGACTGTACTAAAATACAATCGTTAAGCGTCTTTTATAAGGCCCTTTACATACTATTATGCAAGGTGTGACAAAATATTTTTTCATGAGGGATTATATTTATCTTTGGATATTATAACATAACAAATTTAATTCTATATGGTTTGTAAATTATTTGTTTTCCGACATCTGGCACCCCGTCTTCCAGAAAAGAAAAGAAAATGCACGGAGTTGAAGAAGATTCTTTTAAGTAATGTTAAAAGGCTTGCTAGGGAATTTTATATAGACATATCCATCCGCACTTATGAAGAACAAGATCTCTATGAGCTAAAGCCACCTTTAGAGCAGCTCGAGAAAAGGCGAAACTTTTATAGTTATAAAGATTGGTGTACTCCATTTCATAGACCCAAGGTTTTTACTGCTAACAATCTTCTGGACCGCAAGGAAATTGCTTATCCAGATCCTTTTTAGTAATTTTATGTGTATCGTTTGTCGGTATCTTAAGGAAAAAGCGCTTTTGATATTTTTTCAAAAAATTGTTTAAATTTTAGGATGACTTACGAATTGTTCAATTTGCAACACGATGTACAGCAAAGAAAGCAGGTAAAAAAAATATCTATTCATTGTTGAAAACATTTTTCGGTATTAAATTTTTTTAAATGCGAAGAATTTGTAATTCCAAGACATTTATACCTAAGACATTGTTTATGAGACGTTATATAAAGTGTGACTAAGTAAATTTGATGGTTTTAGACATGGTCCAACCGTTTTAAGCTCCAAGCTTATACAACTTATTTAAAGATATTCACAATCCTCAATTCTGATTTTCAAAAATATTTAAAAGTAAAAAATGTATTATTTAGTTTCGGAGTAAAGTAGGCATGGCTTCTGAAGCAAACTGATTCCAGGAGAGCTCAGAGAGGACAGAAAAGAGACATGAGAGTTAAGTTTCTCAAGGTATGCCTCAAATCGTTCCGATTGGTAGTTTTGTTAGGAGTTATCTGATTCCGAAAAGAGCTCAGATAGCTAGATTTTGATCTTGCGGACTCGGAGCTCGCAAAAAAAATGTCCATCCATTCTTCCAATTTTGGTGGGTTTCGCACCTGTACCACAGCCACCCCCCACGTTCGTGCACAGGGTTTATAAATATTTGCATTTTTATTTTAGTCTAACGCTAATTTAAAGGACACCCTGTTTGATTTTAGGTTTTCCTTTGCCAAAGTCAATTATAATGAACATGCCTTGGCCAGGCTTCCCATTCCCCAGCTTGGGTTGCTTTGCCGCCGCTGCCTCCTTGGCAACAAAAGCTCCGAATTTTTCCTAAAGTTTAAAAGTTAAACATCGCATAAAGCTAGAAAGTTTTGGACTACTTACAAACTCCTTGTTAATATTTCGACTTTCTTGTGCACTCACGCCCTTATGCGCCTCCAAGTTCTTGGCCATATGTATCATCGTATCCTCCAAATGCCTTACACTAAAGCACTCTACAGCTTTGTATTCCAAGATTAGGAGCAGTATACTAAGTATGACCGATGCGCTCGGTGCTTTCGAAATCAACATTTTGCCTTGGAGACATGATGACCACGATTGACATGGTATACAAGTAAGAGAAACATTTAGTACTAGAAATAATGTAAAATTTTCCAATAATTTTAACGCCTATTTGCTATGGTTGAGGTGGCGACAACCCTTAGACCCAGTTGGGCCATTTAATCCGCAATCCTGACGCATTTATTGTAATTTTTATGCAGCTTGCAAGCGCTTTAATAGATTTTTGCATAAAAAAGTTCCCACAGGCTGATGGAGCTGCTCCTAATGTAAACAAGTTATAAAATGCTCGTAAAATCCCGAAACTATCGGCACATAAAAATGCTATTAAATATGCTACCGTGGATCTAGTTCCTTTTTTTATGTCGCCTGTGAATTTGCGAAATGCAAAAATCATAAAACAGCGCGGGGTGCGGTCAGGGCGCCAAGGGTTGTGAAGGTTGATGAGGTCTCTCAAGGTGTCGGGGAGTTTGCCCTTTTCCGAATCACAAAAAAATCAAAATGCGTTTGTCAATGAATTAGAATTGCTTTGATGGGTCGATCGTAAAGTTTGTATATGGCTTTCTTATGGCTCCTTTTTTATGTGCACTACGCATTTTGCTGAGCATTTAGTTCCTTAAATTCATGGGTGATGCACTTTTCCGATTCCGACGATTGTGAATAATGATAAAAATCGCCACATTGAACATATACACGGCCCGTTCAGGAGATGGACCGGAACAAAGTAAGTTGTAAATTGTACTAAATTTGTATAAAAAAATGGCGTACGTAAAGTCGGGTGCGGACGACTTTGGGATACCCTGTACTACTAACTTGCAATAAAATCCGGTTCCTTCGCAAAAAACCAAAATCAGATTAAGCTAAATTTAATAATCAATTTAAGAAAACAATTTTTTTTTTACCGATCATTCCTATGGGTGCTATATGATATAGTCAACCGATTTCGATCAAATTTGACACAGTGCTTTAATACCTTAAAAAAGATCTGAATGCTGAATTTAGTTCAAATATCTTTACAAACAGACGAAACACAACGAATTTTGTATAAAAATCGTTTTTTGGACCGATTGGTCCTATGGGAGCTATATGATATAGTCAACCGATTTTGATCAAATTTAATACAATGCTAAGGAACTATAAAAAATTAACGAATACGAATTTGGTCCCAATATCTTAACAAACAAACGAAACACAAAAAATTTTATTCAAAAATCGATTTTTTGGAAGATCGGCCCTATGGGAGCTATATGATATAGTCAACCGATTTTGTCAAAATTTGGCACATTGCTTAAGTGCTCTAAAAAATTTCTAAACTCCAAATCTGGTTACGATATTTTTATTAAAAAACGAAATATAGCGAATTTTGCTTTAAAAAGTTATTTTGGCCGATCGGTCCTATGGGAGCTATATGATATAGTCAACCGATTTTGATCAAATTTGGTACAGTACTTGGGAACCATAAAAAATTTAAATACCAAATTTGGTTGCGCTATCTTCATGAACAAACGAATTATCCATCTAAAACCTTTTTTTTTGTCGAGGTCGTCTCAAACACCCATATGGGAGCTATATAATTTATCCCCGATATCAAAAAATAAAATAAATTTGTCTCTTATGGAATAATATGGAATCTAATGTGAAAGTTTGGTTACTCTAGCTCTTACCATCTCTGAGATCTAGGCGTTCATAAGGACGGACATGGGTATATCGACTTCTCTATTCACCCTGATCATATTTTAGGTAACTTTGGGTGTCTCCGACGTCTCCTTCTATATGTTACATACATTTTCGGCTGTCACTAACTTAATATACCCTTTGTACCATACGGTACAGGGTATAAATAGGTTGTCAATATATTTTATAGCCCCTACAGGAAAGATGGGTCAAAAATAAAATTCATATAAAATTTATTATGTTTCGTTTGCTTACGAATATCGTTCAAAATTTGGCAGTATAAAGTATTTTAGAGTGCCCAATAAAAAAGAAAGTCAAAATTTCATAAATATCTGTTGACTATATCCCATAGCTCCCAATAGGACAGATCTGTGTTTGGTGTAGGAATGCTCGATATCGAAAAAAAATCTAATCGAAGATTGAGTATTCCAAAAAACTCGATATCGATCCGATTCCTCCTAAAAAGAAATCGGCGTGGACGGTATCGGTATCGTTTTTTTGACGGGTTTTTAAAGAAGAATTGAACAAAATAAAACTAATAATGATATTAGCTTTTTGTTTTTACACGTAATGGTTCATTTTAATTACTGTGTACACTCTATTATTATATTTTTTGGAAATGAACTCAACTAGACCAGAATATCGAATGGACAACCTTTTCGAAAATTAATTACAAGCGCTAAATGTCAAAAATTTATCTCGATACCGATACTAAGCAAATTGGTAAAGGACCGGCGATTAATCGAGAACCAAAATATCGGTATCGAATATTCAGTATCGACTTCGAATTTCGCGATATTCAAAATATCGGATCGGCATCGCGCATCCCTAGTTTGGTATAAAATTTACCTTTTGTTTGTTTATGAAAATATCGTAATCCAACTTGGCAAATAAAATTACTTTTCTTCTTGTAACGTAGTTATATGGGGTATGCCAAAAGTCGCCTGTGCCCGATTTTAATGTACGCCATCTTTTAAAGACACATTTACTGAAAAGGCCTTAAAATAAGACTATTGCCTTATAAAATATATATTATTATTTTATCTATATTTTTGCTATGTATCTAGATATCAACTCAATAAATTTATTTTTTTTAATTTTTCCCTTAATTATGTTTAATAAATTTCTTTAATTGTATTTTTCAAAAGGTCTAAACTAAGTCCCCTTGACATTAAGTTCCAAACGCATCCATACAGTTTTCTACTACTTTTTATATATCTTGTACTACTTTTTTAACACTTTTCACAGCAACACTGTGCAAAATCATCCCCAAAACTATGCCAGCATTTTTTTGTACATATCAAATGTGGATTGTATTTGCTTTGAGAATAAAACGTACATTTGGCAATCACAGCCAACAAGGCAGCGTGGCCGAGCGGTCTAAGGCGCTGGTTTTAGGCACCAGTCCGAAAGGGCGTGGGTTCGAATCCCACCGCTGTCACTGGTTGGATTTTTTGGTTGGTGTTTTTTTTTAATTTTATATTTTTTTTTATAAATTATAAAGCAATTACAAATATTACTTGGTAAATAATTGTCTTCTAACTATTTGTTATATTTATAAGCGTTTAAAAAATTCTGTCTGTAAAATTCTTTAACATGGGCACGAATCCCAATGCTGGATTTTTTTTCAGCGTATTTTATTTTTTACTTTCATTTTTTTTAATAATTTATAAAACAATTAAAAATAATACTTGTTAAAAATTTATCATCTTACTATTTGTTATTTATAAGCGTTTACAAAAATGCTGTCTGCAAAATACTTTAAAATGAAAAAACAATTTTTTTATATTTGCTTAAAAAATTTTATATCATCTTACCAAAAATAATTGCATTATTTACTTTACTACAAAGAGCTAAACCTAAATAACATTAAGCACGCCTAGTTGTAACTTGGAATCTATTGGGAAGATTCAGTATACATATATTGAGAAAATTATTTCTAAAATTTAACGCGACTTAGAGAAAAGCTTTGCCAAACTTAACAAAAAACGTTTCGCCCTTTGATCCAATATGTTGAATTAAATATTCTCGTTTATAAATAAAACATATTTCGTTGTTGCTCTAGAATTTTGTTAATAACGTCTATCGCAGCAATCTTTATATTATAAAGATAAGCTGTCTTATCACGTCGTGACTCATCTCATTCATAATAAAAACAAATTCTTTTAATAGCATCTGAAAAAATTCTTATTTGATATTCTGATTCCGATTGTTCAGTGGGTCTAGTTGAATTTTGTGCAAATAGGCGACAACCGGCAGCGTGGCCGAGCGGTCTAAGGCGCTGGTTTTAGGCACCAGTCCGAAAGGGCGTGGGTTCGAATCCCACCGCTGTCACTAATTACCAACGCACAGTTGGACTTTTTTGTTGATAATAATTTTTTTTTTTTTGTGGTTTTTAAGGCTATGAATAATAATTTTAAATTGTTATTGACTGTTTAAACAGATTGATTAACTGATTTGAGTTACAAATCATTTAAATATTTATTTATCATCAATTTTACAAGCGCAATTTATGTGAATTACTATATTTTAGTTGAACAAATTAATAAACGATGTTTTCTGCTTAATCTTATTATTTTTAAAATTTTTTTTAGGCTACAGTCAAAAATTTGTTGCCATATAAAGAAAAAAAAGTCCCATTATTTTAACAAATAGTACTAAAAATAAAAATAGTAATTTTGCAAGCCAAATCGGTTTGCGATTTGATTTATCGGAAATAAAAACTGCAATAATAACCAAAAAATTTGACACATTGTCGTAAAAAGAAATATATAAAATTTTTTAATTCTTAAAAATCCGTAAAGACAACAAATTTCGTATACTTTGTGGCCACACTGTAAGCCGCTTTTATCCGGTACCCTATGGAAAGGTACTGCGTAGATGATGTGTCTATTTAAATTTTTTATATCTTCAAAGGTAAACCACTTTTTTCCTTTCATATAACACGCAATGTATATGAGTAACCAAAAAGTAGTAAAAACAATTTAATTTTTTTTAGTATGAAGAATAAAAAAATATATAAAGTACTAATTCCTATTTTTCTGGAAGAGTTTGTTTCGTTTTTAATTATAATTATTTCTTTTTGAATGTTATAAATAAATAATACCTTAAATATTTTTCGTATTCGTCGATTTATTAATTTATATTTTATCAAAATAACTCACAAAAATAGCTCGAAAAAAGTGAAAAATTGTTTGCAAATATTAAAATTGCTTGGTAAACATTAATTTTAAATTTCTAATTAAATAAATCTAAATGCATTGTTGATCTCATTTAAATAATTATTTTCCTTAAGTAAATTTTATAAAAATTACCCAAGATAAATTGGAGTTTTGTGGCACACCCCGGTTTTAATTTTTCCCGTTTCAACATCTAAAATTAATTTATTTTAAAAGTTAAAAACCGATTTTTGATTAAAACTCAAAATTTTGGTATTAAACCAGAATACAAAAGTATACAGCCGAGCTCTGGAAAACGAAAAAACCAAACGGAAAAATTTCATTCGAAAAAAGTATTTTGATAAATTGATAACTTTCCTTTTTATTTTCGATAAATTCTTAATTTTCCCCTAACTGACATGGTTAGG